>NW_004624811.1:10385655-10416201 GCF_000247695.1 Heterocephalus glaber
AGTTCTTTATATATTCTAGATAGTAGACCTTTGTCTGAGGAACAGCTGGTAAAAATTTTTTCCCACATTGTAAGTTGTCTCTTAGCTCTGTTGGTGGTTTCTCTTGCAGTGCAGAAGGTTTTTAATAAAATGAGATCCTAGTTGTTGATTCTTTGTGCTCGTTCCCATGCTACTGAGGATTTGTTCATGAAGTTTTTTCCTATGCCAATGTCTTCAAGAGTTCTATCTAACTTATCTTCCAGCAGGTTTAGTGTTTCTGTTTTAATATTTAGATCTTTAATCCACTTTGATTTTAGTTTAGTGCATGGTGAAATATAGGGATCTAGTTTTAATATTTGGTAGGTTGAAATCCAGTTTTTCCAAAACCATTTATTAAAGAGGCTATCTTTCTTCCAGTGAGGATGCTTGTCTCCTTTGTCAACGATGAAGTAACAATATGTTTGGAGTTGTTGTAGTTTTTGTTTTGTTTTGTTTTGTGTTTTGATTTTTGGTACTAGGAATTGAACTTGGGACCTTGTGCTTGTGAGGCAGGCAGTGGAACCACTGAGCTCAATCCCAGGCCCTGTAGTTTTATTTTAATGCTTCTGTCCCTGGAAAGTTGAGGAGCTGCTAGTCCAGCTCAAGCTCATGAGACTCTCCTTAGGTCTACATTTCCACTTTCTTCCAGGGAGTAGCCCTGATGCCTGCTTCTTTCCACCCCTTGTATTTCTGATTTCATGTCATCTTTCTTCCTCTCAGAGCACATGCCAGGCCAGTCTCTCCCTTTCCTCTGTTCTCTAAAGGTGATACACAGCCCTCCATGGCATTCTAAGCACTTCTATCTATTACTATCCCAAGGGATGGAAGAACAAGGTGGAAGCAGATTCAGATTTTTTTGTTTTCTTGTGTGTGTGTGTGTGTGTGTGTGTGTGTGTGTGTGTGCGTGTGTGTGTGTATGCTGAGATCAAACCCAGGGACTTGCACATACTAGGCAAGCACTTTAACACTGAGTTACATCCCTTGTTTGGTTTCTTGTCTTTTCTCTCCATGGGTTTATTCATGAGCCAGGCCTTTGACATTCTCCAGGCTTCAACCCTACCTGTCCACAGTGGTCCAGGGGCTTAATGCCCCATATCTGCATTGCCTCTGACTCATTCCTCTTTGCTTTTTCACTGTCCTCTAAATCACAATAAGATGGACTCTGCCTCAGAGCTACCCCTGAAGAAGAGGTGGCAATAATAATTAGAGCTGCCATTGACTGATTGAATGTCTTCTCTGCTAGGAGCTAAACTAGGTTCAACTTAATATAATAGGTAAAATTAATGAGGTGATGCACCAGGTACTGGATGAAGACTTTTACATAAATTGTCTCATTTACCAGTCCAGCAACCTTGCAATGTGTGAATCATTAGACCCTCCTCTAAATATTCAGCAACTTGGGCCCAGGGATTAAAGTGAGTGTTTATTCTCTCTATGTCTAAGCTCTTGGCTTTCGCTTTGAGGCCTGCTACTCTTAACCCAGAAATTTGTCTGAGAGAAGTCATTATAGCTCTTCCCTCAGTAACAGCCATTGTTTTCTTCCTTTCTCTCTGTCCTAAACTCAAATCCATCCTAGTCACATGGTAGAACCTGCCAATGGCTGCTGTTCCTGCCAAACATGTGAACACAGCCCTGTAGATGGGGAGAAGTATAAATCCAAGCTGTGTTGGTAGTAAGGTTCTCAAGCCACAGACATGTCTCAGTAACTGGGTGTAGGGGAGAAATAAAGAAGAGAGAGATCCTATCTGTCACCAGGATGAAAGGAGCTGGGTGTGCCACAGGGTTCCACCTGTCCCCACAAATTAAAGGAAGGGAGAGATTTTTTAACTCTCAAGAGACATTGAAGTATGACAACCCTATATATGCTATATTTCCTCAACCCATTTTTTCATATTTTCAAATATTAAACAAAACACATCTTACAACTTATAAACACATTAACCTTAGTAGCAATTGCTCCCTACATTCATCCAAAAGGTGCTGCCATTTCAGATAGATGACTTTGTGATACATGGTCTTGTTTTCCATATAGGTTAGTTTGACATCCCCAAATTGGGGGCTGGAGAAAAAAGAGAAGTTTTGTTTTTGTTTAATAAGAGTGAACCCTAAGATGTCTGGGGCTATCTGAGGTGTGTAGCCGGGAAAGTCTCTAGGTACTATCTTTCCAAGCCTGAGAAGAAAAGTAGCAAGTGCAGGCTACCTCCTAATTGCACAAAAGAGTAAGGAAAGACAAGAAGCCAACTCACCCTCAAATTTTTATTAGGCCTAGGTCAAAAGTCCACGTGAAGGCCCCCATGGTACTCTCTCTTTCTCTTCCCACCCACCCAGCTCCATCCTGTCAAGGAAGGGTCCTCAGGCCTGCGCATACACCCACATCCGTTGGCCTTAACCATCGCCATGTCTGATCTAGGTCTGTCGCATCAGTAGCCTGGTATTCCAGAATCCCAGTAGAGGAGCATGGTCTAGATTCTAGACTCAGGAAAGGGCCCTGTTGTCCCTGCAAAGCTAGAGAAAACAGAATCCCGAATATCATCTTTATTTTTGCCATCAACTACAAGTTCAGAAGTTCCTCAAGACCATCCTTGCTTTTCTAATTCTCTAGAAGGGGAGTCCCTTCAGGAGCTGAACTATTATCTTTAGTTTCCATCCCTTGTGGAGGTAGGGAACATAACAGGTGGCCCAAAGACCTCTTCACAAATGCACTGTAAGACTGCCTAGTGTAGCCCATGGTCTCAGGTTAAAACAAGATAAACAAAAAACACTTCCCAGAGATCACTTTCTAGGAGATTAGGCCAAAGCTCAAACTCCCAGTTGCCTAAAATCAATTCTATATTATGTAATCTGACACCCCTGGCTCATTGGAACTCAGTGCTACTGAAAAAGACAAAATGTGGCCCATAAAATTTGAATTTTAATCCATTCTCTCTTTTTTTGGTACTGGGGATTGAACTCAGGACCTTGCGCTTGTGAGGCAGGCAGCAGAACCACTGAGCTAAATCCCTGGCCCAAAATTTGACTTTTAGACAATGAGTATTATTTTAATATAAATATGTCCCAAACAGTGCATTGGATAGAATTGTACAAAATAGTTTGCTGTTTTTATGAAATTAGAATTTAACTGAGTGTCTTATATTTTTACTCATTAAATCTGGCAACCCCAATGGGTAGGAATAAGAGGTGAGTCAGACACGTAACTTCTATAGCATGGGCCTCTAAGTAGAAGCCCAGTTATCTGGCCCTGAAGTTAGACAGGGTATGTATCTACAGATTTCCTGCAAACTTAAAGCAGAGTTGACAGTAGTCAGTTTCAAGGTCTCTAGCCTCAAAAGGCAATTCAGAGCAAGATGAGTTTAAGGCTAGGAGGCCAAAACTAAGGCGTTGATAAGGAGAGAGGCCAGAGGACCAGAGTAGGATTGGTCTCTGCAGACCTGTTTTGGGATATTTCAGGCTCAGCTACAATTTGTTCTATAAATTGGTAACACAACATGTATCACATGTTTTAGAGAAACTGAACTGATCTACATAAAGTACTTTGTATGTAATAAGTTTTTAAGGAAAGTTTTTACTTTCCATCTGTTTTTTAAATGAACAATTCATTTTGGTATTAATGTATCCAACTTGAAGATACCAGCAAGAGAACAAACTAAGTGGTAAAAAAGAGCTGATTATGGTTTTTATTAAGGAAATAAAATATTGTCGGTTATATGCACCATACCCGTTCCAAATTTCTGCAGTCTCTGTTGCCTTAAAACAGTTCATAAGCATAGAGAAAAATAATATCCATATGGTAAAAAGGTCACCAACATGCCACATACGACTATGTTTCTGAGTATCCAGTCCTGCAAACACCAACCATTTTATATTGCTTGTGCTGTGGTTTTCATTCCCAAGCAAGATATGTCTTCTAAAAGTTTGCATGTTCTTCATCAAATCTTTGGCCAAAAAAGGAAAAATCTCAAAAAGCATCTGAGTTAATACATTCCTCTTGCTAATGTAACCAAAATATTGCAATGTTTTCACTTAATACTCTCAATTTACAGCTAGCAGACAGATGCTTCTTTTCAAAGGCCTTCGTAAATCTTCCCATATGAGATGAAAATGAAGGATTTATTCTTGCCTGTCTTTTAATTTTACACAATACTCAATGAGTTATTCTTACAGCTGCCATTTCAAATGTATTGGTAGAATTTATCACTCAAAGGCTTATGCAAGGGCTAAATTATACTAATGAATTGACTATGAATTTAAAACCTAACAGAAGGCCAAATATTTTCTGGCTTCATTTCTGTATCTCAGCAAAGGGCTTAATTTGCTCCCTGCTTATCCGTTACTGCTAAATTGTCTTGCTATTATTGTAGTAATGGCTGCAAACCATGGCTTGCCCTAAGGGTTAGGCTGAATAGAGTGGAATAAGAACATTCTCTGTAGTTGGAAAGGTAAAAACCTGCCCTCCACTCATTTCTGCTGAGCTAGGGAAGGCAAGAGATAATCATAGTCTAACCCTGCTTTTTCGGTAACCTCTCATAGTCACAGGCTCTTCATAACAGCTGGCATTTCCAATGTATTAATGGAATTTATCATTGAAAGGCTTATGGAAAGGTTAAATTACACTAATGAACTGACTCTGCATTTGAAGTAGAACATGAAGCCAAATATGTTCTGGCTTAGGTTTTTTTTTGTATCTCAGCAAACTACTTAATTTTCTTCCTACTCACCCATTATCGCTAAATTGTCTTGCTATTATAGCAATGCCTGCTATCAGTGTTATAGATAAGAGTCTGTGCATGTTTTCATTATAAGTGCCTATTTTCTGAGATTCAGACGACTTGAAGGAACTATGGAAATCTCACAAGTGTCTCAAACATGGCTGGAATTAGTCCAACTTTGGACTTCTGTGCAAATTAAAAACTTATCTGTTGAGAGAGAGAAGTCAGCTACCTTCCAAAACAGTAAACCTTTTGTCTGTATTTAGTTGTGTGTAAGCCTTATTTATTTATTTACTTAGCTGGCAATGCTGGTGCTGGAACCATGGGTTCCACTCTCACGAGGCACATACTCAACTACAAAGCCACACCCCAGCCCCAGCTTTAATTTTAGATGACTATTTTGTTGATGTTTATTTAGCATCTTTAAATTTTCTTTCCCATACTCATTGCTCTTTCGTATTTTAGTAAAGACTCTGGTACTTCACATATACTGTGATTTTATTCTCTGATTACCAGCCACTGAACAAGATTTAATTTCCAGGAAGGAAATTTTTTTTAAAGGTTTTATCTGTGAAATATAAATGAGCTAGTGAAACTTGTAACATATCAGGCATTCTGTACTTCTATGGGAAACTCAACTTTCCGATGGAAATGCAAAGGGATTGAATCCAATAACCAACCAAATCATGTCTTACATTCTACTATATGTGTAGTGAAAAGATTTGGGGAGAAGGAACAATGAGGAAAACAAAACCAAATCTATCCCCTTTGCTAAAACTTCTAGAAACCTAAGACCCTATGCGTATTCCTGAATCACCATCCGTAAGGTCTTGTAGTGGCCTCAATGCTGCTGTGAGGTCCTATCTCCAAAGCCTCTTTTTCTTTCTTTTGAGCATAGCAGTAGCATCTCTTGTCTCTTTTTTTCAAAGAAAGATCAGATGAAGATTTCTCAAACATGTTCTGAAGCACAAGTCTGCTTCAGCTCCCACAAAACAACGTCCCTCACACGAAAGGCTTGAAAGTTGGAGCTGCGGTATCACAAATTCTCTTCTCTGGGAGACTGTCTTCTCACTGCTGTGACTCAACTGTAGTAGTTTCTCATTCAGCGGACTGATTTGACGGTGCTTCCTAGCCACTCTCAGCCAACCTAACGGTCCTGAACTCTTAGCTCTATGCAGCAGGACACCCTCACTGTCATCTCTCTGCGCTGATTTCCCAAATTTAGCTTTTGCTCATGGGACCCTCCCCAAACCCACTACACAAGCCGTCATTCATTCTTATAATCTCTCCTCTGGGTCACATTGTGTCCCCTCCCTTGAGGAAAGAGGGGGATGGGAACAAGGTCTCCCTAGCACTGGGAGCATCCTTCAGCTTCCCTGGTCGTTCTGGGCTTCCACACACATGTCCCTAAACATGTCCCAAGTCACTGAAAATTATTCCGTTTATTCCCTGGTGATCAGCCACTGAGCATGGTTTAATGACACAACCAATTCATTTTCTTTTTTGGTAACCTTGACTTTCAGAATAACTTCCAGTGGCAGTTATGTCGGGTTGTCCTGTAGGCCCAGCAAAGGGCAGGCTGAAGCTTTTGAACTCTCAGAATCAGATGCTGCTTCCGTTTCATTTCTGGGGGAGGGATCATGCCAGCATTCAGAGTGGTTTCACCTGCATATGAAGACAATGTAAGGTCCTATCCATACGCTAGACATTTCATTTACATCTCTTATTTTGCCTTCATTCTTTTAACCTAAGAAAGAAAATAATGTTTCTGCCTATTAGATTAAATAAAAAAATTGGCACACTATGCCATTCTGAAGTTCAAAATGGTCTCTATTTTACATGTGCCAAAATCAGGGAGCAGCCACATTCATGGAGTGGCACTCATGATTTCTTACAGGTGCTGGTTGAGTAGAGCCATTTGACTAAGACTAAGCTAAGGGAGACTCGATTACCTTCTGTAAAAAATTCTAAATACATCTTAAAATTGTAATTCCTCGCAAGAATCTACTTCTTCACTGAAGTAGTCCCATGGTAGGATGCCATGTTCTTTGGACCCATTTTGTTCTGTTCTCACCATTTGTCTTTTTACCTCTTGAGGAACAGAAGGAAGCATACCATTGCTGATCCTTCTCCCCATCTGCACCCCACAGGGGAGGGAACAGAGTCTCTCTACCCCTAAACGACATCCTTTTCATTTTTAGTTTTTTAAAAACTTTGAGGCAGGGTGTTTTTAAGTTGCCTAAGCAGGACTTGAACTTACAGTCCTTTTCCTCAGTCTCCCAAAGTGCTGGGCTTACAGACATAAGCCACCACACACAATGACGTGATTTTAATCTGTGTGTCAACTGGAGAAAATTCCAAAACTATAGGAGGCAGAAAAAAAAAAGCAAGAGGGTCAGAAATGGTAGACTTTAAAGTCTATTTTTTTGAGGGGTCAAGGAAAATTTACTCTGATTTTGAAGATATATTGAATGAAGGGGGTGCCAATTGTCTACCTTCTTAGCTATTCACACACATAAAACAATCTTATATTTTCACTCTAATATTAAATAGTGTGCTCTAATTCCAATGGCAAGTTATGCAAAGGCAAACAAGGTACTGACCCATACCAATGTAATAATGCCACAGTAGAAATATGCAAAACATATATTTGATGTGTGTGGCTCCAAAGGGAAGCTGATGTTCAAATTTGTTTGGATTTTCCATTGTAGTTCTTCTTTCAGTGGGTCTAAATTCATTTCCTGGGAAATTATGGCCATGTTGCATATGCATTGATAGTGGAGCTTTTGGACTAAATACCGTGAA
Organism: Heterocephalus glaber; assembly: GCF_000247695.1. The sequence continues at coordinate 10,393,185 of NW_004624811.1, forward strand.
AAGCCAGCTCTTTCTCCTGTAGTTCTTCTTTAAGAAAGCGTGTCAGCAATCTAAGGAGGAGTAGAAAAATGGAAACACCACACACACACACTCCACACACACGTACAGAATTAGGGCATGAATGGTAACAGTTCAGAATGCTGTAGCTTGGTGAATTGGGAGACATGGGAGGCTCCTTCTTCCAAGAAACCATTCCCCAACTTCTCTATGCAAGACCCTCTAATTCGAATTCCTAGCTCCGTGGTTTTGCTTCCATTCTCTCTCTCTCTCTCTCTCTCTCTCTCTTCTCTCGCTCTTTCTCTCTCTTTCTCTATCAACTTTCTCTTCCTTTTCTCAAGTTTTTCCCTACCCACCTTCCACTAACCCTGAAGAAACCAGGCCAAATGCCATTTCTTAATCTGCTACCCTCTACCAACTCTGAAGCATTTACCCCTTCCACTGACTATCCATAGCATATGTATTTCCAAGTGTAAAGAGACAATGGGAAAGAAAAAAGTGTGTTGTTTAAAAACAGAGCCCATGTGACATCTGGCAAATGCTTTAATTTTTCTAAGCCTTGATTTCTTCCTCCATAGAATGAGGACAATATCAATCTCATAGTGTTGTTTATATGATCAAATTAGATAATACATATAAAGCATTTAGGCTAGTGTTTGGTTTTTAGACAGTATGCAAAAAATGCTGACTGCTGGTATTCTGTCAGAGCACTTTCCACTTCCTTCCTAAATTCTATCCCTGGCTTTATATCTACCTAAGCTTCTCTCTACGCCCCCCAAACCCCTCCTCTTTCCACTTGCCTCCATTAGACTCTAAATTTATCTAGGCTGGGACTCAGGTATCCTGTACTTTTGCCTTTGAGGCCTTAGGAGGTTACTTTGCATTAAATGCATTTGGTAAATAGATGAATGGTAGAGAACTTGTGCTACTAACTCTTGTTCTTAAAATGCATGATATCTTCAGATTGCCCTGGTGAAGCCAAGGAGAAATCAGTTATCATGTCTCAAAGTGTAAATAAGGAGAGCCAAAGACCACAGTAGTTAAGTGCCGGGACTGATATTTCAGAGGACAATAACATGCATGCCTGTTTTTATCCATGAGTTCTCAAAACACAAAAGTAAAAAAGAGACAGACTCTCTCAGTAGGCAAGTCTGTATGAGGTCTGTGAAAATCAAAATGCCAATCAGTGTGGTTTACTCAGGGAAATATCAATTTTTAAAATGCAAAAGTTTGCATGAAACATCAGTTGGTTGACATAATTAGTCTTCATAAGACTGGTTGTCAGTCAGCTCTTGGGAACCAGATACTAGTCTCTATTCTGAGCCTCTGGATTAACTGTTAAAACTATGCTCATGGGCAAAGACTTCTCATTATTTCAAATTCCAAGCATGAACAAAAAGTATATGTAACTTGACAAAAATATTAAGTATACACTTGAAATACTTTATTTACACATCAAATTAGGTGATGATTATTTCCTCACTCTCATTATTTTGTAAGACGGTGTTAAAATTCTGCATTACTAGTGTCTCAGGCCTTAGATAATTCTGCCCTTAGTGAAATATGACAACTTGATTTTTCTCAGTATTTAGCACTCATATACACCATAGTATATAGTTTGAGTTTTAATTTCCTCATGGCTTATGTAAATATGAAGCTGCCTACTGCTGGGTATGTGTGAGGCCCTCCTCCCAACTCTCTCTGAGAGAATTGTTTTTGAAAAATCATTTTTAATTTATAAAAGTATTATACATAAAAGAAGTGTATACATTGCCATCTGCTGAGATGTGTCAGAAGGCTCCCCGTGGCGAAGCTTGCAGCGTTCTATGGTTTCCAACATCATTACTTGAGGGATTCAGCAAGGTTTCTCCTAAACACTGTCAAGGCTTTGCTGAACATTTGGCAGCATCAAGACTACTTTAAGCAGCTCATTTTGGTTATAGCCTGAAAAGATTTCCTGTTTTTAGGGTGTAGACCCCTTTCTCAGGAACAGACAGGGTTGGCGGGGGCACAGTCTGCATACAAAGGGAAAAATGAGCCTGGTCTCAGACACATGTGGCAGTTTTAGAAGGTGAGACATCTGTTCTAAAAGAATTACCCAGGAGCAAGACAGCTTCAGGGATTCTCCTTGATGAGGAAGTAGACTCGGGAGAAAAGTGAGCAGAGTAGACAGCAGAATTCTGGTTTAGCTTCCTCATTTTCATCATTAACTTGTGCTCTAATGGGAAGGAGCTAGACTGGGCCTAGACTCAGGCTGGCACATACATTCAGACACACACATGCCGTGCACAACTAGCGTGACTTTTGTAAATAATACCTTTCTCATCATTGACACAAAAACATTAATGGTAGAAGTTTTCAAATTAGAACAATTCAAGTTAATCATTCCAGCTTTCTTTCATTTTACCCTCCCCCAACAACCTGCCCCCTCCAGCCCTTCCCATCTTGTCCTTACTCCTGAGCAGGGTGGCTGTGCTCAGCCTGTGACTCATCTGTACATATGTCCTTTGCCATTCACCGGGATTCTATCTGTCCCATCACTCAGTACTTTTCACTTTTGAAAACCTGCAAATTCTTTCAGAAAATAGAATTGCAGATAAAAATTGGTTTTGCAAAACTGGTAGAAGTAGAGTTATTCTGTTTAAGCAGGAACAGAAGACTCTTGGCTTTGGTTTTCCAGGTCCTCTTTGCCCTCCTTGGCATTTTGTAGTGATGCCTGAGTAACCCTCTTGAAAGTTTAGGTTCTACCAAACAGATTTAAGAACCAGTGGTCTATTCTCTTTCTCTGGTAGCCTTTCCAAATACCAGCCAAATTCAAAGTCTCTCTTATCTACACTCATGGATTCAGATAGCCCCTTTACTCTGTACTCCCTCAGCTGTTTTTTATTTTGCTTTGTAGAACAACGAGTCATGTGAAAAACACATGGCTTGATTATCAAGCTTACTAAGCAAAAGAGAACTTCACTTTATCCCTCCCTACTCATCTATAACCCTTGCATCAAGGGCAGGGGCTGGCATAGCAAGAGCCCATTGAATGAAGATGTGTACAAGTTCTTTTTCAAAGGTTTCCATTTGCAAACTTCCATGGATGTGAACCACGCTAAGCACCAATGATGTGCCTCTTCCTATCACCTTTGGATGTGAATACCAATTGTTTTTGGACATCTATAACCTCACCACTGTCTTGATCCGGAACAAACATCTTAGAGCATGTGAGTATAAAAGTATGTTAAATGGCACTTTTCAATTACCCAGGGATTCCAAGTGAATGATGAAGAAAAACTAACAATTCTGCCTTTGAAAAAGGGCTACAGGGCCGGGGATTTAGCTCAGTAGTTCTGGTGCCTGCCTCGAAAGCGCAAGGTCCTGAGTTCAATCCCTGGTGCCAAAAGAAAAAAAAAAAAAGGAAAAAGGGTTACCAACAATTGAGGCCACACCTATACCAGGCCTTAGTAAGAGTCAGTTAAAAAATGTTAACTGCTCCAGCCACATCCCTGACCACAGCTCACATTATCCTCTCCTCAAAATTCAGCAGGGGCAGAATAGAGACACAAAAAAAGTTATGAAGATCAGTGGTGACAGCAACCTTATGAATACAATGCTTTTGTATTAGGAAACTTCTTTTCTGATTCCTTTTCCAAATGAAGGAACCTCAAAGAGAATCATTTATAATGAAAGGGGATCCCTACACATAATTCTCCTTCTAGAAATAGCTTAGGTAATGAACTTGCAGCTTTGCTCTTTATTGGTGTGAATTAAAGAAACATGGATTGATGAAGTGTGAAGGGTGAAGAGAAGAGGGTATGGGGAGAAATCTGTCTCCCCATCACTGGACTTGGCACGAAGAGTTTAGTGGGCACTAAGAAAGGTATCCGGGCCAGGGTCACCTTGCTTGGCAAGAAGTCAGCCTGGAAGGTAGTGGGATACCAGGAACAGGTACTGTGGAGCACGCGGTCAACAACAGTCGTGCGTTGGGAGGGGTAGAGGATGGCATGGGAATCTGGGGAGGCCTGGAAAGCCCTACAAAAGGTCACACATGTCCCCCATGTATTTGGAGGACTATGCATGGGATGCATCAGCCAACCAGTGTTGGCCAGAGATGCTTTAATTTTCCACAGAAAAGTACAATAACCATGCATATAAGTCAAGAGATTATTGCTCTTGTTACTCTAGTATCCTTTCTATACTTTGTCATCATTGAAATTACATCTTGAAAAAGCAAGGAAAAGTTCAAATTCAAATTAGGATATGTTTAATGCTAGAGGGAGCTCTAAGTTTAGGGGAAGAAATAAGATTACCTATGAGAAGAGAATTATAAGCTGGACTTCAATGAAAGGGCCTGGAAAACTACCAATCTTCCTAAAAATGTGGTGAAGGGGTATTTAGGCTTGATTGGGCAGAATATAGTTAAGCAATGATTGAAAAGATAAAAGTGTGTCAAGTTATTATGCCCTCTGTATAAAAAGTTACTTATGTTCATTCACAGTTAAAAGAAGAAAGCCAAACTGTAAACATTTTTTGCACAAAATTTGAAGAAAATTCCAGAGTGTCAATAATATCATCTACATTGGGCATTCCCGCAGACCATCTGCCTTGACAATCTATGTGTACACACTGATCACTTTGGAGTCATGAAAAGTGACCTTTTGAAACTTGTTTATAATGAGGGGTGCTTACTTTGGTACAGGATGTAGTAAGCTCTTATTAACAGTATAAAAATACTGAATTAGTTTGATTTATAAAATGATATCCTTTTATTATAAGTTCGAGTTTATAGGTGTGAAAAGTGGTATATTACAGATCCAGCAGCTCTGAAAGTATGGAAATAAAATGTGAGACCCTCACCCTTCTCCCTGTTCCCTCTTCAAATTAACCATTGTCAATAGTCTCTTATTTATCTTTCGAGAAACATCCCATGTCTCTACAAGCATGTAAGCATAGATATGTGTGTATTCTTGTTAGTAAAATGACATTTACCAGATACAGTCTGCTACAATTTGCTTTTTTAATTAAAGTTCTGAGACTTGCTTTTACATCAGTACACACTGATCTTCCTCATTCCTTTTAAGCGCTATGTAATATTCCCTTTTGTTTTGCCTAATACTATAGCTACATCTCCATTAGTGGACTTTGGCTTAATTATGTTCTTTTAACATGCTAGTGCATAATAAAGCAATGATTACTCTGGTCTACTTGTAAAAGGAGAGTCTCATTTAGCTGTGAATTTTCAAACCTATGTTAAAATACTATTCAGAGTGCAGAGTCCAAAGTGTTATGAGACATTAAAAGACTTGAGGAATAATCAGAAAAGATTTTATTATGCTCCATAAGTTGATAATACACAGTTTTAAAACACTGTATTCAAGTACTACAAGTTGGCGGTTTCTAGCAGATAATAGCAGATAGTCTTATTTAACCAGTGTGTCAGATAGTGCCTGAGCAAGACCAACATGTGCTGAGTGTATACAACAGAGCTCTTCAACAGAGCTCCGGGGAGAAGTAGTAGGGTAGAACATACCATGGCCTTGGCATGGGTGACTGCAGAAGCTAACATAAGCAATGTGACTATTTTCACTTCTGGTTAACTCAAGGTCCACAGATGACAAAGCAAAGGCGCTGCTGTGAACTTTAATCTTCCACTTGTTTGTCATACTTCAAAGTAATCTCAACCTTTCCTAGTTTATCTCAGGTCAAAATACCTTCTGTTTTAATAAACCAGAGTAAAGGGCAGACAAGCTACTACTGAGGCCCTGTTGGGGCTGTCGTTAATGTCTGAAACCATGTAATTTTTTTCCACCTAAGATAAATATTTCTATCAGCAGAGAACTCTTATTCTGTTTAAACCTCCTGTTACTGCTACTCTTGCCCACTCTGTCTGGCTGCCCACCTTGGCCTGGAGTAGTCTGTGGAGGCACAGCCTTCCCTGGAAGAGAACTGCGTCTGAAATGGGGTCTATCTAAAGCTGTTTCTATTCAATAGCATAAACTGGGAAACCTCATATCAGAAGCCCCTCTTCTCAGAGGTGTGCCTGTGTAAGTGTATGTATACATATAAAAAGACGTTTCTGTTTTCAATAAACTGTCTACTATTCAAACATTAAGTAAATGTGGAACTGTTTTAATCAGCTGAACAAATATTTAATGTACACTCCAGCATAAGAGCCATGTTTAAAAATATCCTCTATGCTGCTAAAACACAGGGAATTTGTGGAAACTGGTGACCTAAAAGGTAAAACAAATATTTTGGGGGAGAGGGAGTGAAGTACAGAATTTTAAATTTAAACTTACCTCCCCCCTTTTTATCAGTGTCCGAGTAGTGTCTACCTCTGTGTGCCTGTGTCTGTGTTGTCTGAGAAGGTGCTGGTTGTATTACAAACGCATCTTCTAGAGCAGCTAGTGGTTGGGAGACTAACAAATTAATTTCCAGTGAACTTCTATGAGAAGGCAAAATACAGTTTAGTTCATGTTCTGTCTGTGACTAAATGATTGTTGGCTCCTTAGGATCCAAATACTGGAGGTCATTGAAGACTCAGTTCCTGCTCACAGATGTTGGAAGAGATCGTCTAGAACTCGAATAGGAAGTGCTTAGTTCTTAGAAAATATTTAATTCTCAGTACCTTCTGTGTAAATATCATTGAAAGTTGGCAGAAGGTGTAAGAAAAATAACTTCTTACAAAGATACATGGAAAAAGCTTTTGATAAAATGGATGCCATGCTTTTCCCCCCCTACTAATAGCCATTTTAGTTGTATCTATGAAAAAGAACAAGAAATAAGGGATTCAAAGTGACTGGCCATGTTTTTCAGCTCTTACTATTGTGTTAGTCCTGCTGATTTAATCTGGGGAGCAGATTTCTCATACAGGGCATCTTCTCTGCCTGAATTGATTCAAAGCAGAGAATTGCATGGGCATGTGCAGTGCTTGGCTGTTGGCATTTATTTTTATTTCTCATACTAGTATTTGGGAGTTGTTTAATCAGATGTGAGGACATTGAGCTCAGGGGCTGCAGGTTCATCTGCTATCTCTAGCAGCTACTGCACATACCCTTTTGTCCTTGAAAGGAGCTTTAACAGCAGATTTCTACCAAACAGGTGATGGATGTAGTCAATTTGACTTGGTATTCAGGGATTTAAATATGTGCCTTCCTTCATGCAGATTAGTCTCCTTCTGGTTTACAATAGATATTCATTAAATGTAAAACTTGAAATTTTCAAGTAGTTCTGTTTTCTCCATCTCTTTTGGAACATGGCACCATTTACATGTTTATTAAGAAAGCTTCCTGTCATTGACTCAAGAAGAAGTACTTTAACTACAATTAGATTCTCAGTCATATCTGGCTCCTGTCAGAGACAACTCATCCTCTGTCCATAATCACTGATAAGATTGTGCTAGGAAAATAACACTTCAGAGCCTAAGTTCAGCTGTTCATAACCATAATGAAGAGGAACTGGAAGCTGAGAATTAAAAGGAGAAGAAAGGAAAGGAAGCTACTTAGCAATCAGAAGAAATAGTGTTTGTGAGATCATTAGAAACCTATTTGAAGTGCTTTTTCCTAACTAGCTTTAGCAAAAAGGAAGTTGTTAGCTAAAGTCAGTGAGTACAGCCTTATATCCACATGACTATAAAGCAATTAATCCACCTTAATGCCATAATGAAATGGTTGGAAATTATAAAGTGCCTCCTCCAAATTTGGGGCTGTTTTTCCAGGAGGGGCTTTGAAGTCTGTGCTGCCAGACAAAGCTGGCTCCTATGTCAACAGAAAGAAGGTGTATTTGGCAATCAATGTGTAATCATGATGCAAATATACCTGCCTTCCTTCTCAATGCCCTCTGAAAAAACTACTGCATTTAAACTGAAAAAATAAGAAATGAGAATGTTTTCTTTTTGAGTTTCAGGTAGAGCTTCAGCTACAGCAATCTCTGAAGCACCTTGAAAAATGTATAGTATTTCCCAATGTGTTTTACATATGTAATACATAAATACAGAGATAGCAATAAAAAGGGTATCCAGGCTGATGTGGCTTAATTCAGGCTATTTTTTTCTCACACTCAGGTTGCTATACCTGATCTGAGAATATGGTATTAACATCTGCCATGCTGCTCTAGCTTCATCCAGGTTCTCTTCTTCCCCCTTTCTCTGTACCTAATGTGTGAGTATGGTATTAACACGCCAGTCACTTAATGAGGGCTTGCCTGGCCAGAATAAGCACCTCAGAGGTAGATTCCTCATGAGCTTTTCAGGCCTTGGACTTTTGCATGCTAGCCTAGACAATAGAATTTTGTTCTATTCAATCTTGACATTAGTCATTTTCCCCAGTTCTAAAATTCATTACAAAACAATAGCTTCTTCAGGGGTTCTTTTTACGCTGCTGTTTTATTTAGTGTTATCATTTCAATTCCTCTCCAGTCTGCATGCCATAGGTGTAAGACAGCCCATTCTGTTATCATTATAAATGTTGCTTCCATAGGTTTCTTATTTTTAATCAGCCTTGAATTTGAGATGATCCGGACACAAAGGTGAACCTCGTGTGAGGGCTGCCTCGTAGTATTTCCTTTGGGGGAAGGGGACAGGCTTGTCCTGGAAGACCTGCAGCTCATCTGGGCCACTCAGAGGACAAAAATCACTGTGTCCACTGTGAAAACACGAGAACTGCGGTGCAGATTGGAAGAGCAAAGCAGCCTGCGTGGCTGCCTTGCCAGCTTCTTCCTTTACAACCCAACCTTCCACAGATTGAGGTGTTCCTCTTGGCATTCCACACATTCCCACAACATGCCCCGTAAGCTGTGTAAATCACAGTGACTTCCCACGGCTGTCTCAGAAAGGCCGGGTGACTGCACTGGGCCCAGGAGGTCTCTTGGGCTGTCCCTGCACCAACCCTGGAGAGCCAAACCTGCACATGGCTAATGTTCAGGCTGACTCAATAGCAGCCCCACTATCCAAACAGTGGGGTTCTGGTTAGAGCTAAGCATCGCCCCATGCTGGTAAACACAAACAAAACATCCCTCACAACCCTCTCTTTGGAAGGGCAGTGCAAACCTAGGGGTCAGCAGTCAGAAGGAATCTCAATGAACAAACGGAAGCTGTGTTTGCTCCACCATGAAACGCGAGCAGCGCCTGTCTCAGGGAGGATTTGCTGTGTCATCCAAAATAAACGGACAGGGGTGAATGTGCTGGGCAGGCTGTGTTCCGACTTCAAAGCTGGAGAGGGAGACTCCTTCAGGCTTTCTCCCTACGAGAAGCACACTCATCAGCTTGCCATTTCTGGATTAGTTCTCTTTATCTACTTAGGAGTGGAAGAGAGCACAGCACTTCTGTTTATTTTCTGCTGATGTTAAACAAATGCACAGGTCTGTTAGGACACAGGGCCTAGTTCAAGATGAAGCAGGAAGTGGAACGTGGTAGGTGTCATGCTAACATGAGGACAATAGATTTGCCTGCTTTTGGCCCTTGGCTTCAGCATTTCCATTTGATTTATGTCCCAGTCTTCCCAGTGCCCAAATTGTACTTTCTTCTAGCTGTAGTCTGAAGCCAAGAGTTTCCTCCACTCAACAGACAGCAACACAGTCTCCAGGAATTAGCTATGATCTCAAAATCATCATTTCTTCACTAAATAGTATCAAGTCTGCAAGTCTGAATTTTCTCACACCGTGATTTGGTTGTAAAAGGTGAAACAAAAGAAGAAAGAGTTAGCTGAAAGTAAGCCAGGAAAAAAAGCAGATGTTGGGTTGATCTTTATTATTTACATATTTTTAAAGTTTGAAGTTCATGTGAGCCACTTTGATTCCCTCAAGCTTTCTGATGGCCCTGGCATCACAATGAACAGCCTCCACCCCCCATTGGAAAATCCTCATGTTTTCTAAAAAAAAGACTTAAATTTAGATGTTTTACAGCTCTTCTTTCAGAATGAAATGCAATAAAAATTGAACTGAAGATGTTTTAGTTTGCAGACCTTTTAAGAACATTTTTTTTCTCCTTGTGTAAAATAAGATTTTTACAGGCATTAATGGTCTTAGATAAATTTTTGAAATGGAGAGGGTATAAAGTAGAAACAGATTAAATTAGTGATATGGTGAAAACCCTGATTCAAAGTGGCTTTGAAGTTTGCCCAGATAACATTACCTTAGACTCTGCCCCTGGAGAGCAAGAATTCTAACAGGGGCACAACACTGTGGGTGACATCTTCTACCAGGCGCAGGGCAACTGGCTTATTGTACATAAATTTCTATGTACAAGATCATGTCATAAACCTAACTCTAAAGGCTCGATTCTCCCTGAAGATTCCAAGAACAGACATCAAAATTGCACAGGTTTCCAGAGAGGATACTCTGACTGATCCAGTCTTCTGACACCTTTAAGCCCCTGACCTCTCCTTACACTAAAGTAATGTATCTCCGAAAGAAGCAAGAGTTAAGAGTTTTCTGTAGTTTCCCTAACCTCCATTTCTTGTCAGGTAATAGTTTCATCTACACTCTGGCTAGATTGCACGATCACCTTATTTGCAGATTTTGCAAGAGAGAGCTGTACACATTTGAGGACCACTGTAGGTAGAATCCATGTATAAGTCAGCTTTTTACGATGAAAAAGCCAGCACTCATTAGTTGTGCAAGTTTTCACTTAACAAAACACTGTGTATTAATGTTTAGTGACTGGTATTTTTGTTTTGTTCTCCTTTAAGATTTGTGATTTTAATAATCACATATTTATTTTCCACCAATAAATATTGTAAAGATGCATGCATAATGGGAACTAATCATTTTTCAGAATTAAATATCCTAATTTGAACATAGGCAAGCAATTGTTTTTTAGTGTGTGCAACAGATTCTATGCCAAAACTGCTAAATTTTAATTGTATGATTAAGTGTATGCCCAAAGGATATATGCATGTGTGTATATATATATATATATAATATATATATATACACACATATATATGGAGAGAGAGAACCTATATAAATATATTTATATAAAAATTCCAAATCTAATTTTGAAGTAAATGAAGATATAAGCAATTGTTAGCCTTTTAAAAAATAAGTTAAAATATCTTTTTATGGATAAATTATTTCTAGATTATTAAATAAAATGTTACACAGCTTTAATGAGAGAAGTAAATTAATATGAGTAAAATCCCACATTTTAAAGTTCTGATCTTTGCTAAGGGAATTTCACTTGATAACGTGATCCATCCTCTTCATTCACAACCACCAGGGATGTACTAATGAAAGATGAACGTTCATATACTCATTCAACACCAATCAGGTGCTAAAAGATTGTCTAGGCTGGTGGGGAATATGAGAATGTAAACAATAACTGTATGTAGATGATCAGTTCCATAACAGAGGCTTGTTTGAGGTACTATGGGGATGTAGAAAGGAAGAGACAGTTGGGGAAATTATCAGAGAGATGGTGTTCTCTGAGCTCAAATTTGAGGTATAAGAAACTCTTGAACAAAAAATATGCAAAATCTCAACTAAAGACAGGTCAGGGCTCAATTAATTTCAATTATCTTCTTCCTTCTCCTAATATTCTTTGAAATTGTAGGTTGTTATTATTAAAATTTCTCCTAATCTTCTAAATTTCAACTTTGCCAGTCACATTCTGTAAGTAAAATTTCCTTATAACAGATATAAAGCTTGAGACACAATCACTGAAAACACTGAATGCTAACTTGGCTGCATTCATAAAAATGTAGTGTCTAGAAAAATGGTTGTGATTCTAATCTCTCCTCTGTGTGCTTACATATACCTGGTATACTGTGTTCAGCTCTGGGCATCAAATTCTCATCCGGACAGGAGTACAGGTAAGATGAGGACAAGACGACAATGGGATTTCGAGTTTAACACATAAGAGTCAGGAAGAACTGTGTATGTTTAACTTAAAATGAAAGAAAACACTTTTAGCTGCTTATGATGTAAAAACTGTCATGTGGAAGACAAATGAAGGTTAACCCGAATATTTTCAATTGACACACTGAAGACTAGGTAACAGAAACTGCAGGATAGTAAAATTTGGTTCAATTTTTGGAAAAAGCTTTCCAGTTTTCACATGCTTTCTATCAACTTTAGAGCAGACAACAATGTGACAAGGTCTTAGTGAAATATATTCAAGTCATGCATTTGGCTGGTCGGATATATAAAAGAGTTTGTTGCAGTGCTGAGATTCTGTGATCCTATGATATCAAATGCAATCTGAATTTTTGAATTTTGTTGTGTTTTTATTTTGTCATGTTTTTCCCAGTCTAATAGAAAATTTATGAAAAATATCAGGTAGGTAATTGTTTGAAATTTTTGCATGTTAAATGTTATATGTAGCATCTCATTATACATATACAAATAGAAACATGTGGGCAAGTTGACTAATACTCAATTCTTAATATTTGTACTGTAAATAAAGGCAAGAAATCCTCTTCATATTAATTTCCAGCTTTTGAAAATACCCAGTAGGTCTGGAATAGAAGTGGAACCCTTGCAAAGATCAGAAGGCAATGTCCTACAGTGAGAAAATTGATACCATGAAACAGCAATTCTCTTTGAAGCTCAGAGAAGAGGTCTACTGAGGAAAGTTAAACATACAAAAGTCAAAATTTGCCGTGTGTGTGTGTGTGTGTGTGTGTGTGTGTGTGTGTGTAGGAGGGGATGTCAGCATCTGTAACCATTTCCAGCAAAAGCTTAATTTTTAGCAGTGGAGAGTTGTCAAAAGAACTAATGAAGCCATGGTTTCCTTCCCCTAAACCTCCTGTTCTAAATGGCTCTCATGGTAACTGGTAGGATCAGAGGCCCCCACAGGCCAAAGGCCATTTGTCCAAGCATCTGTAGAGTCCATGGAATGAATTACCCTTGGATGCAACCCAATGGCGCAGTGTGGGGCAGAGTTAGCCGGGCTTAGTTTCATGATGATAATCAAACATTCACAACAGCTAAGAGTAAACTTTGCAAACATGCTTTTATGAAGGAGCCTATTAGTCTGAGATTTCATTTACAAAATCATCTGGACAAACACTCTTGGAACAAGCACTCCCCTACCCCCAGGGACCCAAATCTGTTTTTTTTATTCACATAACCTGAAATTAATCATTTTAAAGTGAACAATCCAGTGATATCTAGTATATTCACAATGTTAAACAATCACTGTGTTTACTTAGTTCCACAACATTTTATTCACACCCAAAGGAAGCCTCATTCCTATTAAGCAGAAAACTCCCCATCTCCCTGCCTTCTCCAATCCCTAGCAGCCACTTATCTGTTTTACATCTCTATAGATTTACCTGTTTTGGATATTTCATGAAATGGAATAATTCAATATATGTTCTTCTTTCTATTAGCCAAATTATTTAAAGACTAAAACAGAGTTTACGTATTTTTTAAACCATTCTTTACTTCGGGATTCAAAGTAAAGAATAGTTCTGGATTTCAATAACTACACTTTCTATGGCTCTCTAGAAAGGCCATTTACTCCCCTCCTGTAATTTCAGTTTCACAGTAATTTTATACAATAGCCAAGGACCACTTTATTAGTAACATTTTCCAGGTGGGGATATTGATGGAGGAGAGTTGATCCAGTACTCCACAGTGAAGTTATCCAGTGCACTCTGTTCTCTTGGTTCCATGTCTCTTCCATGGCTGCATTGCAAGGGGGCCCATCAGAGTACTTATTTACACATAAAGCAAAGCCTTCTAACACTCAGAAGATATCCTAATACAGCTTAGGATCTGTAATTTTTAAATCTCAAAAGTATATGTTAAATGAACAGAATGAATGAAAAAGATTTTGAGTGTCTAAGTCCTATTTTTACTTAATAGAGAATTGTTTTTGATACCTAATGGTCACATATGACCCACACAGGACAAACTAGGCTCTCTACCAAGACCAAGTCTCCACTTGGAGTCAGCTCAGTCTTTGGGTGATGTCTGGATGTTTTTGCTATGGTATTTGAACATAAATGACTCCAAAATTCTGTCCCTAATCAAAATTCTATAATTCTTAGCTAACACTCATCTTAAACTCAACACTGAACTCATCTGCTCTAACTACACAGGGTCAATACAACTATTTCAAAAGGATCAATCAAAACGTATTTCTCCTACTATGTGCCAATGGCCAATCCATTTTGCTAAAAATTTTCAAGAAATTGCAAAGTTCTTTATGAAACTAACTCTCCCATTTGGATTTTATTGACTGAATGATTTACATGTGAATAGACCATGTACAGAGAGGGCTTAGTAATTTCATGGTTGCCATGTTCTTTGCCCTTCTGTTGTAAAGCAGTATCTTATTCTACAGCAGAACTGTCCCCATTCAGCAGTATGGATTTTACAGAGCCAAATTAGAAGGACTGTCACACAGAATTTTTAGCATGTTCATAGACATATGTTATTTTTATCCCGGTCTTCAAACCCAATCTTTTACTTGCCATTCAACCAAAACTTAATATCTGAATCTTGTTATGCCCCCTCCCTTGATTTTCCTGGGTTAAGTTTTATTTTTAGCTGTGGTTTCCACAATTCACCCAGAACTGGGGAGTAGTCAAATTCAGCAGGGCTAGACTGCCATCTAGAGACCAGAGTTTGAGTTCCAACATCTTGGTCCTCAGTGAGCTTGCTCTTTAGCAGAAGCAGCAATCTACCAAATGAAGAAAACTTGCTTGAGAGAAAGAGCTTGTGGTGGTGGGGTGCTGCATAATTCTAGAAAGATAAAGTGAAAAGAAAAGAACTTGAGGTGGCCTGGTATACAAAAATCCGTCTGCCACTGAAGGTTAGCTGACCACCAGAGACATTAATGGCATGTAGGCTGAACCGTGCCCCATCCTTGCTCAGAATGCGTTGTTTGACTTGAACTTATAAGCAGAATACTATTTTCTGGAAGTGAAAACTGCTTTGCAGGCCAGTTAGGATTTTTCAGCTTGTAACATCACCCAGAAAGGAGAGAGTCCTTCTTCATGGCAGTGAAGACTGCAGAAGTCTTTCACTCTACGTGAGAATCCAATTTCTGTATTCTTCATAAAGTCAAACCTGCCTTCCATTTTTCTGCTCAAGCATAACTTAGCTTACATATCCTGGGCACATCTGATAGCATCTCCTGCTTATTGTATCACAGCTTAGAAGGTCCAGTAGCCCCTACGTTGATGGAATTTGGATCTGAAGATCATATTGTTCCTAGCATTTTCATAGGAAGTACACAGTGAAAATCCCTCTTTCTCTTGTCCACCAAACTGTCATGCAGGGCCATGTGCTAAGCCCATCTGTTCCAATAGACTGTCTTTTGATAGCTGTGATGACAGGCTGGAGAGGTGAAAAGCTAAGCCTAAGGTAGCTGAGATTAATTAACTGCATGTCTATTTGATAACTGTGCCCAGAACTTCAACTCCAGGAATGTTTTGTAAAGGAAAAATAACATCTATTATTGTTAACTTCAATAGAATAGGCAAAAAGAGTACTTCCTTTGCTGGCATTAACTAAATGGTCAAGTCTATCCAACAGAATGCCACCCAGAAACATTTCAGCTAATGGTAAAAGAAATTTAAAAATCTGTACTATTTTTTTTTCACCTTTTGTTCTCTTTTAATTCCTACTTTGGCCTCATGCAAAGGTTAAACCTTGAAAGATTTTTATAAATCCAGGATGAAGTATATCATATACAATGTTCTGGTTATATCTCTTTTAGCTAGAATTCACAAAATTTAGGAACTCTTAAAGCTGAAAATTACTTTTGTTGCAGGTATTAAATGGGGTTTGGAAAACAGACACTTGAGTCTGGTGTGTCAGAAAAACAAGTAACTGAGCTGTGGATCTCTGCCCTTTTACTCAGCAGAGAGTCTATGTGAGCTTCAGTCTCTACATCTATGAAACATGGGAAAGACAACAGGGACCCTAATTATGAGGGTTCAATGGAAAAGCTTTTAAAAGTGCCCCATACATAGCAGGTACTTAACAAATGCTCTTGTCCTGTCTTTCCCTGAAGGTCTTGCATCTGCCTTTCTTACTCCCGTGGTATCCAATAGCTGAAAGGAAAAATGTCAATCATATTTGTTTTCATAATTCAGCTTCATGTCTGAAAAGCTAAGCCTTCTGAAGCAATGCTTTTTGAGCTGGGATGTGTATATAAATCACCTGGGGATTGTGTGAAAATACAGATCTAGTAAGATCAGACTAGGGCTTGCAATTTCACATTTCTAACAAGCTCCCAAGGGATATCGCTGGTTGAGGGACCACTTTTTAAGCAGCAAGACCCCTACATGGGGTCAAGTATATGAATGGATTTTCTGTGTTAGTAAATAAAATTTTATTGGAATACAACCACACCCACTGATTCACATATCTTCTATGGCTGCTTTCCTGCTACTACAAGGAGGATTTATTGTCTGTCCTTGCAGCTTACTGACCCCTGCTCTAAACCATTCTCTGTTCTGTTCCAGACGTAATCTAAGTAAATCCTTGGAAGAAGGAAGCACACGGAGGGCTGGGAGATGCATAAGAAGGACAACATAAGAGGGAGCTGGCAACCTGTATTAGCTTCCTATTGTTGCTATTTCAACTTGTCACAAATTTAGTGGCTTCAAACATCATGGATTTAGTATCTTATAGCCCTAAAGTTAGAAATCCAACAGAAATCTCCTTGATACAAATTCAAGGCATCGACAGGCTGCGTTCCTCTCAGGAAATTTCAGGGGGAAATGTTTTTCCAGCTCCCAGTGTTACTGCAGTCCCTGGTCCAAGGGGCTTTCCTTTTTCTTCCAAGCCCACTGGTAGCATCTCTCTGACTCTTCTTTTGCCTCCCCCTCCCCTCCCCCTCCCCTTCCCCTTCTCCCCCCCCCCTCAGCTGGGGGAAGTTCTCTATTCTAAAGAACTCATGATTAAATGAGCCTCATCCAGATAATACAGACAAATTTCCCTTCTCATGATCTTTAGTAACATTTTTCCATGTAAGGTGACATATCTACAGGTTGTGAAGATTAGGGCTTGGATATCTTTGAAAATTCTTTCTATAAGACTACCTCAAGGCACCTTATTAAAAAACAATTATCTAATCATTTCTCATATGTAACATGTTGACAACTATAATAAGAAGATATTCAATAAATACAGATGAGAGAAAGACCATAAAACATTTAGAGAAGGAAGTCAAAGTGGTCAAAATGTTTGCATTTTGTGTGCTTCTTCTCTCACCCCTCAAGCATACAGGGCCTACTCCTGGAGTACACTTTGTACAGGTGCACAGATAGTACACTGCACAACACCAGAGAATGCCCTAAAGTTGCTCGGGACACAAACTTCACAACCATACATGGTATCTCTGCTCTACTTATCCAAGCTGCTCGGCACCTAGATCAGAATTTGTCTACACCTCCAGTTATGGGAGGAAGAATGCTAACCCATGGCACTGGGGCAAAAAAGCAGGGAATGAAATAAACGGAAGAGAAAGGCACACTTGGAGGAATGCTTCTTAGTTGCACTATAGCCCAGCAAGGAAGGTTTCATTTATGAATCCCTGACCACCTCCTGCTAGGCTGTTATGTTTAATCCTTCACATTTGGAGTATGTCCTGGTACTCCATAAAAAGCTTATTGCATAAGCTGTTTTCACTCTCCTAAGCTCATTCTCTTCAGCAATGCCAGAAATATAACACCAGGTAAGTGACCAAGAAAATATATGTGACCCAAGCATTGTAAGAGATTTCATTTTCCTAAAGGACAAGACAAATTATCATGAAGCCCTTGGAGACACTGCTGGACGGTTGCTGGGGACAAAAGGTTTTCCTGCAGAAGAGCTTCTTAGAAGCAAAGTGTTTCAATCTTCAGCTAACTTTTAGCTAATGACTCTCGCCTTTTCTCCCACCAGCTCTGCTTATTAAAAGGAGAATGCAATCTAGAGTGTATGCTGTCAGAGTGAACAGCAGGTCAGTCACTAATCCCAAATTGTGTGCCCCAGGATGCCTGCTGCAGAATGAAGAAATGCTTACCTTTGATTACCCTTCCAGGTAGAGAAAGGGAGGCTGCCAGGGGTCTGGAGCTACAAAAAAAAAAGTGGGCAAACTGAGCATTCATTTCTTCCAAAATACGTTTAACCGTATGATAATTCCTTATGGTGCTTGGCAGGGTGCATCGTGCTTCAAGCGCAGCAGCCCATTTATCTTTGCCACTATTCTTTGTGTCAAACAAAGGGATAGCATCCAGAAGCATTTAATTTTCTTATTTAAAAAAAATCCTGACTAGCTATCAAGGCGATTTTCTCTTGCGCTGACCTCTTGTTTAAAGATTTCTTAGGCCTAAACCATGAAGAGGAAGGACTATCATGGAGTGGAGAATGGAGATGTTGCGGGAGGCAGGTGGTAAGTAAAACTGCAATCTGGAAAGACATCCTCCCGAACGCTTGTTCTTTGGCAGGAACCCTCATGGGACAGAGAAAGCATAAGGGCTACCTCTTTCTGTTGCTCTGGATACAATAAGGAAAAACGTCATTACATGCTATAATTTTAACTAGACACTGAGTTCTAGGTGGTCAGAAGTGCAGTAAAATAACTAACACTTTGTGCTTTGGATGTTTGCTGAAGAAATGATTGGAAAACAGAGAGAAGAGTTATCGTAAAATAATCCAAACTCAGTGACTCTACTGTGAAGGTTTATTTAAAGACAAGAAGAAAAATTGATGAACTATGAATTTATTGTGGACATTTTTCAAATACAATTATTCTTGATTGTTTAACCCAAGAATTGCCGTCATTAGCCTGATGTGATATTTTGCTGCAGACCTAATGCAGATAACTTTAGTAATACATCTTCTTCTTTTTTTTTTTTGGTACCGGGGATTGAACTCAGGTCCTTGCACTTGTGCAGTAGGTGGTGAAACCACTGAGCTAAATCTCCGGCCCAGTAATACATCTTTTTATAATTATTTACTCTAGCCAGCTATGCCCCATATATAAAATATAACTTCTTTTATTTTGGCAAAGTCTGATGACAAGAATAGCAAGCAGCTTAAAAGACTACAGTTTCCTTTTCCATTTCACAGTTATTGAGTGCATATCCCAATAATTCATTCTCACTTCAGAGTCTAAAAGTACCTTGGGTCTCCTTACTGAATTGGGCTTGTCAGACCAATGGGACTGTGAATTCTCACACATTCACCTTGAACTTGTAACAACAGGTGAAAATCCACATTCTTTCCACTTTGTTTACTCAGCTCAGGAGCCATACTGTGGGAACTCCACCTCTGGTTTTGAGAAAGATTTAAGAAAGCACCTTGTCAATGGTGGATTCAATTTTCTAAATCAAAACAAAACAAAGCAAAAACAAAAACAAAACTAAACAACAACAACAAAAAGTCTGCGATTATAAACCAAACTTTCATACAGAAACCCCAGCAAAAATGAGTCTTTAAAAATAAGGTCTTTATAGATAGGGAGGGGTAGAGGGGTTGAAGGGAGGGAAGGGGAATGGGGAAAAAATAAGAAGATGCATTATGGATTAAGATGGATTATGTAAAGGTGCAAATTTCCAATGATGAATGTCATTATATTGTATACCTTAAATGTACCAATAAACGATAAATTAAAAGAAAACACTGATTTAAATGCCAAAAAATCATGTAAGAGTTGCAAATTCCTTTGAATGAGAAAACCAGTTTAGTATATATATGCCAAAACAGACTTTGTTCTGGATATAAAGCAACCATGATAAGAAATCTCACTGGGCACTTTTGCTTGAATTGAGGTAGTAATTTCAACTGGAAGCATAGTATGAATTCTTTGGAAAGAAGAACTTGCAGGAATGTAAATTTTTCAGTCATCAAAGTGCACTTCTGGACATTTATCTTTACCTCTAGTTTCTGCACAGCTCTTCGTTAGCCTGATAACAGTGTGCTTTATGGCGTCCTCCATTAGCCCCAGTGGAGGAGGAGGCTGGCCTCCTTAGTAGTGTTATTTTGTTGATGATTTTCAAAGAAATTGAAACAGTCACTTTCAGAAGAAAGGAGAAGAGGAGCATTTCATTCTTGCCCAATCCCAAAATGTAGTAGTTTGTAGAACTCAAATCATGCCTTAAATTTGAAAGAGATGATAGAAAGCAGTCTTGGCTATACAAATAACTGTGAAATACTCATGACTTATTTCTCAAAAGAAAGAAAAAGAGTATTGCTTCTTTCCTTCTTATTTTTTTTAAAAAGACTTGAAATATGTTTAAAAATATTTTATGAGGTCACACTAAAAAAAAGAGTAATTGGAAGAAAAATTCTGCTTGTCTAAGCGAAGAGCACATTTGTAGCGGTAGGGTAAATGTTTTATCGATTGAGAAGCTGGGAAACTCAAGTCATTACTCACTATGGGCTAAAGAATAATTGCTAATGCTCTGGCGGAAAGATTAAAAACAGTTTCTGGAAGTATTTCTTACAATGATCAATGGTGTATCATCCCAGGCCATTGGATCTTCAATAACATTTTTCCCTTTTGGGATACAATCAATTTTTATAATATGATTCATTTGCCAGTGGGCATGCTTTCTTCATATGATGAAAAGGCACTTATGCATCTTATATTGTTGAAAAGTAATCTTATACAGCCAAAGATCAGGCAGCGGTATAGAAGACCCTCCCGCATCCATCTCTATTTTAAATGGGTTTGGGAAATCATCTGGGGCAAGGAGGTGGGAGGGACAGCAGCAGTTGCTAGCTTCTTTGTTATTGCTTTGTTAACCCTTTAAGAATGCATTTAGCACTGTAACAGGGGTCAAGAATAGTGACTGGGGATTCTGTTTTGGATTCGAGCACACCATGAGCTTGACTCATTTAAAATAACACTGATTACTATGGCAGAGCTCTCAGGTCAAGGATGGGCTCACAGCTGTCCACAGGCTGTGCACATCGGACAGGCTCTTCAGCATCCCAGAGCACATCTCAACCTTGATTTACTGCTGCTGATCCATCAATGCAGCTTTGGTTGGGAGAGGGTGCACTCCTTCCAAAACTCTACCTGGAGAGAAAGCACTGGAAGCCCAAGTTCAGGGACCTCTCAGGAGCCTGACTGCCACAGGGCTTATGGTAAGCAGAAAGGGTAGCCCCATTGCAGGGGTTTGCGGAGTGAATTGGATGGGGAAAAAGAGCAATAAACTAACCTCAGGAAGAGATAAATGCTCTTTTGATGGGCAACATGCATCCCAAGCCAGAATTGCATTTGAATCTAAGAACAATGTCTTTTATGAGATTACAGAAAGCTTAATCTACTTTCTATCCATCCCAAATTCTCCTGACTCAACACTTCAGCCCTGGCTCCACGGAAGTGAACATCCAAATGAAAATAAAAAAACGATATTGAAAATACGGTTCAGACTGACTACTTTTCAAATATCTGCGTTGATGTTGAAAGTTTACCCAAATTGGATTTCTGACTTCCAAAATTTTCTTTCAGTTGAATATTTAGCGTTGTATGGACACAATCATTCATGAGCTTCCATTTTTATGTATGTCTTTTCTATTATTTAGGGAACCAGTTCTTTAGTTTTCTATCCATCTTTTAATTTCAAAAGAAAAATCATTTAATCATAAGAAACATAAACATTAAAAGAAAAACATAACTAGAATGATTTAGAGATTTTTATTAAACACAAAAGGCCTTATATTCCTTAATAATGTCACTGTAATAATAGTCTTCCTGAAAGGAAATTTTAAATCATCCTTCTCATCATCATAAAGGTTCAATTTATTTGTTATTTACTTAGGACCAAGCACTAGGAAAGAGCCAAATACTTTCAAGATATATTACATACATATAATAGCCAAGATTATTACTTGATTTTTACAAGGATTTTATAAGTACAACCCTATGAAGTAGGCTAGTGATATTATCATTCTTAAAATTTTTTAGTAGTTTTATTGCAAAGTAGGAAATGGAAACCTAAAGAGGCAAGAACACTAATCACAACCACAAAGCAAAGTTATGGTGGAGCTAACAATGGAATCAATTCTGTTTACTCTGAAGGGGGCCCTCTTGGCTACTTCCCTATGTTTTATGCTAGTAAATTTTACTGGGTCCCAATTTGCTAAGAGCGTGAATGTAATCACGCTGCTTAACTTATACTTCCAATCCTAGAATGCAATGCCTTTCCAAATGCATTCACAATGAACCATCTTCCCACTGTTATCTCTGGACTTCTGAATCTTCTCATTTCCTGCCAAAATGGTCTTCTTGCTGTTTGGTTTACTTATGCCTTTTATCTTCCCCCTTTCCAATTTCATTTTTGCTGCTTCAAATATCACGTTCTAAATTGACCCTACCAGAAGTTCTTTCTCACTCCTCTAAACTTCTACTTAATGTTGTTTCCTGTTACCAAAATAGTATTTTATTTTTTCTTATATTACACTTATCTAAATGCATCACATTTGTATTATATATAAGCATCAGTCTTGATGCCTAGCACCATGCATGGTTCACAATAGGTTCTGAAACTATTTCCTGAATATTCTTCATCAAGAATAATAGTAATAATAATAAAAATAATTCTCATATTGAGAATCTATTATTCTTGATGAATTGATGTTTGATGTATATTTCTTATTCATTTATTCAGCAAATAATCCAGAACCTATTGTGAACCATGCATGGGGCTAGGAACTAAGACTGAATACTATGGGCAGTGAAGCTCAGCCGGTCCCAGCATCCAGAAGGAAGCTCCCCCGCTGCCATCCCAAGCTCCTAGGGCAGAGAAGGTGAGAGGCGTGGACTCCAGAAGCATCCCCTCCCCGACCGTGGAAATGAGAAGACACATAAGCCTCAAAAACAGACTTCCAGATCACCTACAGCAACCTCAAAGGGAAAAGAGATGGAACACTCTGATACTCAACCACCTGGACTCTCTGAAGTGGTAACAAAAGAGGATCTGGGAAAAATGAAATCAGAAATAATTACTCAGATACCAGCAAAGATTTTGCTCATGGTGCAAGACATGATTAATAAATCTAGAGAGAACACAGATAAAAAAATAGAGGATCTGAGGCATATGATGGAATCCCAACATAGGAAACAAATGGAATCCATAAAACA
>NW_004624811.1:10418738-10430324 GCF_000247695.1 Heterocephalus glaber
AGGAAGAAAAGGTCTAAAAGAGCAGGGGAAGTGGGAGGGGTAGGGGAAGGGAAAAAAGGGAAAGGAAAAAATATGAGAAGGTTAAAAAAATGGAAACAAGGTCTTTGCAAATAGGGAAGGGTGGAGGTGGTGAAGAGAGGGCAAGGGAAGGGGAAAAAAATAAGAACCAAGAGACTCATGTAATGGTACAGGATCCCAATGATGAATGTAACTGTAATTTATACCTAAAATGTTCCAATAAAGTTAATGGGGGGGAAAAAAGACTGAAAACTATGGTGTTTCTGATTTTATTTTACTTTTTTTTCATCTGTACCACAGTCAAATTAGATACCATTTCCCTTATTTCTTGGGCTTTCTGTAAATCATTGGATTTTAGGTTTAAATTTATTTTCTTTGATGAAGCTTTCAATAAAAAATGAAAATAAAAAAATTAAAAAAGAATAATAGATTCTCTATTAAGAAAGCTTATTGTAAATTGTAAATCATTTCTATAACAAAATTTTAGATTTGTTGAGTTTTACCTAAGTTGAGTTGTAATCAGACCTTGGGCTTAGTTTTGCTAAAGCTCCTGTAACAAAGTTCCACAGACTGCAAGGCTTAAACAATAGAAATTTATTTTCTCACTATTCTGGTGGCTAAAGATTCACATTGAAGACATTGGGAGGTTTGGTTTCTCCTGAGGCCTCTCTCCTTGACTTGCAGGTATACTTCTCACTGTATCTGCACATGGATTTTTTTCTCTATGCTTGTGTATCCTTATGTCTTGTCTTATAAGGATGCCAAATTGGATGAGGATCTACCCTACCAGCCTTTTTATAATTTAATAACCTGTTCAGGAGTCTGTCTCCAAAGGCAGTCACATTTTGCGACACTGGGGTTAGGACTTCAAGATATGAATTAGGGGGAGATAGAGTTCAGCCCCAAATGCTGACCCTGTCAAAAATGTTGAAAGTGCTTGAATTATGGTTTTTGGTGAATAAAGTGAAAACCCAAAGTGATTTTAATTATGGAGCAATTTATCAAGAATAAGGAAGGGTAGGGCCAGGGATTTAGCTCAGTGGTTCTGGTGCCTGCCACCCAAGTGCAAGGTCCTGAGTTCGATCCCCAGTACCAAAAAACAAAACAAACAAACAAACAATAAGGAGAGGTATCAGAGCATAGCAATCTATGCTATAGCAGTCATAGTGAGGCAGGTAGTACATGCAAAGTCCTTCCTCCAGTACAGATGTGGGAGGTGTCTGTAGGATGATATAATAAAGCATGTCTGCTCCCATTATTGTATTTGCTCCAGCTCATGGGCCAGCATAGTTTTAATCCTCCATTGAAGTAGAAAAGAGCTCATAGATTTTCAAGGCTGTAACTAAAGCCAGAAGTATGCTGTTAACATTCAGGATAGGAGGGAAATTGTAATATATGGCCTCCAAATTTACACTCTTTCTGACCCAGGTAATGAAACATGAACTACACATTCAGCTTTTGATAAAGTAGTGTTCAGTTGTGCAGTAAGGGACTGCAGATGGGTCTTTATTCTCTGGCTGCCATCCTAACTTGTCCCTGAGTGGCAAGGCTCTCTACTTAACCCCTTCCTAGAGGACACCAGGGGGGTTGGCCCCTGGTGATAAAGTCTTTCTGCCATCCATCCTTTAGGCTTCCACTGGTTGTGATTATCTCAGTTCTGTGTGTTATTGCTGCTACTACAATGCTAACAGCCTGTTATATGATTACAAATAGGCCACAGCAGAAAGAGAGAAAAATTTCTGTACCAGCCTCCAGCAAGCAAAATCAAGCTGTCAGAATATGCTGGACCCCATGAGTGACCCTGGATGGTACCCCCATCCCTCTTTTTGAATGGGAAATTCTCTGACCCAGTTTTTGAGAATTAAGAGAATATTGACTGCAAAGTGATATAAAGCAGAAAGCTTTGGAAATACTGAAGAGTGAGAACCATCACTGATGCAATTAGAGCAATAAAATATTGTTTAATGAGCCAAAGGAAAGAGATCAGGGGTGGAGATGTTGAGATGAGAGAACCAGGCAAGGGAAGGAAGGGGAAGAAAAAAGGGGAGCCTAGAAACGAACACTGGCAATGCTGTCCCAGATATTCAGGAATCTGTCATCTTGAAACACATATAATCCAGCATAAAAATATTCCCATAGCAAGAACTTTAAAGCACAAGATGTCACATTGTGGGTGGAGGGGAAGGTAACATACAGTAAAAGAAAATATTGTGAGCAGGATGAAGAAAGGTGAGATTTGGGAAGAAAACATGATCAGTCTCCAAAGGAGGAAAATTGAAAGGTCAGGCTCCATGCAAGGCACTGTGTGGGGGACAAGGGAGGCCTGACACTTGCTGCTTTGTGGGGAGGGTCACAGGAAAGGAAACCAAAGGGGTAAAGAGAAGTGACAGTCCAGTGAAGGAAGGAGCAGTTTATTCCTCAGGGGGAAGAAAAGTTGTGACCTTGAGTGAGTTTAATAGTTTAGCCTCTAGGGTTGGGGTGCTTGCACAGGTACTGGATAGCGTCTTCAAAGAGAGGACAGTGGGAGCTCATAGCCCTCCTTGCGGTGGCAAAAAGGTAGGAGAGCTGGGACTTCTGCTCAACAACCAGAGAGAACAAACGACCACCGAAGATGTTGACAGATTCCATGCTCACGGTCTCCTGCTTCAGAGCTGAAGGGGGTCAGTAGTCTCCCAGCAAATGAACAGAGTGGCTATGGCACATCCTATGGCTTTGCCGCCATCACTGAAGCCCAGTCAGACACTAGAAGTAAAATGATGTTTGAATACAGGCAATACAAAGCTTTGTAAGAGATTCAAAGCCACTGAGAAAAACCAGTGTTGTCATACAAAGGATACTTAACACTTAGGCACAAAGTCAAGGTTCATTCACTGACTAACCACTGTGTGAGGTTAGGATATGTATATAATTTCCCTGAGTCTCAGGTCATTTGTATACAAATGGAATAAAAATAACTTCCTCATAGTGGTGTTGAAGTAATGTTGATTAAAGGGTATTATGATATTTGTCGAACACCTGTTGTGTGCCTGGAACCGAACATGAGCTTCAGATTCAGCAGTGAGAAAGGAAAGCAATGGCTCCGCCCCCTGGGGCTCAGAGGTATCCACAGGGATCAGAGCACATGCCAGGCACTGATCATCATAACTGGGCCAAGTTCTGAAAAAGTGAAGAGGCATGTTTGATAGGGCAGGACGGGGTCCATCCATGCATTGTAGGTAGGTGTGGTGTGAGCCACCTACATGTTTGGCCCTCAAAAAACATCTTGCCTGACCATCCACCCTCACTTTCTGCTCATCGTGATCATGGGAAGCCATGTGATCCAGAGGCCATAGCTGCACAGGCAGGCATAGGAACCATGTGACCATGGGTACCTAAATACACTTTGTTGTACTGAGCCACTAGGTTGTTACCACAGCTGAGCCTTGCCTGTCTTCTGAGGGAGCCTGAGGCATTCCAGAGTGGCTCGCTACAGAAATGAGCTTGGAAGCAGATCCTCCTCCTTTTGAATCCACATTACCATAGCCTTCCTGACACCTTCATTGCAGCCTATTGAGAGATTCTGAGCCAGAGGCACCAAGGAAAGCTGCACTCACACTCCTGAGCCACAGACCCTTGCGAGATAATAAAGATTTCCTAATTTTAATTAGGGCTCTAAGCTTTGGTATACTTTGCCACACACTGGATAACTACTACAAATGCAGGTGTCCATCAAAAGGTGAGTGGATAAACAAACTCTGGTCTATTCATACACTGGGATGCCCCTGGGGCAAAGAAGAAAGAATGAACTTTTGAGGCAGACTACAACATGGATGAATTCCAAAATAGTTAGGTTGAGTGACACAGCCACAGAAAAAAAGAGTACACAGAGCAAGAGTCCATTGATATTCAATCTAGAAAATAAAAACTAATGTATGTGGCAGAAAGCAGTGAAGAGATTGCCTGACAATGGTGAGGGCAGGGAGACAAGCAGAAGTGGGTACAAAGGATTGCCAGGGGCAGAAAGGAGCCTTGGGAGGATACCGATATGCTTACTTCCTTGATTGTACTGACAGCTTCATAGGTAAGGAACTGCGCCCTGTAAACTCATGCACTTTATTGTATGTGAATTATAATTCAGTAGTCCTTAAAATACCTTGATTTGGCTAGGCATAGTGGTATATCATGTTATCGTGTCTGTAATTCCAGTACTCTGAGAGGCAGAGGCAGGGTGATCACAAGTTTGAGCCCAACCTGAGCAACTTAGTGACTTAGTAAAACTCTGTGCTACAAAAAAAGAAAGAAAAAAAAAAGGACCAGGGATGTACTAGGTCAGCACTAAGATCCTGGATTCAGTCTCTAGTGCTGAAAAAAAAAGCCTTGGCCTAGTTACATGATTCTCAAAGGACTGATTTTGTTTGAAGAAGTGATTTTCTTTTTACCTAGCACCAGGAAACCCAAGGTGTTTTCTTCTTCTAGCCTTTCCTTTACACATATCTGTGCCCTCTTCATCTTTTCTATGCATTTTCCTGCCTAGCTCTCCCTGTCAAGGGAATACCATTGATTGTCTCACCTGCTGTCCTTCAAAATAATGACCTCTTCTAAGCAACTCTCTCTGTGTTGTTCACAGCTAGGTGGGTGAGTATTCCATTTACATTTTGGGCACTGACTTTCCTCTCCTGACCATGTCCCAGAGACTAGACTACTGGGTGTTAGACTGGCACATTCCCAGCCCAGACACAAGCCAGCAGAGCTTGTCAGAGAGTAAGCGGAGGAGTGTTTACTCAGCCATGTTCCTTAGCAGTGAAAGGAGGAATTAAGACTGCATTTTAGACTGCATGTAGGTCTTCCAGGGACAAAAAGATAAAGTAGTAAACACGTCTCAGAAGCTTCATTCCACAGTGCTCTAAATCAGGCAGCAGAGCCAATTCTCAACGTTTCCAACTTCTTTAATTTGGCTTGTTGGTTGGTTTGCTTGCTAATATGGATAGCTAAATTTATTGCTTGTCTTACTCCACTCATCTCTTTCATTTTCCCACTACTTTGCCAGGTTCCTGGAGTCATCAGTCTATGACAGATAGCCTAACTAACTTGGACACAAAGTGAGGAATCCAGACAAAATTCAGGTATGAATTTGATACTTTCCAAATCTTATATGCACATGGTTGGAACCTTTTAATAGCTAAGCTTCTACAAGCTATAATTTAGAAGACACTTGATACATTTTATAATGAATTAATGAATGATTGATTGAATGGATCATTTAATATCAGATGAGCTGAACAGTGTTCAGTGGTTTAATTCATTCTGATTGCGCATTATTTCTTATTTTTAAGAATTGCCAATGAAGTGTCTCAAGTAACACTTTCCATGGACACATACAAATAAGCACATAGGGATAGCAGTTTACAAAATTATAGTATAATTTTATGCTTTTTATGAGACTCATTTTATATGATTGTCAATAAACCCTGTTTCCCAAACATTTTTTAGAAAAGACTTACTAGTTGTCCCTTGAATATTTTGAGATACCCAGTGCTACCAGGTGACACTATGCTTTTCTGTTCCTGTCAACTCATTTCTTCTCCAAATTGGGTGTCAAAGAGAACTGTAGGTAGAGTGCATTCAAGCTCTCACTGGCTTCCTCTGGACACCCTATTCTCTTCTGATCCTCATTTTGTTTGCTCTTCTTTCTTTCCCGTTGTCATCTAACACCATAGCTATTCTCTTTAGCTCTGCAAGGGCAGGGCTGAGGCAGGGAGCGTGAATTGTACAGCCCCATATTATTTCCTAATATCATAGAGTTATGTGAAAGCCAGAGTATAAATTAAAATCAGAGCCAGAAGAGCTGTAGTGGACATGATGAATAAGAGAGCAGAAGTCTTCTCGAGGACTATATATGACTAAGAGGTGGAGCTATGGAGTTTAAAGGAAAGTTGATGAGAAGAGAATGTGACATCAGTTCTGGGATGGAAAAATGAATCTGCTGCCCAGACTGGGTGACTTATGGGCAGGAGTAAAATAAATCAGAATCATAATTTTATTCCTAAAAGCTGTGACATCACTGTCTTAATGGTCTCATCTATAAAGTAGAGCTAATGATGTTTACCTCATAATATCTATTCATTCTCCAAATCTGACATGTATTAAATAATATAAAATGTGTAAATCCTTTAGAAAAGTCCCAAACATATAATATATGCTCAGACATTGATGCAGCATTTCTGAAATGTTTCCAAATAAGTGCTGAGGAAAATTCATTTTAGGGATTATTGCTAGTCATTATATAAGAAACAATTGTGTGATACAATTAATTATAATATATGGAGTTAGATAACTTTAAATTGTTTTAACTAACATTGAACTCCTGACAGCCTTTAATAAACTAATATTTATTGGAGAGACATTGTAGTTAGCATTTCCCAAATTTATTGGACTGAAGGACCATTTTGCCTGTATAGTATGGAATACTCAATGGCCGTGCTTAATTACTTGATGGACAACAAAGAATTCACTTAGGGTACTAGCAAATGTCAAAGTCTAATGTCAGTGAAGTTGTGCAATTCTAGAAAGAAGCTAGTTTTAATTTTAGTTTACATATATTTTGTAATGAATGTCATATATTATTTTATTATATGGTTTTATTATATAATACATGTGAAATAAATATTAGAATCACTGCAGTTCTCTCAAAATTCAGGATTTTTAAAGATCCTAATCTAGCCCAGCTCTTTGAGAAAGACTATCTTTCTATGGCTTGAATCTACTTCCATAAAATTAATAAGTAAGACAACCTAGCAGTCAGGAATTAGAAAATAATGGATTTTTATAATGATAAAGAGTTATTTAATTAAGAAAATGCGGCAATCTAAAATGTGTATGTAATATATATAATGTATATAATGTGTATATAACTTAAGACCTAGAAAGGTGAACTATCCAATGGATTTAGGACACAGGGTGACCCCTCTGGCAGGCCCAACGGATAGAACATTAAATTCTAACAACATTTTTACTGCTAGGTTCAGATTTAGTAATGATCTGCACCACCCTCCCCCTTTTTTTACCTGTTTGAATAGGAACACATACCTTATACCTGTCCCACCACTGTATTTTGGAAGCGGGTAATATGGTATCTTATGAATCTATTCACTGTGACTATTAGAGAGAAATTTTCCCTCAGGATGAGCCATACTTCAAATTTTACCCATGAAAGATTTAGGTGATATTTAGATGAGATTTTAAATTTAGAGCTGATACTAGAGAAGGTTAAGAGTTCGGTGGCTATTGATTGAGATAAGGTAAGTATATTTTGCATGTGAGAGGTGCACACTTTTTGAAGAATCTGAAGAAGAAGTGTTATGGATTATATTACATCCCTCCCCATTTATATGTTGAAGTCTTAATGCCCTGTACTGAATGTATTTAGAGACAGGGTCTTTGAAAAATAACTAAGGTTAAATGAAGTTATTGAGGTGAATGCTAATCCAGTATGAGTGGAGCCCTTACAGGAAGAGGAATTCAGGATGAGCAGAGGGAACACTCTGAGAAGATAGAAGACACCAAGGACAGGCATAAAAAGAAATAGTCCTATGATTACCTTGATCTCGAACTTTTAGCTTCAACTCTGAGAAAGGAAATTTTCACTGTTTAAGCTACCCAGTCTTTGGTACTTCCCTACAGCAGTTCTAGCAAACTAACATAAACCCCAATAATGTGAATGAAGTAAAAATTACAGAACCAAAAGAGAAGTAAGCAGAGTCATAATTGTATTTGTAAGTGTCAATACTCCATTTTTAGTAATAGAATTAGCCTACACAAAATCAGCAGCTATATAGAAAACCTAAATAATGTTATCACAAACCAGCTAGATGCAATTTTCATTTATACTGGAGTTTGTTTTTGTGGTTGTTTTAGAACTCTAAATTTACATTTATATAACAACATTAAATAACAGCAGAACATATTCACCAAGAGACTCTATTTTGGGTTGCTAAGCAAGTATTAATAACATTTCAAATAATTGAACTCATAAAAAGTATGTTTTCTAGTCACAATAGAATTAAACTAGAAATCAAAAGCCAAAAATATGTAGAAAAATCTCCAAATTAGCAGTTTGACAATATGCTGCTACACAATTCGTGGGTCAAATAAGAAATGTCAAGGCAAATTATAAAATATTTTGATTTGAATAAAATAAAAATACAATGTATCAAAATTTTTAGAAGGCAGCTAAATCAGTATGTAGAAGGATTTTAAATATTAAAGGCATATTATCAGGAAATAATAAAAGTCTTAAGTGACCAATCTAATGTTATTCCTTAAGAAAATAAGCTCATAAAAATAAATTAAAGCCAAACTAAAGAAACAAGAGTATAAGCAGAAATCAATAAAATTAAATGCTACAATAAAATAAAAGAGAAAAAATCAATAAAAATAAAATCTTTTAAAAAAATAAAACTAAAATCTTTTTGTTTTTAAAAAATCTATCAACACCTAGCAATACAAACAAAAGGAAGGAGACAAATTGCCAGCAATAGAAATAATAGAAGAGATGTCACCACAAACCATGTTGGTGTTATGAGGATAATAAGGAAATAGTAAAAACAAACTCTACAGATATAATTTTACAACTTAGAATGAGCTAATTTGACAAAAATGACTAATTTGACTAAATAGGTACAAAACTCTCTAAAGGTGAAAATGGTAAAGTGAAAAGCCCTTAACTGTTAAATAACTTGAATTCATTGTTAAAGACCTTCCAAAAAGAAATCTGTAAACTTAAATTATCTCACTAGCAAGTTCGGCTAAACATTTAGGAGGAATTAATGCCAATTTTAAATATACTTTTCAGAATACAGGGTAGCTAGAAACATTCTTGTCTGGTCAGCATTATCCTTATATCAAAATTAGAAAACAATACTTCAAGTAAAGGACTTTAAAAGCCAATATTCTTCATGAACATACATGCAAAAATTTATCAGTGAAACGTTAGAGAATTGAATTGAAGAATACATGAAAGGAATATAATATCTTGGGCCAACTAGGATTTATCTCAAGAATGAAAGGCTGGTTAAATATTTTTAATATCTCACAGTAGTCCACTACATTAACAGTTTAAAGAATAAAATTCATGTGATTCTATAAATAGATGCAGAAAAATTGACATAATTCAATATCCATTAAATATAAAAACTTTCAGCAAAGTAGGAAGAGAAAGGGACTTCTACAACCTTCTATAAGCTATTTCAAAAATCCTACAGACAAGATCACACTTTGTTGAAAAAGATTTATTTCCTCAAGATCAGTTAAGAAGTAAGGATGTCCACTTTCACCACTCATATTACCATACTGAGAAACACTGTCACTGCAAAAAGTGATAAAAATATGTAAAAGTTACTATACGAGAGGAAAAGTAACAGCTGTCACTATTCCTACATGCCATAATTGACTATGTATAAAATCTCAAAGAATCTTTAAGAAAAACCCCTAGAACTAAAAAGTTTAACAAAATCACACAACACACAGTCAATAAGACACCAAAAAACTTCATATTTCAATATATCAACAACATACAAGAAACAAAAAATTTTAAATACACATTTGAATATCTAAAATGCAATCTGTAAATTGTTATGGTGTGGGTCTAGATGTCCTCCCAAAGCTTCCTGTGGTCATAGGGTTGGTCTAGAGTGTGTGAAGCTGAAATTGATTCATGATGCAATGCCAGGCTCAAAGGCACTAGGATTAAGGGTGTGAGTGTTACCCGCCCTAAGTAGTCTGGATAAGATAAAAAGGGGCAGGGAGACCTTGTAAGGCCCTCCTGTTACCTTGTTAATGTGCAGTCTTGTGTGCACCATGTTGTTTCTCTGTGGTGTTTGCTTACTATCCCAGCCTCAGAGCCAGCCAATTATGGACTGAATCCTCTACAAACTGTAAGCCAAATAAACTCTTTCCCCTTCAACGTTAGATGTCCAGCATTTTGTCTTATCAACAAAAGAAAAGTAAATAACACAAAAATATAAAAACATCAAAATACTTTCAAGATCTATATGTTGAATACCACAAAATGCTAATGAGAGAAATCAAAAGATCTAAGTAAATTAACACATACTTTATTTACAGATTAGAAGGCTTAACATACTAAGGATCTTTATTCCACCCATATGGATATATAGTTAACTAACTATAGATTCCAATCAAAATCCCAGAAGAATTTTAAAAATAGGTATAGATGAACCAATTCTAAAATTTACATACAAAAGCAAAGATAGTAGAATAGTTAAACCAATTTTTAAAAGAAAGTTACAGAACTACACTGTCCTATTTTATAAATATCTTTGAAAATACAATTATCACTGTAGTATTAACCAAGAAATAAATATATAGCCATTAAAACAGATCGAAGAGGTCAAAAGTATACCTACACAAATATGACCAATATTGATTTTTGACGGTTCAAAGTATTTCAATGGAGAAATTATAAACTTTTCAATAAGTGGTGTTAGAACAAATAGACATCTACATGTGAAAAAAATCCTTGATTAAATCTTGTAGCTTACATAGAGGTTAACACCAAAAAGACAGATACAATTTTATACATTCAATTAAAATATTTTAGAAGAAAACAAATTTTTCATGATCTGGAGCAAAGCAAAAAATTCTTAGACATTATGCCACTAACATGATCTATAAAAGAAAAATTTGTTTAATTGGACTTATTAAAAAGTGTTATAAGAAAAGCACTTATCTCAAGAATGGAGAGATAAACTTCAAACTGGGATGGAGTATTTGCACTTCACCTATCTCACAGATGATTGTGATATATACAGAGTTTTTAAAACTCAACATTAAAAAGTAAATAATCCAATTGAAAAATACTTAAAAGATTTGAACAGGCTATAATGAAAGTATATGGATAGTAAATAAGCACATGCAAAAATATTTGCATCATTAGCTATTTGGGAACTGAAAATTGAAACCATAATGATTTATTTGAACATGTCTGTTGGAATGGATAAAACAGGTAATAATAATAATGCCAAATAATAGTGAAAATTTGGAGCAACTGGAACTTTCGTGCATTGCCTTTGACAATATAATACAACCACCATGCAAAACAGTTTGGCATGTTTTTTTCCTTAAATTCTTTTATTGGTACATTTTAGGTATACAATGCATTTACATTTCTCATTGGGAACTTGTACCTTTACAAGACCTATCTTGGTTCTTATTTTTTCCCCATTCCTAGCCCTCCACCCTTCCCTATTTACAAAGACTTTGTTTCCTTTTTATCCATTTCTCATAATTTTTCCTTTCCCTTCTTTCCTTTCCCCTACCACTTCCAATTCCCCTACACCTTTCAACCTATTCTTCTAAATTTCACATTATCAATTATTCATTCTAATCATTGGTACATTTTAGGTATACAATATGATGACATTCATCATTGGAAATTAGCACCTTTACATAATCTCTCTTGGTTCTTATTTTTCCCCCTTCCCCTGCCCTCCCTTCAATCCCTCCATCCCTCCCTATTTACAAAGACTTTGTTTCCATTTTTTCACTTTTTCATATTAATTCCATTCCCTT
>NW_004624811.1:10439366-10452186 GCF_000247695.1 Heterocephalus glaber
TGAACAGGATTGGTGATAGTGGGCATCCTTGTCTTGTTCCTGATTTTAGCATGAAAGTTTTCAGTTTTTGACCATTTAGTATGACGTTGGCTGTTGGTTTTTCATAGATAGCCTTAATTAGGTTGAGATAATGACCTTATATTATCCTATTCTGGTTTTAAAAGAAATTGTCTTGTGTAGTAAAATGGTGGATACAAGTTATTAAACATTTGTACAAAGTCAAAGAACATACAATATCCTAATGTAAACTATGGACTTTAGGGGATAAGAATGTGTCAGTGTAGCTTTGCTAATTGTAACAAATACAACACTCTGTTGAGGAATATTTTTAATGAAAGGTGCCATACATGTATGTGGAAAGGTGTTATTTTGGAAATCCTCTGCACCTTCTAAGTATGAACCTACAACTGCTCTAAAAAAAGTATATTAAAAATACAAATTAAAATTTTGTATGTGCTCCCCTGAATATCAGGGGGCCCTTACCAATGCACCTAACTGTGCCTGGTGGATATATTGTACTGGAAAATCAGCAGTCACTAATTATTGAAAAAGTTACTTAAATTTCTTAGAGAAAAAGCACGATAGTGGCTTGACAAAAATGACAACACTTCTGACTCCAAATTCTCTAAAAATGACCTCAGAGAAAGAGTTAATGCAGTGACCACGTGGCTAAGCAAATGCACTTGAATCTATGGCTGTCTACATTTTCTTTCTATTGAAATGCCCTAAATGCATTGCTTTCATCCACAAATGAACACCATATATTGCCACAGTGATGATTAAAAGAAAAACAATGAATGGGGTAGATCTCAGGTGTTTAGGGAACTTTGAATCAGTCATACAGCTTTCTTTCTCTGTTGTTGGAGCTACTGAACCAACTGAGCTCCCTGAGCTACAGCAATCACACGGTGCTTGCAGACAGATAATTACTTGCATTCCCTCTAGGGCACAGAAAAATTGATATTTTCCACTTTCAGGATCACTGTGCTTCATTAAGAAGCCATGTATTTTCCTCACGCATAAGGTAGTGTTACCAGGAATCACCCTTTGGTCGTATCTCTCAAATATACACGTTTATTTAATCTGCATCTCGACTTAGTTAATTCCTCTATTGCTCATTGTGTGTCTGTATTCAGGTATATTTTTTCCATTTCCATTTATCAGCCTCCTGCTCAACCCTCAAGGCCTAGGCTTCAAACGACCTGTTCTATGATTGCTTTTAGGATCCTTGCTCTTAGAATTAACATTTCTCTTCTTTCTACGAAAGTTACAGTTATCCCTGCTTCTACTATAAAATGCGTTGTAGGGCACTGTGATTTGTCCTTTCTCTAACCCAAGAACACTTTCTCTGTTCTCTCACTTTGCATTCTTCTTGGAAGGTATCCAAAAGTAGTTGTTGGATTTGGTGATTGGGTTCTGAGGTTCATCATTGCTCTAATCTTTTCTGTGGACTCTCCCAGGCATCTTGACTTGAAAGATGTGAAGTATGTAAGCATTCATCATTTGAAGAGCTAATGCATGCTGCCAAGCCCTTCAGACATTCCTCAATTTCTCTGAAATGTTGTACTTCAAAGAACTTGTTAAGGATTCAGAAAGCAACCACTGAGTTAAGTCCTGATGTATTAGATCAAGTAGTGCCTTAGAAACTATGAGTGACATATAAAAGCATGTTCCTAAATTGTCTTTCATCAATAAAGCTCTTGGTAGATACCAGCATGCTCAGGAAGAAATACATTATACTTTTCCAAGTTCAAGCTCTCCTTGGGAATATCTGTACTGACCTTTCGTACTTCCCACTACTTTATTACTCCAGGTGGGACTAGGCAGTGTCTTTCTTTGAAGTACAGTGTTTTAATCTTCTGTTATATCACACATTTCACAGTACTTTGTATGAGATAGGGGCCCACAAAATGTTGGGGATATTGCTACTGCTAAATATTCACATGAAATTTTGATAATATGTAAAATTAAAAAAACAAGGACAAATAGTGATTTTTAACTTTGCCAAAAAAAGAAGCTTGGAGTTTTGAGGAAAATAAAACTAAAACTAAAAGATAGTATATGTAGAAATTCATGCCTCAAACTTACCAGATTTTATTTCAGTACATTCAGAGGAAGCCCTAGACACCTGAGTGTCTTCACAGCTTGTACTTTCTACTTTGTCTTCCCAACACAAAATAGGAAAAAAGAGGAGGAACAACTCTAACTTCACAAATAAGTTAGAAATTGGGCTATAGAAAGAAAACACAATAAAACATAGATTTTATGTTACTTTTCTTGTGTTTAGACTTACTCTCTTCCAGAATTTCTGTTTCTGGAAATGAATGGTGTGAGGGAGATCGTGACAGTAAATGTTGGCTTTCAACTTGATTGGCTTGAGAGACACCTAGGAGATCAGTGAAGCACATTTCTGGCTGTGTCTGCTCCTTGGCTTCTTCCTCTCTAGAGCTCTTTCCCTCCTCTCTGTTTTCACATGGGCATGAGTTGCACAGTTGTCTTCTGCTATGCTTTCTGCCATGATGTTTTTTTGCCTTAGAGGTAGCTGAATATAGAATGAAACTTCTGAATACATGAAAATAAACTACTCCTCCTTTAAACTGCAGGTATCTGGTATTTTTTTCAATCAATTAAAAAAATGATCAATACAGGGATAATGGAAAAGACTTGGCCATATCATATCAATAAGGCCCATGGTGGTGTTGGAATAAGGGAGCCTTGAAATTAGTGAGAGGCTTCTGTGGCTCTAGTTTTGGCCATTGAAGACTATGTGGAGACTTCCCATCGTTTGTGTGAATCCATTCCAAAGCCTGGAAAGATCTCTTAAAAGCAAAGCTTTGTATAATAAAAAAAAAACCCTCATCATTGAATTATCAAATATTTGTGTTAGGACCTGAGCATGTTGCTTAAAACAGGTGTATCAATTTGTTGTGAGATTATAAATCTCAACTTACTCATCTGTGGAGCTAGCATCACTCATAATACTGATAACCAGTTAAACAATACCTTGTGAAGATTAGATGGAAAATTTGCTTTACAGTCTGTAAAAGAGCTATAGAATGTTTACTTCTTATGCTTAACTCTTTAAAAATTGAAATTAAAAGAAATGGTAATAAAATACTTCACAAAATGGGACTAATATAGCATGCATTTGGGAATCAGACATAAAGCAGTCCTTTTAAAATGTTATTTGAGGGCCGGGGATTTAGCTCAGTGGTTCCGGCACCTGCCTCACAATTGCAAGGTCCCGAGTTCAATTCCCGGTACCAAAAAAAAAAATGTGATTTGATTCTGTGTGGACATTGATTTATCATAAATTATTCATTATATCTTTGATGCTTGTTTAATAAAACAAAGATGATCAGAAAATGTATAGGCCTGTGTCTTCAGATATTTGCCCATGGGCTCACAGAGTATCTTCGTTCCCTAAGACAAAAGTCTTGACACAGGGAGGGGAGTCGTGGGCTAGCAGAATTTCTGTCTTCTTTCTTCTTTCCTCCATATCTTTCTCCAGGGGAGTCTAGGAATGTAGTTTTCTCATAAGATTTTGTTACTTTTTCTAGGTTTCAATAGGAATAGGCTTGGTTCCTACTTCATTAAACTTGAAAGACACCATAAAGAAAAGTTTCATGATTTGCAAACATCAGAGAAAAATAGATTCTGTCAATATTGGAATCAGAATTAATTTTTTATAAACAGAAGATAATATATTTAAAGCTACCATCTTTAAAGGGATGAAGCAAGATAGATCTCCTCAATGCTGCATTAAAAAAAAATTGCCACAGAGGTCTTGGGTAAGAACAAATATACACTGGAAAAAAACTCTAGAAAAAACTAGAGCAATGTCAGGTAGTGGGGAGAAGGTAACCCAATGCTTCTAAATTTATGACATAAGGAGAAAAGTTCAGAAAAAATACTCATTATGACACCTAATTCCACATTTCCATTTGGTAAGGGAGCCCCACCTAGAGTAATAATAACAGATTGCAGAGAACTTTCTGGCAAACTTGAAAGTCCCTCAAGATGGTGGACCATCATCACTGTTCCTTTGGAGGATTTAATAGGGACATAATGAAAGACAAAGAATTGATTTCCACTTGAAATTGGCATTTTGCCAAGTGGCAATACCATGATTGATTTCATTACTTATATTCCTGTTCTGTTTACTGGGAAGTAGTTGTAAAGTTTGACCACGTATTACTATTTACAATTCTTTACTAGTGATAGGAGTAAAAATGATGCTGGTATAAGTTGACATTCTGAAAACTTTCAATGCATCAGTACTGCCATGAGCATTTCAAAATGACTTTTTCCTTGTCTTCTTTCACATACAGCTCATATAGAATATTTGCCTCCTCATACCCCTTTAAATTGCAAGAGACTGCAACACTGATTATGCTCAAAGCAGACTGTAATCAGTGCAAGGTGTGACAAGTTAACCCCACAATTGGCTTGTTTTGAGAAACAAGTCTGGCCAAAGCCTACATGCCAAGGTCAAAGTAGCTCGCACCCAAATTCCATTCCCATAACTAAAACCTTCTTATTAGAAGGACAATGTTCTAATTACAACCATTTATTTTCTCTATTCCATTCCTAATTCAAGAATGCTTTGTTTTTTCCTTTGCAAGCCTGTCTCCACTAGTTTCCATAGAAACTGCACAATTACACAGCCTCGCGAGTAGTTCACCTTTACTCCAATTGATGACCAGTAAAAATCGGTGATGTGGACTGGCTGGCATCTTTGTGAGTTGCACCAGCATTGGTTGTTCTGGCTCCCTGCTTTCTGTCTCTCTTAGTTCTGTCTTTTTAGTTTTTCTTCTCAGGCTGGCACCCTATATTGAGCAGGAGACTGGAGCCTACTGCAGAGGTTTCCAGAAATGTTTTAGGGATTTATAGTATTAAATAATACATCAAATTAAGCCTAGCTAGAATTTGATTCATTTTGTGACATTGACAACAATATAAATGAGTCCAACATATGGGAGAAAGTTTCCATTTTTCCGCACTCTGCAATTCCATCAGCAAATCTACTTCTGTATTTTTGCCTAGTTGGCAAAAGAAACCCTTCAGGAGACAATTTTGGTCACAAAATGTCCTGGGAAAGCAAAATCCTCAACTGGTTGTGAGAGGGAAATACAATCAAATGAGCCAATAAAGTAAAAGGATGTAAGATAAACAGCATCAGAGAGTGTAAATATCCATTTTCATATCTCAAACCTGTATGTGCAAACCACTCTGTGGACAAAGGGTCAAATATATTCATCAATCCCAACAGTCCCCAGTTGACAGCACTCATCATCATACACCAAGGCTAGGACTGGCTGCATTTCTCCCTTGTCTAATTGGCTTTGGAGTTGCTGTCAATTTCTCTCTTCTCCAAGAAGTTGAACCAATGTCCCTATGTATGTGTTTGTCATCATAAGGTGTTGGGTCCTAAGGTGATTGCATTTACAGAGTGATAACATAGGTAGAATTCTTAGTGGTGAAGCCCAAGTGGAAACCTCAAAATTGCTCACCTAATTTAGTCTTGAATATATATGAAACTCAGGGAGCAGGGCCCAAGGGCATGCCTTCATTACATAGGTGTTTTGAGCCTATCAACTGCAACTGAAGCTCTTTAAAGGCAGTAAATATTAATCGGGGCTCATGCTTGTCCACATTTACAGTATATTGTTTGAAGTTTTGTGGCCCACTTTTTCTTTCCTATTGATTCCAGAAGATGCCCTCTACAAAAAATTAAATATTTCTTTTTTTTCCTTCAATTCTTTTATTGGTACATTTTAGGTATACAATACATTTACATTTATCATTGGGTGCTTGTACTTGTACATGATGGATCTTGGTTTTCATTTTTTTCCCCATTACCTGTGCGCCCCTCACCCCCTCCACCCTTTAAAAAACTAAATATTTAAGAAAAGCAAACTTAAAAGCTAATCTGTTAGTATATGACTCTGAATTTCTGTGTTGTACAATTTGAACTGCTCTATTCAATTTATTTTGCTGCAAGACAATTTAAAATCAAATAAAAGTCACTTAGTATTTTTCCCTTAAAGTGATGGCACAAGACTTAGATCATTTACCTTCTACATTCCATACATCAACTCTGTCACCTTTCTCCATGGAAAGGTAAAAGAAGTTGGAGAAATGACTCAGGGCTGAAGAGGGAAATCTCTCCACAATTGTGGAAATTAGGGAGTACAGAGCTTTTGGATTTATGGAACAGCACACATAAGATTTCTTCTTGGAAAAGCACAGGCAATCTGGAAGGAATGATCGTGACTCAGCCTTGTAATTGTACGTCCCTTATTCAAAGGATGGGTTATAAGAGGAAAACATTTTTATTGGCTATTTTTGTTTTATATTGACGGTGGATAGGATATAATAATGTTGGTCACTAGAAAGATAACAATA
Source organism: Heterocephalus glaber (assembly GCF_000247695.1). The sequence continues at coordinate 10,445,775 of NW_004624811.1, forward strand.
AATTTACCAGAGCCACCAAAATATTATTCCATGACTTCACCACATTGGATAACCAAGGTATAAAAAGCCAAAAAAGGGAGCTTTCTTCTGTCCACAAAATGAAAATATTCAGAGGTTCTTCTAAGAGTGGCAAACAGAGTGGCTATGAGGGTATCTTCCTGCACCCCCAGCTCCCAACATTGAATCATAGGTTCTATAGAACTGGGCTGGCTGATGGAGTACATTCTTTGGCATTTTCATTTCATGTATAATCGTAGGATGATTAGTATCTTCCCATTTTAGAGACTCAGGTTGTCACTTACCTATGTGTCAGAAATTAATAATTGTCCAGCTGGCATAGGGGAGGGGAGAGTATGAGGAGGAACCAGCTTGCAGAAGGCGATGGTCACTAACTTTCATTGAGGACACTGCATGCTATATCTCCCCTTTAGAAAGCAATAAGCTTTTAAAATTAATTATTAGACTTTTTTCTGCAACTAAGGATTGAATCCAGGACCTTCACACTGCATGATATCCACAACCCTTTTTATTTCAAGACAGGGTTTTACTCAGTCACTAAGTTGCCTGGGTTCAAACTTGCGATTCTCCTGCGTCAGCCTCCAAGTGCTGTGATAACAGGTATATTCCACAACTCCAGGTCTAATCACTGATCTTTTGATAGTTAGAATTGTATAGTATATAGCATTTTCAGCCAGCCTGCTTTCACTTAGCAATATTTTTAAGTTTCCTCCATATCTTTCCATGCTTGACAATTTCTTCCTAGCACTGAATAAGATTCTGTTGTATGGGTGCATCACATTTATTTTTCCATTCACCTATTGAAGGACATCTTGATTGCTTCCATGTTTTGGAAATTGTGAACAAAGCTGATAGGAAGACTTGTGTGTGGCTTTGTGTATGGACATGTTTTTAACTCACTGGGTAAGTGACAAGTAATGCGATTGCTAGACTATATACTAAACCTATGTTTGTTTGGCTTTGTAGGAAACTGTCAGACTGTCTTCCAAAGTGACTATATCTTTTTGCATTCCCACTAGAAATGAATGAAAGTTTTTGTTGATCTACATCCTTACCAGAATTTGATTTTAGTTTGCAATTTTAGTCATTCTACTAAATGTGCAGAGGCATTTCACTGTGGTTTGAATTTGTAATTCTATTATGATATATGATGTTGAGAATTTTTTTCTTATGTGTATTTGCTGTACTATATCCTCTTAAATGGATTATTTGTTTTCTTATTGCTGTTTTAGTTCTCTGTAAATTTTAGATACGAACTCTTTATAAAATATGTGTTCTGTGAAAAATTTCTCCAGTATGCCTTGTTTTTTTCTCATTCTTTTAACAGTATCTTTTGTAGAAGTTTTTAATTTTAATGAAGTTCAACTTATCAATTTTTTTCTTTTATGAATCATGCTTTTGGCATTGTATCTAAAACTCATTACCATAGTTACCAAGATGTTCTCCTATGTTGTCTTCTAGATGTTTTATAGAGAAGTTATAGTTTTGTGTTAGGCCTGTGATCCAATTCAAGAAATTTTTGTGAAAGATGTAAGATCTGCAATAGGTTTTTTTTTTCTTTTTGCCTGTGGATTTCCAGTTGTTCACCCCACTTTGTTGAAAACACTATCTTTTTTTCCATTGGATTGCATTTGGTCTTTTGTGAAAGATTGGCTGTGTAGCTTATTTCTGTGACATGAACTTTATTCTACTTATTAATTTGTCTAATCTCCTGCCAATACCACAGTCTATTATTATAGCTTCATAGCACATCTTGCAAATCAGGTAAAGTCAATCCACTAACTTTCTTCTACTTCACTATTATATTGTATATTCTGGCTTCTTGCTCTCTCACACAAATTTATCGATGGATTTTTATGTAAATTCAGACTATAACTTAAAGAGTTTAAAGATTATTAATCAACAAGAAAGCGTATATTTTTATTATCCCACTTAAAAGAATGACGTTGTGATCTTTTTAAAAATTAAAATGAGTTATTTACCATAAACTCAAATTTCCTTCTCCATAGGCTTGTCTTCTAAGCTACATCACTAGGGAAAGACAAATTTTTATTTCTGCTACTTGAAAGTCTCATTTCTCAGAATTTGACAGAGAAGGTTAAAACTAATTTCAAACTATCGTACTATAGAATGTATGATGGGCCCTGTTTGATTACTATATATTTTCCTAAATGATATTAAAAATGGTACATTTCAAAGCTACTAACTACTAATAAAATTAGAACTCTATTTCTCCTACAAATTAAGTACAGGGAATTTGAGGTACGTCTTCCTCCACAGTTCAAACTCATTTGGATCTCCTTCTTCACTTGAAACGTGTAAATTTCCAGGTAACACTCAAGATCCAATGTGGACTCACGGTAATTTTGGCAAGACTAGAGAACATACATATGTGGATGAAAAAAATGGGCTCAATTCTCAAAAGAATGAATACATAGGGTGGACTCTATTCTTGAAAGTCTTTAATTTGCTCTCAGAGCCTTGGCTATCGGCATAGACCTCTGACTCAGTTCACAGAATTCCTCCCAATCTTTTTCTCTGAAGGTATCCCCTATCTTGTATTTAAACATTTTTATGAGCATCTTTGTATTAATAGGCATATTCCACATTTGTTTATTGGTTTCACTTCCCTTCCTGCCTGTGTAAACAGTGCTGACTGTTACACTTTGTAATGCAGGAAATGTTTATTTTGGCTCATGTTTACAGTCTACTTTTGTCTGTTTCAAGACAACAGTAGCATGGTGGAAGAGTCGGGGGGGGGGGGGGGGAAAGCTGCTCACATCGCAGCAGTTAGGGAGAGAGAACAAAGACAAGAGGGAGATTTACCCTTCCAGGTCATTTCTCCAGTTACCCAACCCTTTTGAACAGACCCCACCCACCAACTGTACATTCAGCTGCTGAGCCCACCAGGGTAAGAATCCAGTGATGAATGCAGCACCCCATGATCCAATAACCTTCCAAAAGCCCACTGTGAACCTACCCCTCATCTGAACACATGAAGTTTTGGGGAAGACATTACAGATATGAAACATAACACCCACCATATTGGGTTATTCTGTTGGCATTTCATATTGTCACATGACAGCATTAGTATTAGACCTTCCATTATAATCAACTGAAATGAATCAAGGAACTTTGCACTTACGCATACACCCAAACTCAGAGTGAAAACTCAGATCATCCTCCCCCATGATCCCAGGAGAGAAAACCCTTTGTCTTCTGATTTTCCTCTTATTTCCTAAGAAATATGAGTCCTACTCAGTGGAAGCTCTGTTTTGGAGTTTCCTTTCTACTTTATTCTAGCTATAAAATTTAGTCACCAGGATAATTTAATGCCATTCTGCTAATTGACAGGCCTAATAAACTACTACAACTCTTCCAATGGGTTTCATTTACATGCTGATTTCTTGCTTCCCACTTGGGAAAGGTGTATTTGGCTCTAACTGTTCTTGATCTAATGGATCTGAAGCCTGACCTACTTTCATTTTTCTTACTGCTGATATTCATTTTATTTTTTTTATTTAAGGGCAGAAAATAACAGAAAAAAGGTAATCAACATGCATTTAGGTCATCGTAAGTGTCCCAGTTACATTTGCATTATTCTGGTAAAAGTATAATGCTGCTTTGAATGATTTAAAATATTTGGACAAGGGGAAAAAATAACCCTTCCCTTCCATAAATCTAGAATGAAAACAAAGAGAATACATAATCCACTTCCCTTGATTCAGGACCATGTAAATTACATCAGTTGCAGTCGTAGATTTTGTCGGGGTCCCAGAAATCATCCCCTTAGGACCAAAATCCAGGTAAAGCAGAGAGCTTCCCTTTCCCCCACAGCACAGAGGCTTTGAAGCACCCAGTGGACAAGTGTACCTTTTTGATTACTGGGTTTCAAGGAAGAGTGTGATCTTTGTCTTACACAGGGAGTTGACAACCAATGGAAGTATCTTGGAGCTCCATCTCACTCTCTCACCATGGGGAATAGCACAAGAGTTATGCTTCAGTGGTCATTTACATATCTCCAGAACTAGAATGAGGTTGTTACAGATCTGTAAAATGATTGAGTAGCAATGAAGAAATTATATTAAAGGAAAATTTTGCTAAACTCTCTTGGTGTTTGGGACAGATATAGGAGACCAACAGAAACCACGGTGATGAGTTCTGTAATTGCAGGGGTCCAGAAAGTGGCGGGAGTACATCAGTCCCAGCAAGGAAAGGGCCTCGCATCAATTTCTCAGTTGTAGCTTTCTGTCATTTTTCAAGGATTCAGAGCACAGCATGTCCCAAACTGCATTCTACTTCATGCTGTTTGCTTGGAAGGCTAATACAGTACCTGTTTCTTCAGTCAAATAAGTTTGGGGAATGCTGATTTGCAGGAGATTTGTGTTCTCTCTGCTTTGTTTTTACCTTACAGTTTATGAGTTTTTAATAAATCAGCATGTGTCATCACTCTCCAAATGAGAGACAAACAGGTAAGTATGTATTCAGGGAGGGTTTCTCATAGAAATAGGACATTCACATAGAATTTTACATGTTTGTGAAGTGGTACCAGTATGATACCCCCACCTTGTTTACAAGGACACCCCATTTCAACAGAAGGACTCATTATTAACAGGAGGAATCTTTAATAACCATTAGTAAGAGTGTTAGAAATCTTGCCTTTGTCTTTGTAATATCTCTCTCTCTCTCTGCCTCCCTGCCCCCCTCTTGCCCCTCTTCAGTGCATCCTCTAAATGCTATGATCTTTCCAGATCACCAGTCTGACTTTTTCTCTCATACTTACCACCCCTCAATGGCTCTCTATTGCCCTCAGATAAAATGTGAGAATACAAACTTCTTGGAAAAGTCCAGAGAGTAATTGCTATCTGCCTTAATTTCTTTCTTAGGAAAATCTGTCACCCTGCTGCATGCAGGGGCTGACACTTACTTAACTGTGTTCTTTTCTTCTCAACTCCACACCTTTGAATAGATAATTCTCTCTCCTAGAAATCTTCTGTTATTACATTGCCCAGCCACTTCTTTTCCAAAAAAAATAGCCCTTTCAGTTTCTCTGAAGGATGCACCAACAAAATTAAGGAAGGTAATGTGTTTTCACCAAAGCACTAGAGATAATGGAACACAGTGAAAAAAGAATTTCAGAATCTACATTCATTAAGGAATCTTCCAAGGTACAACTATTTTACTGCAATGTGGAATCAAATCAACCAATCTGTCATACAGTGTGAAATTTTAATTAAGGGTAATTCCATATTCTAGAGGACTTCAGCAATCATCTGATTAGTTGAGGCAAAATAATTTCTTTTTTTGAAAACATCTAGCTAATTGTAGCAAAAATATTGGGTTTATTACTTGCATTAAGTAATTGCCTTACTTTCCTTTTTCGTTTAGTGTCTGTTGATATAACATCAAAGTCCTTCATAAAGCACACAAAAGTTAATACAAAGAATTTTCTTGGAACCGCCACCGGTGCTGGTTGTATAAATAGAGCTCACTCAGTGATTCTTTTGGGAAGGAAAAAAAAAGGAGGGAGGGAGAGAGAGAGGGGAGAGAGAGACAGAGGAGAGAGAGAAACTATTCTCAGATGCTAACTGATGGTTCTAATGTCTTTAAGAGCAAGATGACAGAAAGAAAGACCCAAATTTTCTTCATTGTGAACACTGCAAATAATTAATGTTTTCTGTTTACAAATTAGCCACCTCTAGACTCTTTAGTCTGTTGATATGGGAAAGAAATGGATAATATATGCCAAATACATATCATTTAATTAAATTGCTCCTCAAATACCCTTATAAAGGGAGAATTATCTCTATGCATGGTGTTAGAAAACTCTTGCATTTTCCTTTTTTATCTAAAGTTTAGTCTTCTAAAGAAATAGAATCTTTCTATCTATCTATATTTCTTCCACCAGTAAGATAACTAAGCCTAAGCCATGTGTGCCAAGAAAGTTATAACCAGAAAATCTTGTCCAATTTTCTTTAAAATGGAAAGAATGCAGTTTTTTCCCCACATTGTGGGTTGTCTCTTCACATTGCTGGTGGTTTCTCTTGCTAATGAGAAGAAATCCCACTTGTTGATTGTTTGTGCTAGTTCACAGGAAACTGAGGTTTGAGTCATAAAATCTTTTCCTACATCAATGTCTTCAAGAGTTTTTCCTAACCTCTGTTCCAGCTCGTTCAGCGTTTCTGTTTTAATATTCAGATCTTTAATCCATTTTTATTTTGGTTTAGTCCATGGAGAGAGATACAAGTCTAGTTTTAATCTTTGGCAAGTTGAAACCCAGTTTTTTCAGCACCATTTATTAAAGAAGCTATCTTTCCTCCAGTGAGAGTGTTTGGCTCCTTTGTCAAAGATGAGGTGGCTGAGTGTGTCTGGAGTTGTTTCTGCATCTTCTAAT
>NW_004624811.1:10458366-10474104 GCF_000247695.1 Heterocephalus glaber
CACTGTGGAAATCAGTATGGAGATAGCTCACAGAAGTAGGACTGGAAGTCCCATTTGACCCAGCTATTCCCCTGCTGGCTATCTTCCCCAAAGATTTAAAAGAATCATACCACAGGGATATATGTGTACCCATGTTTATAGTAGCACAGTTTGAAAACTAAAATTTGTAAACAGCACAAATGCCCATCAACAGGAGACTGGATAAAGAAAATGTGTTGTTTTTTTTTATAAAATGGAGTACTACTCAGCCATAAAAAATGAGAAATTAGAGACATTGATAGCTAAATGGATGCACACTGAGGTGATACTCTTATGTGAAATAAATAGGACACACGTGTAAATGCCGAATAGTTTCTCTAGTATGAGAAACTGAAAGTGTAAATAAGGACTAAAAGGTATAATAGATAATGTGAAATAGGAAGAAAAGGGCAATGTGGAAGGGGAAGTGGTAGAGGTAGGGGTAGGAAGGAAGTGAATGGAATTAATATGAGAAAGTGAAAAAATGGAAACAAAGTCTCCATATACAAGGAGAGATGGAGGGGTTGAGGGGAGGGCAGGGGAAGGGGGAAAAAATAGGAATCAAGAGGGATTATGTAAAGGTACAAATTTCCAGTGATGAATGTCATTATACTGTATACCTATAATGTACCAATAAAATAAAATTTAAAAAAAATCTTCCAGAAGATACTGGTAAAGAGCAATCAATCATCAAAAAGATCGTACATCATGACCACACAGGCTTCATCCAGGGATGCAAGGGTGGTTCAACATTTTCAAATTTTTAAAAATCACATAAACAGAAGCAGGCCCAAATCACATGATCGTCTCAATAGAAATATAAAAGGGCCTTGAAAAATCCAATGTCTTTTCCTGATAAAAACACTGAAGAGATTAGTTACAGAAGGACCTTATCTTAATCTGATAAATGCCATTTATGAGAAATCTACTGCCAAGGTCAGATTAAATGGGGAAAAACCTGAAAGTTATCCCTCTAAAATCAGGAACAAGACAGGACATCCACTATCACCATTCATGCTCAACATAATATTCAAAATATTAGTAATAGCAATTAGACAAGAAAAAGAAATAAAGGAGGATTTGTATAAAAAGGAAAAAGTCAAATTTTTATTTGCAGATGACATGATCTTCTACATAGAAGAACCAAAAAATCCACCAAAAATTCTCAGAATTAATAACCAAATTCAGTAATGTTCAGAATACAAAATTAACTCACAAGAATCAATAGCAATCCTATACACTAATAATGAATCCACTGAGAAAAAAATTAGAAAAAATACCATTCACAATAGCACCAAGAAAAATTAAATACTTAGGAATTAATTTAAGGAAATAAAAGAGCTCTACAATGAAAACTACAAAGAGGATATCAGAAAATGAAAAGATATCATGTTTTTTAATAGGCCGGACTAATATGGTCAAAATGATCCAACTTCCAAAGTTGATACACAAATTCAATCCAGCCCTAATCAAAATACCAACATTCTTCACAGAACCGAAAAAACAATTCTAAAATTAATATGGAACCAGAAGAGACCCAGAATAGCAAACAGAATATTGGGTAATACGAGCAAAGCAGAAAGTGTCACAGTCCTGGATGTGAAGTTATATTCCAAAGTGACAGTGATAAAAAAAAGAGCATGGTTCTGGCACAAAAGCAGGCCTGAGGATAAACGGAATAGAATACAGGATGTAGAAACAACCTCAAGCACATTCAACTATTTGATCTTTGACAAAGAGGCCAAAAGCATACACTGAAAGAAAGCCTCTTTAATAAACGGTCTTGGGAAAACTACTGTGTCCATAGGATTGGCAATAAATTCAAAGATACTCTCGCTAGACAAAGATGGAAAATAAAAACAATAAATGCAACAAACTGAAACATTCCATTAGTTCATGGAGCAGTATTACCAAAAAGCAGACAATGACTAACCAAGGGAAAAATCAGCCATTTTTCCTGACTTTCCCAAATAAATTGTTTCACTGGGTAAACAAAGAGTAGAGGAGAGGGGAGCATCTTTTTGTAGAAGTATTCCAACTAATGAAGAAGAATTAAAGTACTGTCATTTTGAAAACCCAGATTAATTAGTTAATCTAGTCATTAATCACCTGTAGCTGCTAACATCATGAAGTGACATCTTTACCTTCTGATGGAAGAGTTGAGTATTGCCTATTTTGCCTAAAAAAAAAAAAAAATTAAACCTCAATCTGATTAAACCTCTAGATCCAGCTACCAACTTACAGGATATACAGATAGAGTGACATGCTAAATGACACCAGGATTATGTAATCACAAAAATCCAGAATGTGAGAAACTGCAAGACAAAACCAATAGATTTGATAAATTAGTTATAAGAAGACAAAAAAGAAACAGAGGGCTTATCAATTGATTGAAAAATATGTAAGAAGATAATCATTCAATAACAATAGGTAGAATTTATATTAATTCAAATTAATCAAAAATTATATTTTTGAAGCAATGGACATTGCAACAGTGGCTTTTTATTTGTTGACATTAGAACATTTTCAAATTTTCACTGTGAGTATAAGGCTATTGTGATTATGGGTATATGTGTGTGAATTTAATGGGGGGCTTATGTTTTAAAGAACTATTGAGAGATGAGATGGTATTTGTGGTTTGCTTTAAATAATATAAAGTGGAAACTTGAAGGTGTAATAGAGATAAAAAAGTGGTCAGAAGTTAGAAGAATTATTAAATCTAGGTGGCAGTACATGAGAGTTAATATTTTTTCTGTTGTTTATATTTGAAATTTTTCATAGAGTTAAAAAGCAATACTATATAAAATATACTAAAATATATGTTAAGAAAAAATGGAACATGAAAGATAAATTCATAACTATTAGAGTATTTATGTGTGGTTTGATAAAACTTTATTTTATGCAAATTACTACTGAAGATATGCAGTAGCTAAAGCCACTAAAGTGAGTTGTTAGAACATTCATTGATGAGTAAGAGAAAATTCCATTACCCACTGTTTTCCACAAACACTGCTGACGTTGATTCTGAATTTGAAAGCTGAGTTCTAGTCTTTCATCTCCCTCTGAATATCTACATGGACTAGAACAAACTACCTACTGCTGTGTGCTATGCAAACAACTGGAGAGCTTTTTAATGCAATGAAACCACCTCTAGTTAAATGAGTAGTCTTATTTTATTCCATCCCACTAGAAAAACTAGAATAAAACTAAGAAAAATTGAGTTAGCAGCCAGTAAATGGCACACTTCATAAATCAGGAATTATAACAAATTTATTCATTGCTATATTCTCAATTCTTTTTTGTATTTAATTGTACAAATTTATGGGATACAGTGTTATAATCTGATACATGTATACAGTGTGTAATGATCAAATCATGGTAATTAACGTTTTCCTCTCCTTAAATATCAAGAAAGTTTAATGCACACATAATGATTGTAGGTATTTATGTGGCACAGAATAATATTTCAATATGTGAATATAATATATACTGATAAAATCTGGATAATTAATGTTTCCTCTCTTTATCATTACTTAGTGTTTTGCACCTTCAAGGTCTTTTCTTTTAGTTATTCATAAAATATATTCTCAAATCTTATTACAATGCCTGGTACATAATAAATACCCTAATATTTGTGAAAGGGTGGATGCATAGGAGGATGGATGAAGGGATAGAGGGATAAATAAATTTTATATAAGTGAATACCATGTAAATATAAGTAAATTTCAAGATAGTTATCTTAAGCCTATGAATATTTATACCTAAATTTCTTTTTTTCTTCTTTTTTTTTGGTACTGGGGATCGAACTCACACTTGCTCAGCAGGCAGTGAAACCACTGAGCTAAATCCCCGGCCCCTATACCTAAATTTCAATAAATTTTTTTGGCTATCATTGCATTTCTCTACTGTTTTAGACTAGTGGCTCTGCAACATTAGCATACATAAGAATTGCTTGGAAAACTAATACATTGCTAAGTCCCACTGCAGATTCTTAAATTTGCCTTTCAAGGAAGCTCACAGGTGTTGCTGATTCTGCTGCCTGTGGAACATACTTTGAGTAGTATCAATTAAGCCAGATAGTCTCTCCAACCATTCCATCAGCATTATTGGAGAACTTTTTAAATATTTAGATTTGTGTAACTCCTCTGACACCTACTGAATCAGAGTTTCTGAGGGGAAGTCTCAGAAATGCGAATTTTAAGGAAGTTCCTCAGTCATATTTATGCACCCGAACTGGAGTTTGAGAATGGCCAGTGCTGGTGTTGTCCAATAGTGCTCTCTGCCTCGATGGACATGTTCTAAACATGCATGGTCTGACACAGGATGAATGGAGACTTAAAATAACATGGCTACCACCTCCAAGGCACTGAATTCTAATTGTATTTAAACATGTTTTAATTGCCACTTGGGGCTGGTGGCTACCACATGAAACAGAGATGATCTAGACTTTGAAACTTTCCTTCTTGAAACAAGAATTTTCTTCAGTGGTGGCAGAAGGCGAGACACAGAGTATGGGATTCCACACCCCTTGATTACCTTGGACTTTTCATTTGATGTTATGACTTCTGCCAACTGCAGCCCATGCTCATTCTGGGACATCTTTAAACTTCTGTGAAAGAAGAATAAGATACCTTGACATATTTTCAAATAAATGTCGCATACTTAGCTTGGTGGGGTCATTATTTATCTTCCAAACAGTTATAGTTTGAGTCCATTTGAACACCATCCTCTCAAGGGACTCTCAATGTACAGCACTCATCAACTTACTATCTCATTAATTTACATAATGACTCGTGAGCAGAAAAAAAAGGACTCTGGCAATTATCCCCATTTCACTTAGAGAAAAACTGACTCTTAAAGGAAATGAGTGGCTTGCTGAAGCCTCCTCAAGTGACTCCCTGATGGGATGCTATTTTTCCAACTACTGCCTTTCTCTGTGAGTAAGTTATTGTGGTTCTTGTAGTCAGAGATACCTCAGCAATGCTTTGAAAAGCAGTTTGCTTTCTTTGTCTCCTAAGTATGTAGGAGGATGGAACTTCAGCTCTAGATGAAATAAAACAAAGCCCAACTTGACTTAGCTTAGAATTATAGAGCAGCTCATATTGCTAGGCCTCTGAAGGTTCCACAGCACAGTCCATAGGCTGCAAAATAAATTAATATGGAGAACTGTCCAAGCTAATTATATAAATCACAGTAAGGGTAGGAGGAATATTTTGGGTGGATTAAGAAATGGGAAATTGGAGATGGAATAATAAGAATCCTTCTCCAAATGACAAATTTCAGGTCCTCCCCAGGTGATTCAGTTTTGTAGCAAGATTTATGCCTGGGGCATTATCTTCAACTAGATAGATTGAGAAAAGACCATAGCCCATCTTGAAGTCAAAGCCACGAAATAGTAATTACCTACAAGTAGCCCAAGGAGACTCTAAAATGCTGTCAAAGTCCAAAATTTGCAGAGCCAGCTGTAACTTCACTTTGTTTCCACAAGGTAATCTGAGTTACCTACACAAAGTTGTAAGGCAAACGTCTCTGAGGGTTTACTCTGTTAGGAGGAGGGAAACATTCCTCTGGCCCCATAGTTTTCTTAAAACCAGAGCTACTTCTCCATGAAAGGAATGGTGAGGGGATTGTGGTAGATGTTGGAGAGGGGGCACAGAGAAGAGGGAAGAAAAAGGAATGAAGTGAGTGGAATTGGGATGGCACCCACTGCGTCTAAAGTAGAGATAGAGACACCCTCCAGGGGAGAGGCCCCGGGTAGGCTTTATTCGCTTAATAGACTTTAAGTGCCCGAGGACACAGTACAAACTTGTATCACATTATCAGACAGGCCCCTCACGGCATCAGTGTCGGCAGAGGCTCATGAATATGTAAATACTATATGTATCTTGGAAACATGCTTGACAAGAGAATAGCTAAAATGAACTGATTCTAGTTATAAGCCCATCAGCCTGCCATTCTTTATGTTTGAACAGGCAGGCTATTGCTAGGTGACAGATCATTAAGGCTATCTACTCAGTCAGCGGAAATGAAGAAATAATTTGTTCCTAATAACCTTCAGATGACCTCCCAGGCAAAAGGGAGTCTTTAAAGGGCTGTCTCTGCAGATACATGTCAGGTGGGCGGGTGGAGTGCTTCTGGCCCCACAGTCAGAGCAGGGTGGCTGGTAAAACAGATTAATAAACACCTACTGACAGGGAGATATCAGGGAAAGATCTCATCACCTGCCATTATGAGGCTGATGAATAATTCAGAGCTCTCCATCAGAGTGGGAACTACAGGCTGCATTGTGCTCTACCCTGGCAGGGAGGGGGAAGCGTGGAGGTGCTGATTGCCAGGATTAAATGGAGGCCCAGGGGATAACACGTCTGTTCCAGACAGCGTGGCATCCAGAGGGAGTGGGAAGAGCAGCCGTGACAAGATTTAACTCCTTAGCTGTGACCAACAGGTTTGGGGCCTCAGAGCCAGACCTCCTCAAAGACTCCTGACAAGTTGGGTGTGAAGGCTGGGCCTCCGGCACTTATTTTTCCATCACCATTGTGGTCAAAGAGCCCTTGCTTCTTTGCACTGCCAGTGGGTTCTAGGTGAACAAGCAAGTCTCCTTGACATGTCCCTCATTCCTCAGGTTCTTAACCTTACTCCTATCTCTATTCTCTCCATCTGTGAGGAAACATTTGCACTGCAAATGCAACCACCGCAAAACAACTTTGGAGTCAGGTCAACTTCCCTGAGGAAACCAGGGCAGTGTCTAACCCTAAATGTGTGAAACTGACCTTGCTATGGGATTTTGCTAAGACTCACCTTCCCCAGCTATAAAATGGGCTCAATCACATCTGATTCACATAATTTTTGTGATAATTAAAAAAGTATCCATGGAGATATCTAAGCAGAGGGCCTAAATCAACAATCCCTACTTTACGCTGGAGGTAAATGGCTATCTCCACCTACCCATCTGTTTTTTGACCAGCAACAGAGCTGGAAACAGACTGTGTATCCAATTTGGTAATTCAAGGAGAGTTAAAGAGATACTTACACGGGTGCTGTGTGGTTTAGCAAACCAACAATAATAGCAATGTGGCCCAGGACTAATAACAGCATGGATTCCTTACCCTTTCTAGGCCTCAAGGGACAGAGAGATTTGCCTATCAGATGCCCACTGGAGTGACAGCTAGGCATGGTGACCCAGCAGAAAGAGAGCAAAGGACATGTGCTCTCCTCTTGCCCTCCAGGGTCCTCCCCCAACCTCCCTTTTGGCTAAACCCACTCAACGCCAGGCAAGAGGCCTATTAATAGCTTTATGAAGATAAGAGCACAGAGCAAGGTGCAGAGAGCTGGGAATCAAATGTGGAGGGACAAAACAGGGAGATTCAACACACCTTCAATGGCTGGCACTTTTCCATCCCTGGTACCTTTCAATGTGTGCAGCGGCATTAATTGAAAACAAGGCAAGAGAAAGACTTGATACATGCATTAGAAGCATGTACACTAGATGGGAGTAGAGGGAAGAGCAAGAGGGAGTGATAAAAGAAAGAGGAAGAGGAAGAATTTGAATAGTATAAAGGAAAAATACTGATTTTAGAATTAAAAAAGCATGTCATCACTTAAATCATTGTCTATCCTTTACTAAGCCAATTTTTCACCTCCTGGTCCTATTATCTATAAAACCAAAGCTCTGAACCACCTGAAGCCACAGACCTTTCCAGGCCTGGACCCTGTGACTTCAAGCCTGCTCTCAGGGTAGCACCATCAATGCTATTCCTTGCCAGGTACCTGCAGTAGGTAATGGCATGGAAGAAAAAGATTGCCATCTTTGGATCTCAGTGTCACCAAAAATTTCTCCCTAACCTCAAAGTTATTTAGAATTTAGCACAAATGACACGGAACATGCATATAAGGAAAACCTAACCACTCTATGTGTTCAACCAAATTTGAGCCTTACTAGGCTGGAGCTTTTTTATTTAGGTCAAAAGATAAGAGGAAAAGATGATGTCCCTACCTTAGAGATAAGCTTGGAAAAACTTCCGGCAAAAAGTTGCAAAGACTGAAGATATTTTTGAGAGTCAAATTTTAATGACACCATTTTAAAGAATCTTGGCTTAACGATGAAGTCCTTTTTCAAAAGAGTTTCAAGAGAGAAAATGAAAGTTAGGAGGCATTTGGTAATTGGAGAATTGAGGGCACACAGAGAACTGAGCCACAGAAGAAAGGAAGCAGAGTTATCCTGCAGAGAGACCAAGCTCAACAAGCCATGATGCTAGGTTAGATGCAGTAGGAAGTCTGGGTCACTCAAATTTTCACCCGTCTGGATCATTCTCTCTCCTAAGCTTTCTGGCTAACTTTGGTCCTACTGTACTTTGTATGTCTCTTTACCATGACGAATATTGTATGGTAGAGAAAGATGAATGCCAACATCTCTCAGATTGCCTTAAAGAGCATTTCTTCAGTCATTTAATTCCAGAATGAATATGAAATTTATTCATTTATTCATTCATATATATTTTCAAGAAGTATTTATTGAGAATCTATCAGGTTTCAAGAAGTCTTCTAGAGATATATTCATGGCCTGTATAGATACATGAAATGGTCAGGGAAATCTTTGTCTTAAATGATAAAGAAAAGCCAGCCATTACAGAATCAGCAGAAAGGGCATTGTAGGCAGCATAAGAAACAAGTACCAAATCTGGAAGTGGGACACAGTATGTCCTATGTGAAGAGCAGGAGGAGGGCCACATGACTAGAAAGTGGTGAGCCCAGAGGGCAAAGCATGAGGCTGCAGAGGAAGGAAGGAAACAAGCCATAGGGTTTTGTGAAGATACTCACCACCATATCTTCAGATCCTACATAACAAAAAACAACATTGGAATGGAAAGTTAAGGTCTCATTGAGTTCTGTCTTCACACATTAACTTTCATCATAATCAGCAGATGCAAACAACAGGCAAAGTGCATCTGGTCATATTCAGGATGCAATTAGATCACAATGAAACCCCCTGGACACAGACACCATTCATTTGTTCTTTTTCTATGTACTTGTGTTTCTTTTTATAGTTTTGATAGGGAATGACCATGTTTTACTCCCCAATCTCCTTAGGCTCTACTAACATAAAAGGCATCTCTAACTTTAAAAAGGCACACATGGATTAAATAACCACAAGAAGCATCAAACTGAAAGGAGCTCTTGTTCAGGAATGGAGAGAGCACCTAATTTCATTTCACATATCCTTTGTCTTCTATGTGGTCCATGTTTATCCTTGCATTGAAACTTGGAGAAAACACTAGAATATGTTTTTCTGGGCCCTTTCTTTTTCTCGTGTGTTGATTTCCTGTACATCCAAAAATATGATTTCTCATGTAGATGCAGAAAAGGGGAAGGCTAGGCTTAGGCACCCATCTGAGCATGGATGTGTGTGTGTATTTTTTGAAAAATTTCATAGTTTCTATTCTCTTTTGGGACTATACAACTTTCTCTGTGTTGTGTATTATCTGAAAGTGCCCAATTTCTTTTTCCAGTAAATCTTGCCTCTGGGTTTACTCCATGCTATAATGTTTTTTTTCCAATATAGGGTCACTATAATCAACAGCCATGACTTTCATCCTTTGAGCAAGGCAATTGAGGTCAATAATTATACTTGCAAGTGATAGAGAGTTGCAGCCAAAGAAAGTGGGGAGGAAATGAAGAAAAGTGAAGATGATTTGTAAAGAATGTCCGGAAATAAAGCAGTGTTCATTGCTTCTTCTTTCCTTCCTTAATGACAAAACTATGTCATTGAAGAAAATGACAGTTTCTTACGTGTAAAGGATGAAGATGCTTGATGCAAAAAAAATGGCACTGTATACATATTCAGGGAAAGGGATCCCAGTTAGTCTGACTGCAAGCTCTGGCTTTCCTGGAAAAATTCTTGTTTCCACCTCTTCCTCTGGTATAATTAATAAGAATGTTCTCCCTTTATCTTCAAAAGTGTCCTTTTTGGATGACAAATTATATGGTTTCCTTTACCCTAACCCTGCCTCTTCCACTAAGCAGGTATTTTTCTTTATTTGCCTCTGGATTAGCTAATAATATTAGTTAATTATGATTGGAAAGATTATCCAGGTACTACACTAAGATCGTCAATGCATATTTGTAATCCTCATGACATTGTCATGATTGCTACTTTATTTGGACTTGTAGTCACTTCAAAATATCCTTTAAACTTAATTCTATGTAACTGTAAAATATCATTCTCTTAACTATATGATATAGGTGCTCTGAGCAGAAATAGCGGAGAAGATCTTTAGTGTATGAGTTAGAATATGCTAAGGTATATTATAGTAAAAAATGAACTAACACTCTTACTGGATTTAAAATATTGACTCCCCAATTATGTCACCTGCTAATCAAAGTTCTCCTGGGAGACACTGTTCTAGGCTCTTCTCTCCTCAGGATCCAGACTGATGGTGCAGGATCCATTTGGTCTGGTGCTCCAGTGCAATGGCAGAAACAAGAGGCAGATTGCCTTGCTGTTAAAACTTCATCCAGAAAAGGCCATGTCACTTTTTCTCACATTTCATTTGTCAACTTGAGGCATCTGACCACACCTAACTCTAAGAAGATAGGAAGTAAAATCCCATAATGAACCAGAAAGGTAAACAGAAATATATGGTGAAAGATATTATGGATTTTCACACCAAAGTATTCCTAGGACAAAACAGCTAAAGATCCTCTTGCAGCTATGAGATTCTCTGAGTTCTAATTACTCAGCAAAATTTCATAGAATTATTTGTGCATTTTGATTATATTTATTTAATGTTTCATTAGGCTTTTTGTTAGCCATAGACTTGTAGGTTTATCTCTGCTGAAACAGCTGCTTTCTATCCCAATAAGCAGGTAAAACAGTATGGATATGAAATACTCCTAATCCAGTTCTGTCCCACCTCTCTCAGGGAGTCTTTGTGGTATCTACCATACCTTAAGAAACGAAAGTTCAGTGAAGGAAAAGGTGTGTTTACCCCAGGCGAGAGTGTCTTTATGACACTGATCTGCTCTGATGAATCCACTAATGTGAAATTTCTGACCCAATAGGCAGTGATTGCATAGCTCTGAGACTCCTCTCATTATTCATGAAATATGTGCTGCATGGCATCAGGCCTCTCCCTGCAGACTGGCTGCCAAGCAATTACTCGTTTCCATCACTTAGATTTTTTATTATTATTATTTTTCAGTGGGTGTCTATATATTCAGCACACTTCAAGAAGCAAAGCCAGTCCCAGAATGAAAATGATGCTTGTCTTATTTGATTTTAAATAGAAAAGCACTTTCAAGTCCTTAAAAATTGATGTTGTTTTAAACTTTACAACAAGCAATAGGGAAAACTGGTAGCTGCAGAAATAAATGGAAAGCAATCAAGAGCATTTCCACCGTTGTACATATTTGCTACCCAGAAGCTACTAGAGGGACTATCTTGTACGTCCTGATTTATTTCTCTGATTCCCCTCAGAATCCCTTAAGAGGAACAATGAACCAGAAATGGCGACAGATCTCTGGCTGCAGTCCTTTGCCAGAGGCATGAGAACTCATGTGCACTGGCGTATGTGTGGAAAAGGGACAGGCTTCAGGAACCATGTCATTTTCTTATCATGATGTTTATTGTTAAGCCCTTGCAGATATAAAGTCCAATGTAGAAAAAATGGCTGTCTTGTGCTACTATGTGATATAATCTGTGTGGAGTGCTTGCAATCCTGTGAACATCACAATAGAGAGGCTACTATGTGATATAATCTGTGTGGAGTGCTTGCATTCCTGTGAACATCACAATAGAGAGGTATTTCAACCCTAGAAGTTGTGCCAGCAGAGTTTTTAGACCTGAAATTTTATTAAAGAATTCTTAGTCCTAGGCTCCAACCCTCCTGTGTGATAGTCTTCTCCTATTCCATAATCAAATAAGTGATGAGCTGAGCTCTTCACAGTCTCCATAGCCACCTTTTCCATGTGAATATACAGTTCCTCGTTGAAAATGCAAAGCCTCTGTCTCCTGAATGTGAGCTGGCCCTCTGACTTGCTTGCTCTCTAGAATTTGCAGAAGTGACGGTAAGCTTTTTTGAGTCTATACCTCCAAAGTCCCTGAGGGTCACCACTGTACCTGTCCTGTGCCATGAAAGTACCCAGGCCAGCTCACAAGAGGAAAATAGAACAGGACCAGGCTGTCCTACCTGTCTCAAGGAAGGCCAGTATAGCAGCTAACCACCAGCTGCAATCCCAGGCATATGAGCAAGCCCCAAGTTCAGCAGAGCCACCTAGTCCCACTCAGCTGACACCAAACACGCAACACACTCCATCATCTATTATTATAAGTTTGTGGCTTCTTAGTATAAGGTCTTACTTAAATAGCTGATTCATGTACCAGTAAAAAAATTGATTGTCTTTTCCCCCTTCTGCCATAGCCCACCTTGATAGATTTTGTTTACTTTGGTCTTCACTTTTCTTCAACTTCCTTAATTTACGCTACTTATTAAGTACAACTTGCCATTCTAGACAACATTGCTAATACAGCAACTGGAGGATCAGAGAGCTTTTGCTCAAGCAGCTCACATTCTAGCCCAGCAGTTCTTTCTATCCTTTGTTGTGATATTTAATGGATGGCATTAATATGTGTAACATGCTCTCATGAGAAAACTTGGAGTTATGAGCTCTTTCTGGTGTATTTGCTTTTTCTACACCTAAGTGCCCAGTGCCAAAGAAATTGCTCTTGAATGCTAGTCAGTGAAAGCATCACTAAAGAGTTTGAAACATATCGTAGATGTCACCTGCAATCATTTACATGCTATTATTTTTACCTACTATTAGTTACAAATTACAATACACTTCTCTGTTTATAGATATGTCCTGGGTTTTGATGTCCCACAGGAGAACAAAGGGCCTAGCAAAAGGAGAACGCTGACAACTAGGTATGAACTGCAGCTCAAAACAGACTGAGAGAAGGGTTTGGCAGGCCAACTCTCCAAGAGCAATGTAATCATTATGTATTGCAAACATGTATCAGTAAAGATAAAAATTTAAAAAGAAATGCTAGCAACAGTCTGGGGAAGGAGGAGTCTCAGAAAGAAGACAAATGCCTTCTACCAGAGTATACAGGGGATCTTTCATGAAGATGTGGTGTCTAGCCCAAACCCGGGTTTTGACAAAGCATGAGTCATTTCGTTAGAAAGACAGCACACTTTACCCTATCACCTCCAAACCCAGATGGCCCTGATCCTTTTGACTGAGCTCAGTGGAAGCTAAAACTTCAGAGCAAGGAAATGATAGGTGATGGGCACACCTTACTTAGCCCAAGTTCTCTGGCTCTGTCTCTGCGACTGTCCAATAGCGATGTTCAAGGAGTCAGCCTCCCTCACTGGACAAAAGAATAAGGTATGTCAGGCCTACGAGTTTTCTGTCATCTGGTAAATGAGAGATACAGGCTCCTTCTTCTGGAGAAAATTTCTTTCCACTCTCT
The DNA here is from genome assembly GCF_000247695.1 of Heterocephalus glaber. The sequence continues at coordinate 10,471,853 of NW_004624811.1, forward strand.
TGCTTGATGACTGTTAGAGGACCTTCTAACCTTGGGTTCTGGGCTGTATTTTCTTTTGAGTCTTTCCTGCCAGCGTAAAAGAAAGACTAATAGACACCATCCTTCGCACTCTTGCTTCTGAGGATCCCTCACAGCAGTCAACGCTGCTCTTTACAGAACAAAGTCTTTGGGATGCCAGTGGACACTATTTTTACAAAAGCTGTTTCCCTGTTCTGTCTTCCCTAGCAGAGTGAGATCAATGGGGTTCACTCTACTGTATGGTTTTTCCAAGAGGCTTTTCCATTCTCAGATAGCATGGGAAAGAGAAACAGCTCCGCACTGGAAATACTCACTGACATGATGAGAGAAGTAAAGCTCTACAGAACAGAGTTGCACAGAGAAGCTGGGTTGGAAATGTACATTCTGTCTATAAGTTGAAAAATGGAGCTTAATGGGCAGATAGGAAAGAGACATGTAGACTTTTCTCCCCTCTAAGAAAATCACAGTACAGATTTTTAAGATCCAGGAGCAAAAGTAGTCTCTCCTCTGTGTGTACTTATTCTTTGAAGAAACAGCTGCTGGCTTGCTACTCAGCTCTAACATGAATGAATGCACAAGTACAGGCTGTAATGTGTACAGTTTCAGAAGACAGTGTTTCCATGACAGCATTCTACACAAGATCTCTGTGTAGGAACCTCATGAAGGGTGCTGCCACCAAGTTGGAGAGGCACATTTGACAGGATGAGACTCTCCTTGAGCACATGAGCATGTAACTCTGATTCTCAGGGTTCCTACTCTTGCTACATTCCCTTTTTCCTCTCAACCCACCCATGAGAACTCATTAGGAGCTCCCTATGACCACCTGATCAAGAACAAAAAGCATCTGGTCTTGGTTTATGGATGGTTCTGCATGATAAGTCGGCAGCATCTAAAAGTAAATGGCTGTTACATTGCAGCATCACTCGTGAAGGATAGTGGTGAGTAGATACTCTGCCTATAGCCAGAACATTCAAGCAGTAAAGTTAACTGGATATTCAGCTTTGTCTGGAAGGAGAGAAGAAAATATAGAACAATATTGACTCAAGGACAGGTTAGTGGTTTGGTTGGATGATCGAGAACTTGGAGAAATGTCACCTAAAAATTGGTGACAAGAAAGTTTGGGGATAAGTCTGCAGATAAATCTCTCAGGATAGGAAAATATTAAAGATGTTTGCATCTTACAAAGGAAAACCTCAACAGAAGAGGAACTTGAGAATCAGCTGGGCATGATGACCTATTCTTGCAAGTCAGAATAACCTGTGTGTTAGGGGATATCCATCTGTCTCTTTCCTGAGCCACACCTGCCAGTGTCCAGTGGGCTAATAACCAGAGTGCCCATATCAGTGGAAATAGATGATTAACATGGGTGTGTCGACTTGAACTTTCACTAATAAGGCTGAATCCTTGATACAGGCCCACTCCCACTGTAGGTTGGGCATGCACAGAACAGTAGCTAGGCAGACAACAGCATTCCCTGCAACTTTAGGGAGGTTATTGTCCTGTTATACTCATAGGATGTGCTGAGTTTGTCTTGTGTCTATTCTGTCTCTGATTTCAGGAGCTTGCCAGTATGTCAAATATCTTTCTGATTTTGAACTTCCATTTCCAGGTCTTTAATTGCCCATCAGGGGGCCACATTTGTGTAATATCTAATTCCTGCAATACGTCCTCTCTCCCATAATATCCATGGAGGCTTTGTTTCCCTCACAGAACCCTAGCTAATAAAAGGGAATTAGAGCCCTCCCATTGCTCCAGGCCCAGTGGTAGGGGCTTCTGCGCCTCCATCCTACTGTTCCTGGTCCAGAGGAAGGGGCTTCCTGGCCACCATCAATCCCGCTGCTCCCAACCCAGACGAAGGGGCTTCTGGGCCACCATCCCTCCTGCTGCCCCCAGCCCAGAGGAAAGGGCTTTTGGGCTGCCATCTGTACCCCTGCTCCTGGCACAGAGGAAGGGGCTTCTGGGCCACCATCCTTACCACTGCTCCCAGTCCCTGTCCCACCTCTCCCAGCTCAGGGAAGGTGATCATCACGGGCAGCAACAGCATCCCATGCCCCCCCTAGTCGAAATGAGAGAAAACACAAATAAGTCTCAAAACTAGACTTCCAGATCACCTACAGCAACACCAAAGGGAAATGAGATGGAACACTCTGATACTCAACCAGCTGGACCCACTGAACTGGCAACAAAAGGGGATCTGGAAAAAATGAAATCAGAAATAATTTCTCAGATAACAG
>NW_004624811.1:10493264-10529833 GCF_000247695.1 Heterocephalus glaber
TAATATGCTTTCTATATCCTTTTAAATTCTGTAAAATCTGTGGTAATGTCTCCTAGATCTTGATATTGTAATTAGAACAATGTATAATTGATACTGCGTAATAGGAAGAAAAGGTCTAAAGGAGGAGGGAAAGTGAGAGGGGCAGGGGAAAGGAAAGAAGGGAAAAGAAAAAATATGAGAAAAGGAAAAAATGGAAACAATGTCTTTGCAAATAGGGAAGGGTGGAGGGGGTGAAGGGAGGGCAGGGGAAAGGGGGAAAAAATAAGAACCAAGATACATTATGTAAATGTACAAGATCCCAATGATGTATGTAACTGTATTTTACACCAAATATGTACCCGTAAGCTAAATGGAAGAAAAAAGAAAAAAGAAAATTCTTCTGAGTGTTCCTCCACCAGTTCCTCAACATCATCATGTCTATCTGCAAGGCTGTGGACTCTGCTACAGTTACAGTGTCATCAACCACAGAATCAATTGAAGGCTCAGGCTCCTCTACACAGCCTTCAAATTCTCTCTCCTGTATAATTTTAAGCCGCACTTTCTTCGAAACAGATCTCAGTGTTTTATGGACCCTGGCTCAGGTTTTCTCAATTAACCCATCACAAGATAGACTGACATTCAGGTTGTAACTCAAGACTTTGGTCATAAGTTAAGACTGAAATTCTGATCATAACCCAAGTTGTTTGTATGTGAGGCATGTTATAACTCGAGGGTCCACTGTAGACTGAAACACGATTAACATGAATGGGATTTATTATGGTCGTTCTCCTGAGAAAACATGGGAAGCAGGATAGGGGTCAGGAAGAAGCAAAGAAAGATATGATTTCAGAGAAAATCCCATAGGAGCTCAGGAACATATTTGTCTGGACTCAAATCAAGGAAGCTGGGCTTTTGTGCTCCTACAGTACAGTGCAGCCATTGAATCTGAGGAAGGGGAGTTAAAACCCTCCAGATTCTTCTGCTGCTCTGCAGATGGAGGTTGGCTTGTTGGCCAACCTGAGAGTCACAGATGTCAGCCTTTAGGGTAAAGCTGAGAGAAGAGGGGACTTGAGGGCATAGAGCTGGGGACAAGAATGCACCAGCAGTGTCCCCTACATTCCCACACATCCTGTTTACCTGAGAACACTGCTTCATCTAGGCTGGCCAAGGGAAATGTGTCTTTCTTAGAAAATGCCTGATGATTTGTCTACTCTCCTCTTGGCATAATAAAAGCTTATAGGGCGAATAATGCTGTCTGGACATCTGGAAGGCAGAAATCCCCTTGAAATAGCATTGCCCAATCTGACTTGCGAAGGCAAGTGGACCTGGCACCCGAGGAAGAGGAAGATCTCTTGCTGAGAAGACTCTGGATCTTTTCCTCATTCACAGTGACCCTGTGAATATGGAGCTTGTCATGTTGCAAGACACCATGTTACTCGACAATATTCTTTACTCGCTCTTACCCCACCTCAAGTAGAATACAAAGTATAGTTAAATATAAGGAATGCCTCTAAGTTTGTTCAACAAAGAGATTATACCTCACTTCTGAATGGGCATTCTGGCTAAGTATAATGTAAAATACTCCATTTAATCATATACTATTCTTGTCATAGAAAACCATGACACATTGAGAAATCTTTTTATAATCCTGCATTATTTTCTTTCTGCAAAATGTCTACCTATAGTATAGAAATTATTACCCCATTGTAACTGACAAATCCCTTATACTTATACTACCTCCTGTTTTAAAATAATACCTTATTGTATGGAAATGTGGGTTGAAGATAGATAATGTAAGGAAAAGCTTTGTGTTACATCCAGTAGGTCATACCATATGTTGTGCTTGCCTGGTTTTTGGTTTGTTTCTTACATATCATATAAGCCCAAATAATTTTTATATTCGTTCCTTTTATTTTAAAATACAGAACAGAAAACCCTAGTGTGAAACAGTTAATAACAATTTTTAATAAATCATTACTCATAAAATCCCAAGTGGTTTTGGTGGGCATCTGGTTATCATTAAGAGTTGTATTTACCAGATAAGTCATTTTGCTTAATTAGGTGCCTAACTGGCAGGGCCTTTCTTACCAAAAAGAAAAAGAAAAAGAAAAAATCAGTAAAATTGTTAGGAAAATCTTCAAGAAGTCCTTGATTGGACTATTTTGCCATTATTTAACTGGATATCATTAAACATTAAATTCTCACTTGTAACCTCTAGGAGTCCATTTAAGTTCCAGGATACTTTGCAAAGCTCACATAGCCAACTAGCCAACTTAAACTGAGTGAAACATACTCAAAATAGTAATGTGGTAGTAAATATTCCAGGTACTTTTTTTATAAACAGGATTTCATGCTTTGGTATGTTTGTCTTAAATGGCCAATTCTTTGTGTCTGTAAAGTCTGTTTCAGAAAAAGTGTAGCCTAAGTAAAATTCTTAATCAATAAGATCCAAGTCATCTTTAGATAAAAGAGGGAACCTAAGTGACTACAATGTATGTTTAAGTTTCATGGAAATTATCTGTTATTTCATTAAAAAAAATCTATAAAGTCAATGTATAAAGCATGATACTGAAAGAAAAAAAGAGTGTAACATTCTCATATCAATATTTAAAAAGGTCATTCAAACAATTTAAAAAGATACTATCTCAAGTGAAATAAATAGGACACACATGTGTAAATACCGAATAGTTTCTCTGGTGTGAGAAACTAAAAGCACAAACAAGGATCAAAATCTGTAATTGATAATGTGAAGCAGGAAGAAAATATCTAAAGGGGTAGGGGAATTGGGAGGGGTAGGGGAAAGGAAAGAAGGGAAAGAAAAAAATTTGAGAAGAGAAAAAAATAGAAACAAAGTCTATGCAACTAGGAAGGGGTGGAGGGAGTGAAGGGAGGGCAGGGGAAGGGGGAAAAAATAAGAACCAAGATACATCATGGAAAGGTACAAATTTCCAAAGATGAATGTAACTGCTTTATATACCTAAAATGTGCCAATAAACTTAATGGAAAAAAAAAGATACTATCTCTAGAATAAATGAGCAAGGTTTGAGAATGGTTTAGGTGAAAAATGCTGGAGCAAAAATCTGGAATATAATCTCTTTCCACCACTACTGACAATTTAATAGGCAGATCAAGCCTTTTTTAAATTATTTTTCTGGGTAATATCCTTTTACATTATCCTTGGATAGGATTCTGAATTCTAGTCTTTGAATTCAACTATTCCCCAAGAATCCTGTGGTGGCTGCTCACAGCTCATAGTTCTAACAACTCTATCAGGGAAGAAGAAACAGCAATAATTGGCTCCCAGGAGCTTTTTCTTGCAATAGTCAAGGAATGGAAGATAAACTGATTGAGCCATGTGGCCAGGCAACCAGGCTCGGGAATACCATTTGGCAGAAAACAGCCAGAGAAACAAGTAGAGTTAACCCCTGCAACTTCCTCACATGCAGAAGTGGCTCTGAGAAGGTTTGCACGCAAGCTCTCCAAGATGGGGAAATTCCAGGCAGTTCTCCCAACATGCTAATATTTGCTTATAGTGCACAAAGACGCTATGATCTCTGTCTCAGAGAGATGCTTTCCCAAAGTCTGTGACCTGCTGAATCACAAGCCTGCTGGCGAGTGCCCTCATTAAACTATCTTCCATGAGCCCCCTTTCTTCTATATAAATTATATTGTTAATGTTGTGATTTTCCCTTATCAATTTTTCCTTTCCATAAATAAATGTTGACTAGAATTTTGCAGTTATCAAATATCAAAGCCTTCTTAAATGATTAATTTATACATAAAAGTAGCATGATTAGCAAAATGGAAGATTTTCTTGGATTTTACCAAATCTAACAACTTGGTTTACTTTTAAAATGGTAATTACATTAGACAACAGGATAGCCTTTGACATATTGGAATCTTAATTAAAAAATTAAAAAAATTTCCCATGGATCTTGGTTCAAAATCTCCTCTGTGTCTTCTTAAAAAATTTTTTATCAGTACGGGTTTGCAGTATATAATAATTACATTCATTACAGGAAGTTGGTCCACATACATGTCACATCTTAATTTTTTGTATTTCCCTTTCTCTTTCCCATCCTCCCCCTTCCTCCCTCTCTAGACCCCTTTCTGTTTGCATAGTATCTGTCTCCCTGTTCCTGATATGTTAATAATTTATGAGCAGGTCCAAAGAGAGTAAGCTAAGAGAACTCGTCTCTCATCAACTGCCACCAACGCTTTGTATGTTTGACAGGTTGGAAATTTTCTGGTCTTCAGATTTTCTAATGTCTACAATGTGGCAGTTGGAATCTAAACAAAGGACCGAATTATTGCTCAATATCTACTTTTTCTTGGCCATAGTCTGTAAAACAACAAGAAAATGGCCTGTAACCAGAGATGATTTTTCTTAAGTAAAAATTTGAAAAAAGAAACTTGCTAGCAGACTTAAATACCAACCACAGAAGGTAGTTATGGGATGTGATAAAGAGAAATGATCATCAGAAGTACAATTTACTGACCACTTCCCATAGGCCCAGGAGTCCACCATGGGCTTTTGGGGGCAATGGGACAACAAACTATTATTTAAAACCTATGTTGACTTTTACCACTTCTGCCTTCTCAAATACTTACCGCAAGTCCAAGGGAGGCCAGACTAAAGCAACAGACTAAACAACTCCTGTTGCTTTTTCTTTCAGCAGCTGGTAGAGAAAAGGACATGGGAAGGACAAGGGAAGATTCAGGTTTCAAAGTCTCTTGCAGGGGTGTCAGTGTGAGACAAAGTTACAGGGATAACGAATCTTAGGTGTGGTGGTGCATGCTTGGAATGCCACGGCTCTGGGAGGCAGAAGCAGGAAGACTGCAAAGCTAAGCCCAGCCTGGGAAACTTAGCAAAACTCTGTCTCAAAATGAAAAGTAGAAAGGGTTGAGACCACACTCTGGTATGAATTGACAGTACACTAATTTTTTTAAAAAAGTATAAAGCATCATTAGGTCAGTTTTTGATAGGTGTGCAGGCCAATGGAAGGAATGATAATAAGGTGATTTTCGGAGACTCCAAGCTTCAGGAGCCCAGAAAAGTGAAGAGAGAAGGTGGCTGAGGGGATGACGTACACTGGCGAGCTTACCACGCTGTGCAGGTCTGTGAAGCCCCCACCTTCTCACTCCCTTAATGAAGTTCGTCACACGTACAGGCCTGTGGGCACAGAAAAGCTCACATTCTGCAAGTCAGAATGGAGTCCTTACAGAGGACAGACACGGGGCGTGCAGAATTAGCAGGACACAAAGAAGACTCTGAGTCTCAAACACAGAACAAGTGTAGGAGAGCAGCACCTCATGGAATTCACTTAAATCTTGGGTAAGGCTTAGACCTTTACATACAACAAAGAGTTAAAGCATAGCACTTGTTTCTAAATTTAAAAAAGTAAGATCTCAGACAACCTCAAGATACTTCATTCCCCAATCTTATTACCAATCACAAAGCCCACATTGTCCTTTCCATCTTACATCTTTCTATTCTACAGTAGTTTAAGTAAGGGACTAACCTTGTGCTTAACAAGGAAAGCAAAGAATGTTGGCAACTTTCTAATCTATCTCACAATATCCACCAAAAGACTCCAAGCTCGGGTAAATGCCATCCAGGATCATTGCTTGTGAGACAAGTGACCTAACAGTGGTACCCATCATTATTCAAATTCAGCACAAGAACAGCAGAAGGTATAGAAGTTAGGATGGGATGTCACATTGATTAGCTCTGGGATCCTTCCAGGGAATTGGTGGAGTGCACTTTTGGGGATGTGTGGGTCATGGAAGCGTGGCCATGGCATCTACTCTGTCCCAGACCCTTCTGCCCTGGCGTTCATTATTCATTCCACACTGTGCTTCCTAGCCACCACAAACTAAGCAGCTTTGTCTGCCACACTCTTGAACTATATTTCTGTGTTGGAGCCAGGTGATTATGAACCAAAACAATAAGCAAATTAAATTTCCCCTCCTTTAAGTTTTGGGTGTTGGGGATTGTGTCCCAGCAACTAGAAAGTGACTAGTGCAGCAAGATACAGTGATCTTTATTTACCTAGATGGGAAATAGGCAGTGGGCTTTCATATTATCACTTTTATTCCATTTGTTACTCCTATGTCTTTCTTCTGGACAAGATGATATCACTCTATGTTTATGGGGTGCAGAGTATCAATAGTGTACATTTCAGTCATGCCAGGTTTCCTACAGATATCTGGAGAGTGAAGAGATTTTTTTAAATTTTAAAACAATTGCATTAGTCCATGTTTCCAGTATATAATGTCTATTCCCTATGTGAAGTTGGTGCGTGCATGTAACACATCTCAGCTCCTTTTCCTTCCCTTCCCTCCTCTCCCACTCCTCCTTGCTTCATGTCTTGATCCCCTTCATATCTGAGAAAGATCTATCTCCCTCCCTCCTTTCTATTATCATTTCTTACCCTTTATTTATAATTTGAATTATACAAGAGAAACCATGCAATATTTAACCTTATGTGTCTGATTTATTTCACTTAACATTATGGTCTCAAGGTGCACCTTTTTTCTTTTTTTTCCCCCCCATTAACTTTATTGGTACATTTTAGGTATAAAATACAGTTACATTCATCATGGGGATCTTGTACCTTTACATGAGTCTCTTGGTTCTTATTTTTTTCCCTTTACCTTTTTTCTTACCAATGACTCAAGTTTACCTTTCTTTATGGCAGAGTAGTACTCCATTGTGTGTAAACGCCACATTTTCTTTTTCCATTCATCTGTTGATAGCCAAACAGCCTGCTTCCAAGATTTGGCTCTTACAAATTGTGCTGCTATGTATGTATCACCGTAATATGATGTGTCTAACTCTTTGGGGAGGATGCTTAAAAGAGAAATATCTGAGTCAAATAGCATTTCTAGTTTTAGGTTATGAGGACTCTCCATATTGATTTCCACAGTGGTTGTTCTAGTTTACATTCGTATCAGCAATATAGAAGTGTTCCTCCCTCCTCCAGCCTCACTGGTATTTATTGTTTGAGTTCTTGATGTTAGCCATTCTTTCTGGGATAAGATGGATTCTCAGTGTTGCTTTACTTTGCATTTCTGTAATGTACAGCAATATTGAGCATTTCCTCATATATTTATTGCATTTGTACTTCTTCTGTAAAGTGTCTGTTCATTTCACTTGCCCATTTTTTGATTGGATTTTTATTTTGGGGAGTCTAATTCTTTTGAGTTATTTATGTATTCTAAATATTAGTCCTCTGTCTGAGGAATACCAGTAAAAATTTTTCCCATTCTACAGGTTGTCTCTTCACTCTGTTGGTTGTTACTCCTGCTGTACAAAACCTTTTTAATTTGATTTGTTCACATTTGTTGATTCTCAGTATTATTTCCTGTGCAAGCAAGATTATGTTCAGAAAGTCCTTGCCTATGCTTATGTCTTCAAGAGTTTTATCTATTTTATCTTCCAACAGATTGTTTCTGTTTTAACATTTAGTTCTTTGAACCACTTTGATTTTAGTTTAGAACATGGTGAGATATATGGATCTAGATTCAATCTTCTGCTTGCGGATAGCCAGTTTTCCTAGGATCATTATTTAAAAGGCTACATTCTTTTAGTATATTCTGACTCCTTTTCAAAGATTAAATAGTTGAATACTTGGAGTTGTTTCTGCAGCCTCTATTCTGCTCCATTGATCCTTATGTTTTGTGTTTGTGTGTGTGTGTGTGTGTGTGTGTGTGTGTGTCTGTGTGCCAATAAAATATGCTGGGTTTTTTTTAAAACACTAGCTTTGTAAGGTAACTTCAAGTCTGGAATTGAGATGCCTCCAGCTCTGCTTTTATTACCTAGGATTGCTTTTGCTCTTCTGGGTCTCTTCTGGTTCCATATGAATTTTAGGATTGTTTCCTGTAGTTCTGTAGAAATGCTGCCGATATTTTTGTTTGTGTTAAATCTGTATATTAATTTTGAGAGTATAGTGATTTTTGAGTATGTTGGTTTTGCCTATCCAGGAACAGAGGATACCTTTTCATTTTCTATGTCCTCTTTGATTTCTCTTTCAGAATACTGTAGTTTTCATCTATAGAGGATTTTAATTTCATTAGAATTGCTTTTCAGTGCTATTGTGAATGGTACTTTTGTTTTGCTAATTTCTTTCTCAATGGGTTTATTATTAGTGTAGGGGAACAGCATTGTTTTTGTGTTTTTGTTTGTATCCTGCTACATTGTTGAATTTGATTATTAATTCTAGGAGTCTTTTGGTGGATTTTTGGGGTCATCTATACAGAGGATCATGCCATATGCAAATAACAATTTAACTTCTTCCTTTCTTAACATATACTTTTCCTTTTTTTGCATAATTGCTCTTGCTAATGTTTGAAGTACTATGTTGAACAGGAGTGGTGATAGTGGACATCCTTGTCATTTGATTTTAGAGGGAAAGCTTTTGGTTTTTCCCCATTTAATATGATATTGACAATAGGTTTGTAATAATAAATGGCTTTTATCAGATTGAGATAGGATCCTTTATACCTATTTTCTCCAGCAATTTTTTTCATCATGAAAGGATCCTGGAATCTGTCAAAGGCTTTTTCTGCTTCTATTCAGATGACATTTAATTCAAACAGAACCTCACAGACTGAAAAAAGCAGGCATAGGTGTCCTATGTGCAAAAAAGGGGACTTGAAGCCAAAATTGGTCAAAAGAGGTGGAGAAAGTCACTGCATATTGATTAAGCGAACAATCCAACAGAAAGAGATAACAATTATTATCATATATGCACAGAACAATGGTGCACCCAAGTTCATGATAAAACTATTACTGGACATAAAAGATCAGATAAACATAAATACAATTATAGTAGGGGAATTTAATAGCCCACTATCACAAATAGATCAACTGGAGAGAACATTGGCAAACAAATATCAGAGTTGACCAAAACCTTTGAACAAATGAACTTGATAGATATCACAGAATGTTCCATTTAACTACAGAATACATATTCTTTTCAGCAGCATGTGGTACTTCCTTTAAAACTGATCACATAGTATCCAAAAAAGCAAGCTTAAGTAAATGTAAAAGAATTGTAATGCATATTATCAAATTATAGCACAATGAGACTAGAAATCAACAATAAAAGAAAACACAGAAATTATGCAAATACATGGAAACTAAATATTGCGTTCTTAAATAAACAATGGATTACAGGAACAGTTAAGGAAGAATAAGACAGCTTCTATAACTAAGTGATAATACCAGTACACACACAAGAACTCATGGGACACAATGAAAGTAATTGTAAGAGGAATATTTATAGTTGTGAACACCCACATCACAAAAACAGAAGGAGTCTGAATAAATAACCTGATAATGCACCTCAAGGTCCTAGTAAAACAACAAACCAACCCCAAAGCAAGTATGAGGAAGGAAACGATAAAGATCAGAGTAGAAATTAAAGAAATTGAGGACAAATAAACATTACAAAGAATTATTGAATTGAAGAGTTGATTCTTTGAAAGAATAAACAAAATAGACGAATCCTTAGCCAACCTAACCAAAAAAAAAAAAAAAAAGGAGGGAAAATACCCAAACTGGTGCAATTAGAAATGAAAAAGGCAAAATTGCAATGTATTCCACTGAAATAAAAAAGATTACTGACAATTTCTTCACAAACCTGTACACCAATAAATTGAAGAATTCATAAGAAAGAATGGATTCTCAGATACATGAGTTACCAAAACTGAAACGAGAAGACATAAAAATCCTAAATAATCCAATGGCAAGCAACGAAATTAAAACAGTAATAAAAAAAAGCCTACCAACTAAGAAAAGCCCAAGTGCACATGGGTTCACCGCCTCATGGATCAGTTTAGGGTAGGTGGAAGTTTCTGGAGGCATTTGTTGCCCTGTCTTCTCACATTTCTCTATTTGTTTATTTTCTTGTGCTGAAGCTTGTGGGTAGATTACAGTGGGAAGCTTTGTTTCTAGTATGGAGACTTTTTCGTTACTGTCCACTTCCCAGTAGCATCCTCCAGGCATGGCTCGCTTTCGGCCTTTGCCTCTGTCCCACATGCCCACCACCTCCATTTACTTGGGATGGGAAATCGCAGCACATTTGGGCCAGAATCCAGTTCTTAAGGAATGGACTGCAATGTTGTTAATGACCCCAAGGCAATCCATCTATTACCATACAGAGAAAACCAATTAATAGCAAAAACTGTGTCACCTTGGCTATAGTAATAAATCATCAAATATAGTATTAAAGACAAACTGAATATTGACAACCCCTAAAGACCAATAATGTACCACCCTTAACCATAGGAAAGAGATTTATAATTATAGTATAAACACAAAGGCAAATCAAATATTGTCCTACAGTAAATACCTGGAGCAATTTTACCTCTACTATAATAAAAGAGTATTCATCAGTAATAGCATAAACTTAACTATCTAGAGATTCATAAAGTTTAATACTTATACTAGTAAAAGTAGAGGGAGTAGTGATCCAGAGAATGAAAAATATAGCATTTGAAAATGGGATAGGAGAAGTGGAAAGAAAAGTGAGATAGAGTCCTTCTGAAGAGTAAGGGAAATTAATAGTGTTTGAAAACAGTCTCAAGAAAGCACACACAAGAAAAAGAACAAAGTAAAAGCGAGAAAAATAAAGAAAATAAAAGAAAGATAAGAGGAAACAGAAAAAAAAAGTTAAAAGGGGAAAAGAGAAAAGTAACAAAAAGAGAAAAAAAGTTTAAAAAAGAGAAAAAGTCCTAAACCCCCAAAATCCCAATGATGGAAAGAAAAAAATAATAAAAAATAGAAAAATAAAAATAGATTGAATCAAAGAAGAAGTTGTTCTGTGTTTTTGAGTGAGTAGTTTCTTTCCAAGACCTGCATTACTGGATTCCAGCCAATCACGATTTTCTCTGCCTAGCTTCAGAGTCAAGGTTCTTCAGGTGCCCTTGCTGGACCACAGGCCCCTTTGCCCATTCACCTGACTAGGGTTACTATCTAGCCAAGACATGTCCTTGCTCACATTGGTAGTCAGGAAATTGATAAGCCCTCTGGTCTTTGCTGGATACGAGCCATGGGGTGAAGATTCAAATAGACCATTGGAGTTACTGCCCATCCTCGTAGGGTCTGGTTGCTCCCTTTTCTCCCAGGGCATTATCCTTATCCAGGATCGGGTCAGTTGGTTAGTACACATCTCTGTTGCTCTACGCCAAAAGGAGCCAAAATGTAGAGCCACCTAGGAGTCGGTGGATGGTTGTGCACTTGTGTTTGGAGGGGTGCTGCGGGTCCAGAATGGGCCTGCTTGTTCACATAGTGGGGGTTTATTGTCGAAACAAAAAGCAAAACTCAAAAAAAAAAAATTTCTCTCAAATTTCTGTAGGATTCTTTTTCATTTTTCCTGCTTTTATAAAAAGAAAAGAATTTTTAAAAGCTAAATTCTTGCTTTCAGATATTTCATGATCCCATCAGATAAATTTTTCTTTTACAGTGTCAGTACTAAATGTCGTCATTGTGCCTTTAAGTTTATTAAATTTCATGTGGAGGATCAAAGCAAACTTTCAAATTAGTTCCTCACAGTGGTTCTGCTTACCATCAATTCTAATACTGAAATATTTGTGATTATAAAACTTCACCAGTTCCAGAGCTAAAAGTGCTAACAGGATAGGAAAAGATTTCGGTGAATACTCACACATTGTTCCCTGTCCTTGCCTGCGGTATCTGTTAGAATTCAGGATGTATTATGTGTCCTTGGGAGGGAGTCAAATGAACTCACACATTATGAACTCAAAGCTGCCACTTGTCATTAATGAATTGTTATCTATTGAGTTATTGTTTTCTGAGACCTAGGAACATCTGATGAAGCAGAGTTGATGAATTAAAAACTACACATGCTTATGAAAAATAAGCAAAACCAGTTTTATGCCTCTCAGAATCCAAGGGTTATACTTTAAACATAAAACTGTTAGAAATTCACGATAGAAAATTGGAGAAGAAAAATTTAAAGCTAATCATTTTACAATACATTTTGGGTATATATACATATGCACAGAAGCATCCAGACCCCTATGTATTCATGAGAGATCATGATTTACATGCAATCAAATATACTGTTTTTCAACACATCATTTAAAAGAGTAACATTTTCATGGGCTGATAAGTGGGAAAAACAGAGATAATGGTCAGTGGGTATAAACTTCAGATATGCAAGATGAATATGTTCTAGACAGCTTATGTGTAGCACAGAAACAATAGTTAATAATGCTCTGATATACACTTGAAATTTGCTGAGTATACGATAAAAATTTTTAAAACTATCTAAAATAATGATGCCTTAATTAGCTTGATTGTGATAATCATTTCACAATGTATTCAAATGTCAAAACACCATTGTGTACCATACATATATAAACCTTTTGGGGCCGGGGATTTAGCTCAGTGGTTTTGCCTCCTGCTGCGCAAGCGCAAGGACCCGAGTTCGATGCCCGGTACCAAAAAAAAACCAAAACAAAACTTTTATTTATGTACATTGACCAATGTGGAAACAAAGTTATTAAAAGTCATGTAATAAGCTCTCCTTAAGATAATTTTAAGACATAAAAGAATTCCTTTTTGTGTAGATAAACCATGAGATATATATATAGATGGCTAATGTAAACTATTTAAGCTATTTTTTTGTTTTTACTAATTGAAGCCATACTAACATAGATGATGCTTAATAGTACTAAGGGTGAAATCTGATGTTTCTTTTTAACATGGGAAGAAAAATTATTTAGTGTTGTTATGTTGCTCTTTTCCCAAAATATCAAGAGAAAAGCAGACATAAAAGGCTCAGCTTTTGAGGCAGAGCCACATAGCTTCTGAATATGTATGTCTGTGCTTTGCAAATGACTCTAGTCTGAAAAAGCAAAACAAAATCTCTGCTCCCTATGGTATAAACAATCAAGGTGACACAGAGGTGAGAATAGAATTCAGCCCCAGCAACACACTGCTGTTATTGGCTTCTGAGCTCATAAACAGTGTCTTTTCTGTTATGTCCATCCTGTGTTTTTCTGTTTCCAACTGGATTTTAATGCAATTATTACAGCTGTGGCCTAGATATTGGTCTTTCTTTGTCTTGTCCAATTTTTGTTGAAAAATCATTGCAACTTCTTTGATTTCTTTGACAAAAGACTCTAACCACATTCCTAGTTCGTTTTTGTTGTTGTTGTTTTATGTACTACAGAACCTTTTTCACATTTCATTTTTCCCTCCTGCAATAATTTGGATCTTAAATGTTTCTCATAGGCTGATGTGTTAAAGTCTGTGGTTGTACTGGGAGCTGGCAGAAACTTTAAGGGGTCGAGCCTAGCTGGACACCTGCAGATAGGTCTTCAGGGCCAGGTCTTTGAAAGAAATGTTGGGATCTCAACACCTCCTGTTTTCTCTCTCTTTTTTGAATTTCTGAAGTCATGAGATGAGAGGATTTTTCTGCATGCACCACAACCACCATATGCTGCTTTCCCACAGGCCCACCCAAAAGCAACAGGACTGTTCTGGTTTGTGTCTAGATGTTTCCCCAAAGCCTCATGCAGTCATAGGGGGAGCTTTTCAGAAGTGACTGGATCTACAGAGTGTAGTGCTGGGATCAAGGGTGTGTGATTACTAAATCAGTCCACGGATTGGTTTGGCATAGTTCTGGCTAGGATGAAGGATGTGAGTGCTACACCTGCCTTAGGGCGAGTAGCCAACATGAAATATAAGGGGCAGAAAAGGGGCAATGTGCTCCCACCTACCAGCTTGCCGGGAACTATCTCTTCTCTGCAGTGCCCCTCTGCCATGCCACTCTGCCTCGGAGACAGCCTGCTATGCACTGCAACTTCTACAAATGTGAGCTAAATAAATCTTCCATCCTTAACTTTGGGTGTTGGGTATTTTGTCTCAGCGATGCGAAAAGTAACCTAACATATGCACAAATCAGTTGTGGAATAAAATCTTCAAAACTGTGAGCCAGAACCTTCTCTCTTCATAGGCTGAACTATCTCAAATACTTGTTACAGTGCGATAAATCTAACAAATAACAACCTTCTCCTCTACTTTTTTTACTGCATTTTTCTGGTTGAGGGTTAATCTCCCACCCAAGTCTCTAATAGAGTTTCACTGTTTTATTTTCTTCTTTCCAAATCCTTTGATAATATTTTAATGGATTAACTACAAAAGAAGGTCTTTCCATTATTTCTTATTAATAAGGCACAAAATAAGGAGTAATTCAGTATTTCCATTGCCAAAAGAAAATGTCTCTCTTTTAATTAATCAATATAAATGGGCTTTTACTGGAAAATAGAAGGGAATTATATCTAGAGCTCAGGATATAATGTTACGTCAGGGAGCATCATGCCCTCTTTTTATTTTAAAATAGAAAAAAACATTTAACAATGTAGAGACACTAGGTCTGGAGTAGCTAATAGGAAGTTCATTCACAAAATATTGTAGAACAGGTGCTCTTTTTGTAAATTTAGTGCTTTTGTTTCCCAGTTTGTTTTTGCTACAGCTCATTTGCATTCAATCTGGTGGGAGCTCAAATCAAGCAAATTATCTGGAGGGAGCAATTTATGAAACACAAAATTAACTTACAGTCAAAACTCACTTCTTCCCAATTTATATTTATTTTTCCTTCATGGACCAACACAATTGTCCTTTAGGCAGGACTAACATAAATATTGATCAAAGTAGGAACACTACCAGGTTCCTGCTCGGCTTGGCTTCACTTCAATTCTCTTCTCTTCAGTGCCTTTCCTGATGCAAAGTTAACTCTTCCTTCATATCTTGGTTCCTTTTTGCTTCAGCTTTTCTCTCAAGGCAATCTAATTTAAAATTGATCCAATTGGATTGGTCCAAAGCCATCTAATTTTTCCTCTGTGTCACATAATCTATTATTTAATGTAGACATTTATATGCAATTGTACACTATGTAAACAAAAGGATCAGATTTAATTAAGGAAAATCAGGAGCCAATATTTCAAGACATCAGCTGACCATATGCATTTGTCTCCTCTCTTTTCCTTAAACTCATTAACAGCAATTCCTAATGATGAAAGGAGCCAGAACAGAGACACCTGTAGACCAACAGATAGAAGAGTTTTTGGACTATGGGATCTCTAGATATGTGAATCAGATTATAATCAGATTTTTCTTCAGAATCAACAAATTCTGATTTCTTCAGACTACATATCCTGATAGTGATTATACATTTCAAATTCTGAAGGCAAAAAATGATTAAGATCCTGGCAAATTTTTAAATTGTTTTTGATGGCAAAATGAATTTATTTTCAATAAGGAAATATCTTAAAATAGTAACTTTTTGGAACCTCTTTAAAAGAGAATAAAGTTGTTGAACTCTGGGAAAATCTAAGCACTAAAAGAAAGAAATGCAGTAATTCATCAGACCTGGGGAGAGAGAAACAGTGTCCAAGAAAGTTGTCTGAGAACAATCAGTCCAAATGAAAGTAGAAACAGAAAAAAAAATCATAATGTTAATTGGCTATACAATTAGGATTTTTGGAACTTTATTATGCTCCAGCCACTGACTATTTATATCACTGGGTGTGAGTTCCTTTAAATGCAGTTCACTGAAGTGTTTTGCTGACTCAGTTCTCTTCTACTGTCTTGATCTGAAATTGTCCTGGTAGTTTGCCAAGGCAGGGGCAAGGGTAGGATGCAAGATCACACAAATAGAAAAGCCAGTGAGCAGTGTAAATGGGAAAGCTCATCATTCATCCCTTTATGAAATTATGAGAATGAAATCAAGTGAAGGACAGGAGCGAGAAAAGAGCAAATATTAAGCTTTCGTAAAGGAAACAAAAATTCTTTGAAAACTGGCTAGTCAACAATTTAAATATTTGGCAAGTTGACTAGGGCACTAGAGTAGTAAGTGAGTAAGTTCTAAGGAAAAAACATTCCAGAAGAAAAAGGATTTAGGAAAATGTAAAATGAACAAGAAATGACGTTGGGGGATAGGATGAGAAAGGTATACATTGCATCTCCTAAGCCAAAAAAGCAAAGCAATCAGAACTACAGGAAGGGAAAATGCTGTAGAAGAAAACAATGAATGTGATGAATATGAATCTAAAATTCAGTATGATTTTAACAATGTGTGCAGAGCAAAAGGAAGGAAATCCATTTGATCTTCACGAGAGGAACATTCTTGGCTGAATGGCATGAGGTGAGGGCTAGCGTGGCACTGGAACCATTAGAGAAGGAAACTTGATCACAGCACACTGCTAGAAATTGCAAAAAGCAAAAAAGGTGGGGCAGGGATTTACCTCAGTGGTTCCACTACCTGCCTCATAAGCACAAGATTCCGAGTTCGATCCCTGGTACCAAAAAAAAAAAAAAAGAAAGAAATTGCAAAAAGCATAGAGGGTGAGCATCAAGAATGTTTGAAATGTAACTCCACTTTTCTGTAATGTTTGCTGCTCTTTTTTCTGCCAGTTGAACTTTCAGGTTGCCTTCATTCTCAACTTCAAGGTGATGCTCCTTTCAGAGGAACCACAAGTTCCTTGTCCCTGATTTAAATGTAGGAGAGGGAGCGTTGTTTCCCACAGTCAGTGAGTTTTGTGTTCCTTGCACTGGGAATAATGAGGGTGGAATATTAAAGTCTGGTGGCATTAACAAATCAGCTAAGAATTAATAAGGCAATGTAACTAGTGTTTGTCGGATATTTAATATGTACTAAGCACAGATTGAACTGTTTTATGTATACTATTCCTTTTATTATTCCTAACTCCTCTATGGGAAAGCTGTTATTATTACCTCTTTCACTGAAATTGAAAGGTTGAGAGGGAATTTAATTTTTCCTAGGGTCACAAGGCAGTCGAATGATCTGTTATGGTCTGAATATGGTTTGTTCCCACCAAAACTCCAGTTGAGGCTCTGTTGGTCATTAAGGCAGCATTGAAAAGTGTTGTACTGGTAAAAAGGAGAGTAGATCATGCAGGGTATTTACGGGTTCTCACTCTCCTCAGGATGAGTTAGCCACTGCCCAAGTGGGTTGTTAAGAAACAAGCCTGCCGCCTCCACCTTCTGAACATCCCAGTCTCTCTCTGTCACACGCTTGTCTTCCCTGTGTGCCCACTGGCCTTTCTGCTTTTTTCCACCATCTTATCACACAGCATGAGGTCCTTGCCAGATATAGTTACTTGGGAATGTGAACTAAATAAACTTCTTTTCTTTATAAATTACACAGTTTTTACTATTCTGTCGCAGCAATAGAAAGTAGACTAAGTACCCCTACCTAAGTGAACCAAAGTTAAGATTCAATCCCAGGCAGCCAGGATCTGCAGCCTGATCATGCTGAACCAGCTTGAGGAACAAATCCATCAGGACTCTCAGCACCTGCAGCTGGGTCACACCCTACTATGGGCTTTGCATCTTTGCTGTAGCTGTTTTGTCAGAGGCAGATGCAGGCAGGAGATCTAAGGTTTGTTATTTGGTTTTATGAATTCCCCAAGATGGAAAGATTCTAAATAGTAAAATCTGCTCGAGAGTTAGAAGCCAAAGTGAAGTGAAGGAGCAATTGATGCAGGAGAATTTAGTGGCAAAATGTCTTCAACATTTCTTTAAACATCTTTGTTAACTTGAATATTGCCTTACATTGATTTCAACTGGTTATGTCAATAACTAAAGATTGTCAATTATTTTCACATAATCTTATTTTTCTAAGAAGAAAAAAGCTGAATTATATTCTTGTCTGGGTACCTACTAACGCAGTGATTATCAAACCTGGAAGAATTTAAAAACTATCAGTCCCTTCTTCATCTCTCCCTGATCTTTCTCCTCCCTCTGCAGGTCCCATGAATCAGTCATTTTAAAGTTCTTCAGATGACTCAATGTGTAGTCATATTAGACTATGATTCTATTGAAAGCAACTCTTTACCTAGAAAAGATGAGAGAATGACAGTTACTGTTTTCAGAAAAAAATCACAAGAGTGTGTAATTTGGTTTTTACTCTCCCGAAATTGTGGCATTCATCTGAATAGTCAATATTTTGGCAGTTGCACTTGAAGCAAAACGGAACAGTTTGGCGCTATTCACTTGGACCCCCTTTCAATGCTGACCCACGGTCTGAGTCAAATAGTTTACCACCCTGCAATCCCATATGCCAAAAAGATAAAGTGTGGGCACATTTCACTAGATCTGCCATTTTAAACATATTTAAATATTATCACACTTCTCATAAGTAACTCACATTAACAGCTGGCTAGCAGGGCTCACCATTCATGTCTTTCTTTCAATGTGACATGAGTTGACATCAGACACAACTTTGAAGTCATTTGCAGTTATCAAGTACTTCTGGCAAACTGTGATTATATTTGCTTTTTAGAAGTAGGTGGAGAATATGTAGACATTATCGTTTCTCCAAATCTTGATACCTGGAAGTCTTATTCTAAATTCTGCCAAATAAACTAACATATATTAGTGAAAGCATAAAGATGACTACACAATTTGTGTCTGAAAGCAGCACTCTCTCTCCAGGTTTTTGCAAGATCCTTTACAGAAAGTTTCCCTGCACCAGGGCTGAGTATGTAACTCAAGTAGAGTGCTTGCTTCACACGTATGAGGCCCTGAGTTTAATACCTACACCACAAATTTTTTAAAAATTCACATAAGGGAACTCAGTAAAAATTCATTTTATTCTGATTCAAGAGATAACTAATTTTAATAATTATTCCTCAAATTATTCAATAATTATTTAAATTATTTAATAATTATTCCTCAAATTCAACCACATTCTTGCTGAATATTCCTTTTCTAAAGACTTTGAGACTATAGGCAGGTCTGCGGACACCCTACGGAGGTCGCCAGTCACACGGAACACGCCGCATCAGCCCGCTGCAGACAGGGCAGGTCT
Organism: Heterocephalus glaber; assembly: GCF_000247695.1. The sequence continues at coordinate 10,512,113 of NW_004624811.1, forward strand.
GTGGACGCCTTACCGAGGTCTTGAATCAGCCCGCACCCCGGCAGCAATCCACTGGGCATCCCCCACCCGCTCGTCTGGCCTCTTCTCTGCACAGCCACCTGGTTCCACACTACAAAGACTCAGAGGACACCGGACCACCAGTCCACGGTACTGGATAAGTTGGAGTCATCTTCACCTCCCATCAGGACCGGGACTATCTTCAGGGGAAGGGCAGCTGGAACCTACAATACAACTCTGCAGAGTTCAACCCTACAGGAGGACAGGGAGCTCAACTTGGGACTTGCAGCCAGAAATCTGCCTGAATCTCACGGGTCTGCGACTAGCTTACTGAGACTCATTGACTTATCTCTGCACACTGCTACCCATGTTATCTATTGTGACAGCAGGGACATACCCTGGAAGAGGCCCTTCATCTTCATTGTTATTTTCTATTCCCAAAATTAGTATTATTAGTTTTTTTCTCTTTTCTTTTCTTTTGCTCCTCTTATCTTTAATTTTTTCCTACTCTTTGCAAATATTTGTTTTTCTCTCCTTTTTTTCTTTTCTTCTTTCTTTTCTCTTTCCTTTCTGTCTTACACTCACTCTCCTGCTCTCCCACATTGTTCATCTTCCCTTTTTGTCCCTGTTCTGGTCCTCATTCAGAGTTCTTTATTTTCCTATTATTCTCTTTTTCCTTCTCACCTGTGTCCTCTGGCCACACTGCTAACCTTCCCCGGTCCTTCTTCCCATCTGTCCCTCCCTCCCCAACCCCTTCTAACTCCCCATCCCAAAGGGTAAAGTTGTTCTATTGAAGAGTTTATTCACTATATGTTGGGTTGGTCCTCGATCTTGATTTAATTCACACAGCTAAAGGTGATAGATTAATAACTACTACAAAATATCATTTTCGAAGATGTACTTGATGCAATGCTGTTGCTGACTGTACCACTTGGGCTAAGGTGTTGGTATTGATCTAGTCAATGAACCTTCCTAGTATAAGGAGAATGAGATAGCCTTAGAGTCATTAGAGACTCAAAACTTAAAGACCAGCTATATCTGGAAGACACCTCTGAGAAGCAATCATTCCAGAAGGGTTCTAATTATAAGCAACAAAGATACCTACAATAAGCAATTTCAAACTATCAACCCAGGAGTTAAACCAAGGATAGTACCAAAAACAAAAATGAGAAGACATTTAAGCAAGGCACAAACTCAGATTTCCACCCCACCAAGGGTAAATCCTGGGGGAAATGAGATGGAAAAGTCCCATAATCAACCACCTGGATACCCTGAACTGATAGCACAGGAAGTAACAAAACAGATGAATGAGGCTCTAGAAAAATTCAAAGCAGAAATAATCTCCCAAATATCTACAGAGATGGTGAGCAGAGTGAAAGACATGATTAGAGGATCTAGAACAGAAACAGATAAAAAAATAGATGAGCTCAGAAACATGCTGGAAGCCATGAATACCCAGCATAAGAAAGAAATGGAAGCCATGATCACCCAACATAAGAAAGAAATGGAATCCATGAAACAGATTCAAACAGATATTCAGGAGATCAAAAACTCCACTGAAAGTATCCACAGCCGATTAAGGGAATCTGAAGATAGAATATCAGATATAGAAGACAGAATCGTGGTTAGAGACCATGAAAATAGAAATTTCTTAAAAATAGTAAGGGACCATGAGAAATCAATCCAACAACTGCTAGACGATGCAAAGAAGAATAACATAAGACTGATAGGGGTCCATGAAAAAACAGGAGAAAGCACAATTGACATAAAAAAACTGTTCGTAGAAGTAATAGTGGAAACCTTCCCAGACAGAGGTAGAGAATTGGACATACAGATAAGTGAGGCATATAGAACTCCAACTAGCCATGATCAAAAAACAATCTACATCTAGACATATAATAGTCAAGATCCCAGAAACCCAACAGAAAAACAACCCACAAGCAGTTAGAGAAAAGAAACAAATCGCCTATAAAGGAAAGCCCATCAGAATCACAGCAGACTTCTCAACACAAACCCTCAAATCACGGAGAGCCTGGAGTGAAGTATTTCAAGCCCTGAAAGAAAATAACTTCCAACCTAGACTGTTGTATCCTGCAAAATTATCTTTCAAAATCAATGGGGAAATTAGATACTCCCACGACAAAGAAAACCTGAGAAATTTCATGAACACCAAACCAGCACTGAAAGCAATTCTAAACAATATCCTAGAAAAAAGCAATGAAGGTCACAACTCCATGAGGCCCAACAGAAGGAAGCCACCAGGCAAGGTAAGACACTAAAGGGAAAGGGGGAAAAAATAAGAATAAAAGAGCCAACAAAAGTAAAACATCATGACAGGATAAATCAATATCTATCAATTATAACCCTCAGCGTTAACGGCCTCAATTCACCAATCAAAAGAAATAGACTGGCAGAATGGATTAAAAAGGAAAAAGACTTTGAGACTTAACCTCTAGGAGCTTGTAGGTGGGAATGCAAACTAGTACAATCAGTGGAGACTCCTCAAAAAATTAAAACTAGAAATCTCACTTGACCCAGCTCTTCCTCTCCTAGGTACCTTCCCAAAAGAGTTAAAGACATTATACCACAGTGATGTATATATACCCATGTTTATAGCAACATAATTCACAATAGCTAAATCTTGGAAGTGGCCTATATGCCCATCTACAAATGAATGGATAAAGAAATTGTGGTATTTATACATAATAGAGTATTATTCTGCCATAAAGAAGGACAAACTTGAATCATTCATAGGAAAATGGATGCACTTGGAGACCACAATATTAAGTGAAATAAATCAGACTCACAGACATAAATACTGTTTTTCTCTTATACTAGAAATCCAAAATGTAAATAAAGAGCAAAATAAAAGATAGATGAGCGGGGGTTTAGCCCAGTGGTTCTGCCACCTGCCTCACAAGTGCAAGGTCCCGAGTTCAATTCCCAGTACAAAAAAATAAAATAAAATAAAAGATAGATAATAGAAAGGAGGGAGATCTTTTTTTAAATGGGAAGGGGAACGAGAGATGGAGGAAACAGTGAGGGAAAGTTAGGAAAGGGAATGAAAAAAGAATTGGGATGTGTTATGTAAGTGTGCAAACTCCCCACCACAAATGTAATTTTGTAACACAGACATGAACTAATAAAAAACTGAGAAAACCATAAATGTTCAAAATTCATTGAAAAAAAGAAAATAAGAAGAAAAGGAAAAATGGTTACCATACACAAATGTACATATCCACATAACAAGTCAAGAGAAAATACTCAAGATTTCTTCAGTCGTTATTCCTGCCATTGCCCATAATCCCACAACTGATACCTATTGCTTACTTTCCCCACTATTCTCCAATTCTTTTAGCCTTACCCACAGCCTCAGTGTGTCAATTCTTTATTGATCCAAGATTTTATTCCTAAAGTGTCCAGGATTTCAACCATCCATTTTTGGGTTTTGTATTTTTACATTATCATTCACTTTTGGCCATGGAATATTGAGACATATTGGAAAACAAACAGGGTTACAGACAGTCCAGTGGCAACAAATTTTTCATTACTTGAGATCAAATCAAGACTAATCTCTTCAGCCACTAGAGAACCCTTTTATTTTTCAGCCTGTTGATTAAGTGCTACCAAGGACCCAGGATAACCAGGTGATAGTTCTTCTCCTTATCCAGTGAAACCATTTTTGTATCTCCTGGTGGAAGCATCTCTCCCTGGGAACTAAGACTTCTGAAGAGGCAGAGTGCAAAGTTATCAAGACAAGAAGCAAAAAATCTGTGAGTAGGTTATTGAGTATGAGAGTAAAATTTGCTCCACTCTTTCTGTACTTTAATTCCTTGACTCATATGTTCTGGCTATTGGGAAAGACAGGACTATATGAAGGTCCCTTATTCAAGGAATGCACTACACCATGTGAATATCATTCTTTGAGGATATTTGCTTCCCACAGGCACCATAGTGAGTCTTCCCTTTAAGTCGTGAAATTTGGCGAGTCTTTTACCTTATAATTAGGAGAGGCACTTTTAAGTGACAGGGTATGTGGTAAATTAATTTAATCTTCCTTGGCAAACAAATTATTTTACAAATTCTTCTACATAATGATAAGCCAAATATCATAATGATAGAGCAACTCTGGACAAAATCATAATGGGAAGGGAAGGCATCCACTAAGGACAAATCTCTATTTCCTCTACTTATAGAAGAGACTGACTATAATCATCAATATGCCACCAGCTGGCGTACCAGTGGCTCCAGGGAATGGCTCTATTTCTGTGGATCGAAGTTGGTCATGGCTTCTGGCATATTAGGCTACTAGCCTAATTTGTATTAACCAGGTCAGTCCTACTGAAGGTAAGTCTCATTGGTGAGCCCATCTCTGCCACCATGGCCACTTTGTTCATGGACCCATTGAACAAGCATTGGGTAGCTACAGCAAAAGGCTGACTGCTATCTGCTGAGCTAGTGTTTCTATCTGCCTGGTAGTTAACAGCCTCCTCTCAATAAGGGCATTGCCTATTGGTGGGCCTTCTTAGGGAGTACAAACACAGAACATGATATGTACCCATTTTGTAAAATTATGACTGTCCATTAGGGCGACTCAAGTCAGGTTGTTGATTGCCAGAGCAAGAATTTCTCTTATTATGTGTACTCTACTAAAATGCTCATCTAGTTTTGTTCTAAAAACACTTTTATCAGTTGTGCATGATCAAGTGTCTCTGCAGGCTAAGAAATATTGATTACTTGTATATTCTGCTTGTCTCTAGACTATTTGTGTTACCTTGTCTTTGGTGATTAAACACTGCTACTTGGCCTTACTATAGGTTTCCCTCAGCATTTTTAAAATTGAGGAGTTCATATGCACAGAAATGGCTTAACTATAAAAAAGCAGCCACAGAAAGTTTGAAAAATATAAATGTTCTTTCTATCAAACAATTTTTAAATGCTCAAGGGAAGGGCATGCTTTATAGGCTTTCTCACAGATCACTTGTGATCCATCCACTCCACCATTCAGATTCTCTCTCAAGTCTTTTAATTCTCTTCCCCACTTCTACAAGGGAAACCCAGGCATCTCAATCTCTTTAACTGCAGACCACCATGGAATCCAAGTTCCTGACAAGTTGTTGGAGCTACCCACAGATGCACAAACTAACAAAGCAAATTTAAATCGCTAGCAAGTGTATCATATCAATGAATTCAGCCTAATCTGGTGTTATAATGTTACCTTTGTCTATGACCCTTGGGGTATGTTGCCACATATATTCTATGGGTTTCTGATGGTATATATTAGAAAAATCTTGCAAATGTTTTGATGTGTAAGCTGCCTCCTTCTGGGATGAAGATGTTCTTATTTCCTATAGCTTAAAATTTGACCTGGCTGTAAGGTCCAGTAGCTAAAGGAAGGTGTATCTGGAGGAGGGAAATTCATCTTTCCCTTGTAAGATGATCACAGGTTTTTCAGGCAGAGGGAGGCAGTTTTTCTCAAATATTGGAGGACATGCTATTTCCTCTGCAAGAGAAGTTCCAAATGACTTAGTGATGAAAATCACCGGCTTTTTTTTTTTGAGTCAAACTACATGTCCACATTCCAAAATTCAGGGTATCATTATCTCTCAGTAAATTGCTCTAACATTCCCATGAGAATCCCAACAAGACTGAATTCAACTGTTATTAATCAGCAAACTTCAAAACTAAAATTCATGTGTGATTTTCAGCAAAACTAAGAGGCTACAAGAAGAGAGTGAAGAACTTTTAGGACTATCATGAAACTTTGTGGCTCTCACACTGTGACTTGAGATGAATGTTATGCAACCTGACATTCCACATTTCTTTTTGCATCTATTTAAATGCTCTCAAAAATATCCGCCACATACAATGTCCATGCAGCTGTCATTTCTGCCATAATTGTCCAGTGAGCCAAAGTCTCCAGGGCTTCCAAGGCACTAACTATAAGTTCATACTTCAGCACAATCTACCACTGGCCATAATTGGATAATTATAATATCCCTGCATACCATGGATTACTGACATCCCAATGTATTGGCAAAGAACTCAGCCTTGTGCTCATACCCAAGGGAAAAAACAAACCAATCCCAAATCACAAATTACAAGTATATACCCTGGGACATTCTCCATCTCCATACAAACTCTTTATCCGTCGGATTGACCAAACAGAAGACAGAAGTCAAACAGTAATTTGAATTACTGTTTAACATAAGGAGAGTTTAACATAAAGAATTATCATCTAAGGGGTTGAAGGGAGGGCCGGGGCATGGGGAAAAAAAGAAGAACCAAGATAGATTACGTAAAGGTACAAATTTCCAATGACGAATGTCATTATATTGTATACCTAAAATGTACCAATAAAATTAATTTTTAAAAAATTAACTAAATGGTGTAAACTAAAGAATATCCTAGGCTGACCCAACTTGGAAGTGGGTCATCTTCTCACAGACTTGGGTTCAGGTTCTGTTAGAAAAAGTATACTTATAGCCAACTAGATGATGAAGAATTTCCCTAGCATTCCTTGGCCAGAGCCTTCATAATCATTGGTCAAACAGGAAATATTCCTGCAGTGGACAGGTGGGCCAAGACATGGGTGGTATGTAGATGGAATTTGGGCATCACAGCTCTTGTTTAGCTGCCTAGTGGCATGAGACCTGGTGTACATGTTGTCTGTGTTGTGAAGGCAATGAGATAACCTCCTGGAATGACTTGTTGGCCAGGTGGCATGATGTCTGGAGCAGAGTTAACTCTGGAAAGTCTCAGTAGGGATATTACCAGGTTGGAATTGTGAACTCACCTAGGGCCTGCACATTGTGACACACATTTGGGGGGAGTGGTAGTGGTCGTCCCCGTCAAGCATGCTACTGGCAGTCTTGCAGCAAGAGACAGAAAAGACCAGAGACAGAGTGAGGAAAAGGAAGAGTCCCTTCCTCCTCCACTGTCCCTTCACTGGTGCCTCCTCCCAAAGCATGACATCATGCTTACTGCAAAGGAGAAATACGTAAGGAGTAAAGACTAGAAAGCTAAGCAGCAATAAATGAGTTATTTTATTGTAAAAGTAAAAATTACTATCAACATACCAGTTAGGAGGCTATTGTATACATTGTGCCCTTTAATCCTGACCACTCTCCCCAAACAGATAAATATTACTATTCCCATTTTAGAAATGAGAAAACTGGGCTGGGAATTTAGCCCAGTGGTTCCATCGCCTGCCTCGCAAGTGCAAGGACCCGAGTTTGATCCCCGGTACCAAAAAAAAAAAAAAAGAAAGGAGAAAACTGAGCTCTGCATGGGTCTAATGATTTTCTCAGGTTTCTACGTGTAAAATGCAGTTGAAAAGCCAAACTACTTCTTTTGACACTAATATTTTTCTACATTGTTGCTTCTCCAAAACAATTAAATCTTATTAAATACTTATCATCTAAATAAATAAAATATCTTCACACTCACAAGGGGAAACTACAGTATATCAATTATCCAGGCTACTGGACCAGATAAAACCTCTGATATGACAGAAATTTATAATTATTTAGGCAATTAATTGACAACTTATTTTATTCAACATATTATAACAACTATCCTCTGTTTTTCTTTTGGCTGGGGAAATCTAAGTACCGAATGTACATAAATATAGTTTCTTTTATAATACATATGGCCTTTTTCATTACATATAATTTTCTAAGTGTAACAGGGTCAGTTTCAATTTGCCATATGGAAACTTAATTGAAAATGAGTGGATGATCCAGTCCACTAAAGGTCAATTCTATAAGGAGAGAAAAATAGGTCAAGTTAATAATTCAGCATCATATAAGAATTACTGCCGTTCTCATTTTCTATACACTCATGCTTGGCTTTCATGAACACCAGCTTTTTCTGTGAGAATTGCAAAAATCTTGCCTTTAAAGTGTTCTGCTAAAAAACTCTGAGACTGCTTCACTTCTTGGAAAATGTTAATTAAGTTAACAATTTGTCGGCATTATTCAGCGGACAGCTGAAACGCTGCATCATCCAGAACGACCCCACCCTGCAGACAAATGCATTAACGAAGACGAGTGTTTTTGTAAGCGTCCCCTTTTTCGAGCTGCTCGATGCTGGGTTCCCGAGAGTCGTACACTTTGTCGGATTCTGTAACGCACCCCGCTTAGGGAAGCCCTCTCCCAGCACAGACAGCCTAAAAGCAAAGCGTGGGGACCTGGAGCCTTCAACGGCCGCGCCGCAGCCGCACTTCCCTCTCTTTCCCCTGATAGTCATCAGTAGGTTTGACTTGTCCAGTAGAAGTTGCTCGCTTCTGGACAGTCTTCACGCTGCAAGAAGAAGTTTTAGAATCAGTAACCAGTCCAACCCCCTTTTCTTCTGATGATGAAGCACGTGCGAGGATGCCGGAGCCCGGAAGCCACACAGCCTCCCACAGGCAAACACAGACATGTGATCAAGGTGAGACGCCTGAACGACACTGCCACGACCAGTCAGCTCCACTGGTGACTGTTTCTACAAACACTGGCAAGGCTTGTGTTGGGGAGCACAACCTACTTTAGCATTTTGAAAGTAATTCATTTTGAGAAAAAGCTGAAGAATCACCTTCCCTGAAGAATGAAACATTTGACTCAATAGCCATCTGCTCAGGACCAGAAAAGAGCTTTGGGCTCTTCAGAACTCGCTGCTCGGTGATGACCCTGCTTTCTGGAGTAAGAGGAAAGCTCAACATGGTTTTGATTTGCATTTCACTAACGGCGAAAGAGCCGGAGCATTGTTTCATGTACGTATTGGCCATTTATATTTCTTCTTCTAAGAAGTTTCTATTATCCAGAACTGAAAAACAAATGCTGGCAAGGTTTTGGGGGAAGAGGAAGGAACCCTTCTACATTGTTAGTGGGAATGTAAACTAGTACAACCTCTATGGAGATCAGTATGGAGACTTCCTCAAAAAATAAGAATTAAAATTCCATTTGATCTACCTCTTCAGAGTATAGAGGTAAAAGTATCGTATTACAGGGAAACATGCCTACCCATATTTATAGCAGCACAACTCTTAATAACTAACTCTTGGAAGCAGCCTATATGCCCACTGACAGATGAATGGATAAAGAAAATGTTGTGTATATGCACAATGGGGCACTACTCAGCCATAAAGGATGATAAATTTCAGTCATTTATAGAAAAAATGGATGCACTTTGAGACCACACTGCTAAGTGAAATAAATTAAATATTGAAGGTTAAATGTCACATAGTTTCTGAAACTCAAAATACAAAATAAAGAGCAAAGTAAAAGATAAATGATCGAAAACAAGGAAGTAGACTTTGCAAAGATGGAAAAGACATCTGAGGATAGGGGGAGATAGAAGAGGGGAAGGGGGAAGTAAAAAGAGTAACAAGAGATGTGTGCATGCACCAGTTCTCCAAGATGAATGTAATTATCACGTATCAAAAGTACATGTTTATAAAAAAGAACTTGCTTCTGTCCCTGTATTACTACCCTTCCCTATCTTACCTGCTATTTAGGTAGATGTAATTTAGTAGAAGTCCAAAGTAAGTGTTCATTAAAAAATTCTATGATTTTGATTAGAACATCACCCAGCCTTGTAACTCATCTTTCAAAATCAACTTTATTAAAGAATAATCTGCTGGCAATAAGTTGCATCCATTTGAAGTATAAAATCTGATGAATTTTAACAGTTGCATGCATCAGTGAACCACCAGCCTTACTACAGTACAGAACATATATGTCTCCTCTAAAAGATTCCTGAGTCTTCTTTGTACAGTTTTTCCTTCACTTTGTTCACAGTCCCAGATAATGAATGCTTGCTCTGCCTTTTGTTTCGATTGATTTTTCATTTGCATCTTCTAGATTTTCATACACCAGGAAGACTTGTTCCTAGCTTTTTTCAACCATGTTGATATCTATTAGTTCTGTTTTTCCCACTGGGTAGTATTTCATTAAACAGATAGATCACATTTGATTCATCCATTTGATTCTTAATGGGCATTTGGGTTTTTTTTAACTTTTGGAAGCTTATTAATAAAGCTGCTTGAACATTTATGTACCAATATCTGTCTGGATAGGTGTCCATGATAAGTAGTTAGGAGTAGAATAGCTGGGTGCATGAGAGAAGTATGCTTGTAAATTTTTAAAACTATGCTATTGGAGTCCTATTTAAGAAACCTTTGCCTGTGCCTATGTCTTATGTTGTTCCCCTATATTTTCTTTTAACAGTTTCAAAGGTTTAGGTCTTATACTTAGGTTTGTGATACTTTGTATTTAGTTTTGTACAAGATGAGAGATAGGGATCTAGTTTCAGCCTTCTACAAATGAATATCCTGTTTCCCAGCACTATTTGTTAACGAGGTTGTCTTTCCTCCAGCATATTTATTTTGGCTTCTTTGTCCAAAAGCAGATGTCTGTAACTGTGTGGGTTTGTTTCTGTGTCATTTATTCTGCTCTATTAATTTACATGTCTATTTTTGTGCTCATACCTTGGTGTTTTTGTTACTAGGGCTTTGTGCACTTTTTGACCAGAACTCCAATAGCACAGGAAACAATAGCAAAAATCAACAAGTGGAACTACATCAAATTAAAAAGTTTCTGCACAGAAAGGGAAACAACAGAATGAATAATCTACAGAATGACAAAAAATCATTGCTAGCCACTCTTCTGACAAAGGATTAATAGCTAGAATAAATAATGAACTCAAAAAACACCAAAAAATCCAAAAAGCTCAATCAATAAATGGGCAAAATAATTGAACAAACATTCTCAAAATAAGAAGTACAAATGACCAATAAGTATATTTAAATGTTCAACATCTTTAGCCATTAGGGAAATTAAAACTACAGTGAGATTTCATCTGAATGAAAAACAGGATAAAAACCATAATGAAAACCAGAATGGCTTTCAAAGAGAATACAAAAGGAATGAATGCTGGCAAATATGGAGGAAAATAGAAGCCCTTCTTCACTGGTGGTAGAAGTGTAAATTAGTATGGTCACTACTGAAATTAATGTGGAGGTTCCTCAAACACCTAAAACTAAAACTACTATTAGATCCAGCTATACTACTCCTTGGTATACACCTGAAGGAATTAAAGTCTGTGTTCCATGGGGATAGCTGTATACCCATGTTCATTGTAGCACAATGTACAATAGCCAAAATATGACGCCAGCTTAGCTGCCCATCAACAGATGAATAAATAAAGAAAATGTAGTATATATACACAATGGAGTATTATTTAGACACAAAAAATGAAATTTTGTTATTTGCAGAAAAGTGGATGGATTTGGAGATCATATTATTGAGGGAAATAAGCCAGACTACGAAAGACAAATATATGTGTTCTCCCTAATATGTGCAATCTAAAAATGATGACAAGACAATAGAAAAGAGACTGTTATTAGATAAAAAGAAGGGAAGAAAGGGAAGGGAGTGTAAAGGTGAGTAGTAAGGGACATGAATATGAGCAAAATACATTATATACATCAAAACTTCTCAGATTTTGAAGCTGGAGGAAAGGTGGGATAAGAGAGATCATAGGGTATGGTTAAAGTGTGATATGTGCATGTACAGATCTGCCAAAATGAAACCTATGAATCTTTATAACCAATAAACACCAATCAAAAATTTTTGAAAAAAGCAAAATATTACATTTGACAATTAGTAATTTGAAAAAAGTTGTCAAATATTTTCCAAAGATATATTACAATTTAATACAGCCATAAGTGATATCTGGGCATTCCTCATGCCTGCCAAGAGTTGATATTGTCAGTCTTTTTAATTTTAACAAGTCTAACAGACCTTGGGTGGTATTTTATTAGGGTATTATCATTTATCATGGTTTTATCATTTGTCCAGTGATTAATGCTATCGAATATCCTTTCATGCGTTTGCTGGCCATTTGTATCACTTTTCTTGAAAAGTTTATTAAAAACTATGATTGAGTTGGTTGCCTTCTTATTATTCAGTTGTAAGAGTACTTTATAAATCTAGATCACAAATTTTCTTTTATGTTTTATGGATGCCTTGTCCCTCTCAGAATTCTTACCACCTACCTCATGGGACAACCAATAATCCTTATGACATATTCTGGAAAGATACTACATATTTGGCAAAGTAAAAAGAAAAAATTCAACAATGTATTTTCTTGTAATTAAATTTTCAATGATAAATTTTTCACTTATTAGTAGCAAGGATCATCTTCTCACCCCAGATTATAAACTATGCACTTGATGGTTTGATTCTTCTCCTCTAGATTGTATACTACAATGAAGACTATTATTGACACTAATGTTCCTGCTATTTTAAGGTCTATTTAATACCTACACATATGCACACACTTATGTGCATCCACTACACACATACACATACAATGCAATTAAGTAATTCTCAAACCATAATTGCCTCTCAACTATTTGTCTTCCTACATAAGTGGATCCTTCCACAAATGTGCAAATGTCTGCTTAACAATAGTCTTTCCATGAGACCACAAACAGCCATGAATGTTTATTAGAAAAACAAGGTGGACTCAGCTTAGCCCCAGCCAGAAATGTTGAAGAGCAAGGTTGAGCCCCAAAGAGCTTTTACAACCAATTGCTGCAGCTCTGAAAATGGAGTTTTCCACTGGCGATGGAGAGAAGACCCTTAAGTACAGAAACAGACACGGCGGTGATAAACATCTGACATTTTCATTTCCAAGTATTCATGTTTCATTTTAGATAATGTTTCCCCCATTTACTTCTACAACAGCAATGCATCAAATATCCTACAGTGTAAGCTCTTAGCACTTATCAATGAACTATGAAATAGTATTAAATAGAATTAATTAGAAGTTTTAATGAATCATGTCTGTCTTCATTTATTATACAATGTAATTTTCAAGGAGTGATTAATTACGAGTTACAGACGAGTGAATGGTTAATGTAGTTTGTTAACCTTCCTAAGGACTGCCTGTACACAGCAAGCTGCTTCTCCTCTGTTTATTAGCATGTGGCCATGTACCACCAGCAGTGTAAGTGAATGGAAAGGTTTTAGTGACTTTGCAATTAATGTGCACTGTAAGCTAATAATTTATGCCCTTATTTCCTATCTATGCATTATATAAACATTGGTGGGATTTAGATGTAGAATTCAGCCATCCTTTTTTTGTGTTCCTCTATAGCTTTTAGTTTGCAGATAATCATGTCCACCTGAGCTGCATGATTATTTTTAAGTAGATCCCATTTAATACAAGGTAGCTTATTTGAAGTGAATTTCCCTGCACATTTCCTTGAAAAATATACCAATTTACCTTATCATTATGCTCATTATCTAAAAAGAAGTAGCTGGATGCCCTTCATTTTCAATTTTCTTACCTATACCTTTCAGAGGCTGAATAATGCCCATGTTGGCAAGATCTAGTCACTAAATACAAAGTAATTTTGTGAAAGGAAGTCATTGAAACTGGAGTATAGGAATCCCAGAAGTATTGCCACCTCCTGACAAATATACTCACAAAAAACATGGATGGAATTTTGAGGGTAAGTTGCCACGTTACAACAGCCCAATCTCTAGTCCCTCTTTAGAGGAGCCATTTCTCTAGTTTTGGGAATTAGGATACCTTCACAGAATGCCCCTTGCGACACCTCCAATCACTGGCTCAAAGATGGAGAGTGAGCAGCTCATTTTTAGTGTACAAAGCAGACACTAGGTTTTTCTGGTGTAAATCTAGGAGAATTGGGCAGCTTTTTTGGAGCTTCCTCTTAGTAAGAAAAAAACAATACTTAGATTCTGTGACAATTAACACATTTCATTATTTTTTGCAAACATTATCTCATTAAATGCAGAAAAAAATCTCATGAATGAAGAAACTATTAAAAGACTTTATCTGAATTATCCAGGGCCTTACATGCATTGTATGGATGGGCAAAACATCAGTTAACCCATCACATATTTACTGAACACTTGTATGGTGAATATTTGTATCTTCACAAAATTCATTTTAAAATCTAGAGATCAAAATGATGGTTTTAAAAGGTAGACCCTTTGGGATATGATTCAATGATGAAGGCGGAGAGGTTTGTGCTCCTGTAAAAGAGGCACCAGAGAACAAGCCAGTCCTTTCCACCATATGAAATCACATTGAGAAGGCATCATCTATAAGCCAGGGAAAAATCATCACTAGACTTGGGCTCTGCTGATGCCTTGACCTTGGGTGTCCTAGAGTCTAGAACTGCAAGAAATATGTTTCTGTTGCTTATAAGTTATCCAGTCTAAAGTATTTGGTAATACCAGCCCAAATAGACTAAGACAAGTACCTAATGTGAGACTTTTACTAATTTTGAATGGCAGTCTACTAATTTTGATGCAGTCTAAATAAGTCAAAGTTCTTCCCATCATAGACTCTAGTAGGGGAATCAGTAAATCAATCAATCAATCAATCCACAGAGACAAGCAGATAATGGTAAATCATAGGAAGAAAGAGGGGAAAGAGGCTAAAGAGAAACTGGGAATAAGAAAAGTTATTTTAGATAAAGGTAGTCAAAGAGAGTCCTTAAAGAGCTGTCACATGAGAGCAAAAATGGCTGATGAAAAAGAGCTGGTTATGTGAGACCAATCCAGTAACACAGAACAAAATATGTAAAAGTTGTTAAGTTTTTAGTGTGTTTGAGGAAGTAAAAGCCAGAGACTGATGTAGCTGGAGAAAAATATAGTGAATGAGAAATGAAGTTAGAGAGACAGGAACAAGATGATGTAGTTGAGTTGGAGTCCCTGGAAAAGAGTTTCCCTTAAGTTTAAGAGGGAATTGATACAGACAAGGCTTTTCTAGTCCAACTATGACCAAGATCTTTAGGACAGGAGAAGTGGAAGCTAATATGCTAGAACATCGGGTAACATTTTAGTTCCATTTCTCATTATCAAGAAGAAACATAGAAAAAAATGAAATTCTCCTAGAGCCTAGAAATAGAAGCTATCAATATAAAAGTGTATTGATAATGTCCTGTCTTCATTAGGGCACTCAACTTTCAGACAAGCAATGCTCTTTGAAGTCAAGGGCCCTGTCTAGTGTACTTTTTGTTCTGTACTGCACATAAACCAGTGTGTCACCTTTTATACAGTGCTCTCTGAAATGAACCAAATAGCCTAATATCTATTGCCCTGTCCAGCTTAATCAGGAAGTCTACAAAATTTTGATAGGAGAGGCTATGGCATTTGAAATCATTTTAACAGAACAGAAGGATCCAGAAAGTAACCCATACCTGGGGCCCACAAAGTAACCTGCATTACAGAATATGTAGTATAGGTCCAGGCATCCAATTTTTCTATAGTGAGTTGTTATTAATCTCTGAAGCAAGTATGTAATAAAGCACTTATTTGCAATGCACTTTCTTTGCTTAAGTCTGTGTTTTCTCACCTACTTCCTCAACAACATGATGAGTTAACACTGATGATAATCCTCAAGTAATGCTAAGGAAAATCCATTCTTACTTCTACTCTACCAGGCTTGACTAAGTGATGAATTCAGGTGAGAAAGCAACACCATGTTTTGGTTACAGCAATAGGATTTTACACACGAATTATAATATCATTACCTCCTAACAACCAAACATTTTTATTAGGAAAGAAATTAATGATTCATTTCAAACTGCATGCCTTTATAATCACAAAAGCAAATTTGCTCTTGAATGCTGATGGTGTAATCTGAAATCTTTGCTGATTTCACTATGGCCCAACCTGACCAGAGGGTGAGAAGTGCAGTGAATGATTCAAGCAAATGTTGAGCATAAAAGATGGCAGTAATTTATTGTTCATATGAATTGGCAGGTGAAAAGGCTTCCTGAGTCTATATGTATGTCTATATACATTTCTGAGTTCATAAGCTTGAAAGAGAAAAAGAGAATCCCCCTAAAAGACACTGGAATTGGGAAAAATTTTTCTGTCTTTCAGTTGTTAAAATCTATCAATCTGTGCTGTCCAGTGTGATTATTAAGCATTTGACTGATGGAGAAATTGAATTTTAATTAATTTAAATCTAAAAACTGATGCTTGATTTTAGTTTTATAAAACATAGGTATGTTTGGAACATCTCAACTATGGGTATCTATTTTCTCCTGCTTAACAAACATTTAGTGCATAGAAGACAAACTCTGTACTAGGAGGGCTCAAAGCCTATGTGGTGAGACTGATGGAGAAATAAAGAATTACATAAAAATTAAGCACAATTTATAAACACAGGCTCTAAAACCAGTGCTGAGCTGGAGGTGTTTACATAGTAGTTGACAAGACTAAAATAGAAAAAATAAATTTCAAACTTACAAAATGTTATAAAAATTCTAAACCATAGACTGCCTTGTACAAACCATATTTGAAGTTTCACTGAAGAGATACAAAAGATAGAACTGAAGTTTCAGAAGAATATTCACTGGTAAGTTCTTACTTTCATTTTAATAGATTTTCTTTTCTTTAGAGAACTTTGAGTTTCACAGCAAAATTGAGTAAGGTGCAGAAAGTTCACCTCCTGCACGTGTATGGCCTCCTCCACTGCGAACATCTTGTGAACAAGGTGGTAGCTGTGATGTAGTCCATGAGCTCACATGGACACATCATCATCACCCTAAGTTCATAGTGCACATTAGGGTCCACTTTAGGTGTTGGGCATTATATGGGATTTGACAAATGTATAATGGCACATATTCTTCATTATCCTAAAAAAACAACAACAACAAAAAAAACCTGAGACCAATTGGTTTAACAAAGGTTATTTGAGCAAGGAAGATGTTCTAGGACCAGGGAACATTCCAAACCAGAAGTTGGTTCAAATCCCCTATCATACTATATGCACAGTTTATATTTACAAAGAAAAGGAAGTGACACACAGAAACAACCTGATTGGCTGCAGAATGGATTTGTTCATGTTTTGACAGTTTTCAGCCTCTGATTGGCTGGAACTTAACTGCTATCACTGACTTACACGTGGAATCAGTTAGGTTATAAATTGTTTACAAATCAAGCTAGGATACAGTTCACTATGTACAAAGGCCATTTTGGGCCAAATTATCCCAGATATGGAGACAGATTTAGGATAGATTTAACTCAGTTTAGTTAAATAGTAAAAAAACCCCAGATATATAGACAATTATGCTTCCAAAATTCTCTGTGCCCTTCCTATTCATCCCTTCTTTCTCCTAATCTTTGATCTCTTTACTTTCTTCACACAAATCTACTTTTTCAACCATAAATAGTAGGAAAGTCTAAAACAGATCAAGTGTTTCAATGGGCTGGGAATTTAGCTCAGTGGTTCCACCACCTGCCCTGCAAGCACAAAGACTTAAGTTTGATCCCTGTTACCAAAAAACAACAACAACAACAAAAACAGCAAAAACAGATCAAGTATTTCTAATAAAAACAGCAGCAGAGAGGAAGTGAGCCACTCAAGCACACAAGAGGAGGCTTCTGGGCCACTGTACTGCCCTCACCAGCACAGAGGAGGTGAGCCACTTCCAGTGCACAAGAGGAAGCTTCTGGGCTGCCTTAGCACCCCTGCAAGCACAGAGGAAGTGAGCCACGTGGGCACAAGTAGCACCCACACACACACATTGAAATGAGAAGACACATAAAAAAGTCTCAAAACCAGACTTCCAAATCAACTACAGCAACCCCAAAGGAAAACGAGATGGAACACTGATACTCAACCACCTGGACTCCCTGAACTGGCAACAAAAGAGGATCTGGGAAAAATGAAATCAGAAATAATTTCTCA
>NW_004624811.1:10532978-10558962 GCF_000247695.1 Heterocephalus glaber
AAATAGGGAAGGGTGGAGGGGTTGGAGGGAGGGTAGGGGAAGGGGGAAAAAATAAGAACCAAGATACATCATGGTAAGATACAAGGCCCCAATAATGAATGTAACTATTTTATACGTTAAATGTACCAATAAACTTAATGGGGAAAAAACTCAAAACTTAGCATTCATTTTGAGAAATGTTATGTCTAAAATGCAGAATACATTTGGAAAAAAGTATGAAAAAATATAATAGTCTCAGTAATTTTTCAAAATACTTATATGCTTAAATGGTAATAGTTTGTTTTGAATAAAATAAAACATACTCTTAAATTTAATGACATCTTTTTTTATTTTTTATTATATATTTATGAC
This sequence comes from Heterocephalus glaber, assembly GCF_000247695.1. Next base: position 10,533,330 of record NW_004624811.1, read on the forward strand.
ATATTATTGGACTGTGTTGTTTTGGAATTATGATAACTGATCTCTAGAAATATCTTTAACTGAAAGATCAATAATTTCCCAGACATTATGAATAAAGTACCTTCATTAAGTTCCATTATGTTAATTTTTTTTTCTTTTTTTTTTCTTTTTTTTTTTGGTACCGGGGATCGAACTCATGTTAATATTTGATAAAAATTTTCAAAATTTGCCGAATGAATACAATTGACTACTAAGATTAAATTATGATAGGTTGTTATGGTCACGTGGAAGCAACATGTGAAAATGGCCTTTCAACCATGCCGTGAGTCTGTGCTAACATCCTTAGGCCTTCTGATCACATGAGCTCATTTTGCTCGTGAACATCTCTCCTTATTGTGCTTTCAGCTCTCTGATTTACACCTCCGTCCAGGTGGCCCCTTGTCAAACAATAGATGCTAGAATTTCTCCAAGAAATGAAAGTAGGCAGATAAAAACTAGTTTATTTTTACTCTGAACTGACAGATTTTTTCCCCTTTCTGCTTTGCCATTAAATATGAAATCAGAAGGAAAGAGAGAGAAGACATCACGAAGGGTTTGGGGAGCAAGAACAAGTGATTCGTGACCTACCTGCACCCTCTCCTTTCCTCTCCTCATAGACTCACTGATTCTCACAAGGGCACATAACATTTAAAAGCCTGGTGTTGCCACTCCTGCTCAATTCACAACTCTCCTCCTCACTCACCTGTGCTTCTGCATGCTGGGAGTTCAGAGTCATGCAGAAATAGAGTCCTTGTTCTCTTTCTACTCTGTGAGCTATCTCTCAGCTCCCTGATCCTGCACATAACGTGCAGAAGGACACAAAGAAGTTTTGACTGCACTCTGAATGGCACGTTATTGTTCAGCTCCGGCACATATTCTTGGACCAGCTTCATTTTAGCTTCCAAATTAGATGACTTTCATTAGATATGTGGATAATCTACAATAAAATCTATATATAAGGAGCACAGAAGTTTGGCCTCCCTTTAGAGGGCTAGGTTATGTCCCTCTCAGTATTTACCAGAGCTGAGAATGATGTCTGGCCAGCATCATTTAATAGCAATTTCTTCCCTTCATATCTGACCGGAACGATGGTAGGGTTTTCATTAATTTACAAGTTCTGTTTTTTTAAAATTAAAATAATTGAAGAGTGTTATAAAGCATTCAAAGACTGAAGCAGATCTAGCTGTGATTTAGCGTTCTGTTACGCTGAGAAGCTTTTCCCTGTCAATCCAGTGTATTTTGCTCATTCGCACATCGTGACCACCCCTTCTATCTGTATTATCTTCCCCGCCCACGCCTACAGCCCCTCCTCTAACTCCTCCTCCCCCTTCAAGTCTTAGTCTAAATGCCGTTTTCCCAGGAAGGCTGAATATAGTCTAGCATAATGCCAAAATTAAAATAATTGTTAGTCTACTCATTTCCTAAAACCAGTGAAAGCAGAAAGATGACGGGAAAAATTTAGAAAGGTTGAGTCATTTATAAATATCCTGAAATTTAGAATAGCTGATGGTGCTCCTTTACTACACTTGTAAATTAGTCTCTGTTTTTCCTAAAACTAGCATAACTGTAATTATCTGTTCACTACCTGTTTAAATGGCTAGCTATAGATAAAAAGCAAGGAGGCTGTCATCTCAGAACAAAAATAAGCTCCATGAGGGAAATATTGGTCTGAATTTTATTTCCAATGCCTACCACAGTTTCAGGACTATAGTGGGCACTGAATAAAGATTTATTGAGAGAATGAGTAAGTAAATGCAAGAATGAAGAGGTTGCATGTCATGTTCACCAGTAATCCTTTACTAGCAAGGACATTTTGGAAAATAGATCATAAGCCCTTATATAAGGAATAATAGAAATCAATGGGTAAGGCATCTCATACTTTTTTTTTTTTTTAGTACTGGGGATCGAACTCAGTCAGATCCTTGCACTTGCGAGGCAGGTGGTGGAACCACAGAGCTAAATCCCTGACCCCTCTCATATGCTTTTTGATAAAAGTGCATCCATATCAAAAGTCTGTTCTTTCACCAACTGCTAAGAAATGGCATCATAAGTGAGCTTGATCACAATCTATGTAACAGGAAGTCAATTAAAGTATAAAGTTAATTTATCAATTAAAGTAAAATTATCAAAGTATAAAGTTAAATTAATCATCTGTGTGTATGTTTAGGATGTAGTATTAACATAAAAAGGAAGAAATGATTAAAAGCAACTGAGTCTCAAGAGTGGATCTTAGATTGCTTTGAATGTCTTTTGCTTCATTTTAAAATCCTGTATTTTTTTTAATCATGTTTGTATTTCTTTGATCAAAAAAAAAACTCTGTCCTTACCCACTTGCTCATAACTCAGTTCCAGTAGTCAGTCACTTTTCCCATTTAACATCCTCTGCTTTACAATAAATATAATATTTTACAATACTAAATATCATATTTTCTAAATAAATTACAAGGTCCTTCTTGCTACATCTGTGTCAAATGCATCGTTATACTCCTCATGAAGCACAGTACAAATTGTTTTACAAAGTTTGTATTAATGTCATCTGACTGATTAGTGAAGACTGAAGATTATGATTTTTAATTCAAGTGAGTCAAACTGCTAATTTAATTTTTATTTATCTTTAATACTCTCTATAGAGTCCATTACTGTAAACATTCTCAAAGCTTTTAGTATTGTTACATCCATTTTCTAATTAATTGAATATCATAACAACATATCATAAAGACACAAAAGTTAAGATAAGATTCTCCATATGGGGATATAAGCAAGTTGGAGTACCCAGCCAGAGCCTGACAACAATTTCAAGAGAACAGCCAAGGAGCCTACACAATGGCCCAGTGCTAATTAATGTTCTAGGACTTCTAGGGATAGCTCAATGGTTATCCATGAAATGGTGTGCTACAGGATAATATAAAGTCCAAATTAAAATAATTATTGGAATTGCTTTCATTTAAAACTAGTAAAAGGGCTGGGATTTAGCTCAGTAGTTCTGTCGCCTGCCTCTCAAGGGCAAGATCCTGAGTTCGATCCCTGGTACCGAAAAAAAAAAGGAATAAAAGTAGTAAAAATAGTAAGAGGTTGGAGAAAGCAATAAAGGCTTAACCATCACAAGAGCTATGACATCACTGTGTGATCAGGCTGTTGTCATAGTATCATGTATTCAAACAATCTCAGGGTGGGAGAGAACAGAAATGCTTGTGTTTTCCCATTTCTCACCTAGTACTCTTGAATTTTGGTAAAAAAAAATACCAATAAATAAGCATCCTGCATAGGTTAAACGTTGTTTCTCAAAGAGAATTATGGTAACTCTAAAAAGTTCTACCTTTTAGAACATTTTTCCTCACTCTCAGGTAAAATTATAGTGTCAGTAACTTGGTATGAGCCATGAAGGCTTCTCACAATGAATCCAATACTCACTTCTTGTCAGAGATGTTCACATATTTGGAAAGTGTTTGTCCTGAATCTTCTTCTGTGCTCAGTAGGGTTTTAAAGTTCCTCCCAGTGCTGGAACTCACTTTTAGAAACCCAGTTCACTGATGGTCTGTTTCACAATCCCACAATGGTCTGTCTTTGGAAAACTATTACCTTGGGGTACACTTTAGAAACATGGAAAGAGCTGGGAAGTTAGACAAGAGATCTTTCTAATAGAAGGAAGCCTGGGAAAAAGAAACCTGAACATTTGTTCTTGGAAGTAAGTTCATAAATGAAGTAACAGATTCCAAGAACAAGAGTTTGGAACAAACCCAAGAAGATTCTGACTCTCTTCTCCCTATACCAGTGTGTCTGGAGGAGGCAAATGATCCTTAAATCCTATCTCATAGAAAGTCTGAATCCAGAGCTATGGATGCAGAATGTACAGCTGCAGGAGGCAGAAGAGACAGGATTGGTGTAGAACTTCTGTATCATTTTTATAGCTTATTTTTTTGTTTCCCTTATTGTATGACTTAGTTCTGAGATACCACTAGCTCATTTTTATTCTATATGGATGCAATTATTGACCTTCTATGTCTGTTCCTCCAAGCTTTAAATAGCAATGACCCTGTCAGCAACATCACCTTTGCCACCTGCCTGACACTTTGCAAAGCACTGAGCCAGGGATCTTATTAATAAGTTCTCTTTCCATTATGTCATTAATACTTTGCTTTCATTAAACTATTATCATTTCAAGGTGATGGGGTTTCTCATTGAAGTAAGAGCAGTATTTTGAATCCTCATAGAAAACAACTCACTTTAAAAGCCCCATGTAAATTGCATTTATTTTTACTCAGTTCATATCATTATTCTTTTTATTACTATGTGTTTGTAATACATAATGAATACATTTATCTTGGGGAGTTGCTCATGTACATATTTAATTTTAATCCTTTTTACTTCCCCTTCCCTTCCTCCTCCTCTATCTCTAGATCCCTTTGCCATGTGCAAAAGCTCTATCTCCATTTCCTCTTATTTACCTTGTATTTTGCTCTTTAAATTATTTATGCTTTGGGTTTCTGGGTTTCTTATATAAGAGAGACTATGTGATATTTAACCTTCTGTGTTATATATTTCACCAAGCATTGTGGTATTAGGTGTACCCAATCATACTACCATTCTTACCTTGAAGGTAATTGATATGAAAACTGGTAAAATCTTTTTTTTCTCTCCAGTCTCTAGGTTTTAGAAACTGTGGTCTTCTACTAAAGATGTTTTTAAACAAACAATTCAAATTTAAAGTCTCACAGCTTTAAAGAGTGCAGATGACTATATGAAAATATCAGTTATTCCTTGTACTTCTGTTTATTTTGTTGAAAATATCTCAGCTTTCCTCTCAGAACTGAAAACACATAGAGGTTATGAAAGTAGATAAGAAAGAACATGAGAGCACTCAGAAACTTTGAAGTAAACCCAAAATGAAACTCAAACTGAAAGCTGGCATTGGTATCTTTCTTGCTATGACTAAATTGAGCTTTAAAATTTTATTATTCCCAAGTCATCATCTGGGTCATAGCCATTTTATTGCAACCATATTCTAGGTAATTGTTAAATTCCAATTGGATTTAATTTTTAAGCTGAAAGAGGGATATATAAAATTTCAACCTAGCACGAGGTATTTGGGAAAAGCATATCTGTCTTTGCCTGAACATTATTATATAGTGACAAGGAGGAAAGTATGGAGTGTTTATGGAAACTTCTACACTAGCTTCCTGCTCAGTCATGCAATGGTGATCAGGGTGAGGCCATCTTAAATCTGTGATGTCATTGCTGATGGTCTCACCCTGTTCAAAGCTCGAGCACTTGCCCCGCTGGAGGAGCTGTTAGAATGCAGATTCATAGGCACACCACAGGTATGCCTGAGAAGAGATTCAAGGAAAAAGGAACCCTTCTATATTGTTGGTGGGAAAGTAAACTAGTACAACCACCATGGAAAGCAGTATGGAGATTCCCCAAAAAATGAAAACTAGAAATTCCACTTGACCCAGCTATCCCCCTTCTAGGTATCCTTCCTGACAGAGTTAAAGATATATAACAGTGGTCCATGCACACCCATGTTTGTAACAGCACAATTCATAATAGTTAAATCTTAGCAGAAGAAGCCTAGATGTTCATCAACAGATGAATGGATAAGAAAACATGGTATTTACACACAGTGGAGAAATACCCTGCCTTACAAAAAGACAAACTTTAGTCTTTTGTAGGAAAAAAGATGTACCTTGAGACCATAATGTAAAGTAAATCAGATACACAAGCTTAAATATTTCATGGTGGTTTCTCTTACATGAAAAGTCCAAATTATAAATGAAAAGCAAAATAAAAGATAATAGGAAGTAGGGAGATAGTTTTTTCTCAATGGGAATGGGATCAAGAGATAAAGGGAAGGGGGAGGGAGGGGAGGGGAAGTGAACCCACCAAGGAGTTAAGATGTGTCAAGCAGATGGACCCACTTAGTCTTACATGGGGAATTTAAACATCACATACTGCAGACATGTACTACTAAAATAAATTCTTCAAATGTATGCCATCATGAGATTTCATCATGAAATCCCACCCTTTGGATTTCTTTCATCGAGTTGGTACCTATTAAGTCATTCCCATTTCATATTTTGCTTCCAGCATTCCAGGACATTTCATATCTCCACTTCCCTCATGTACACATGCCCAAAGTCCTCCCAATCCTCACAGCTATGAAGAGGTCAGGGACTTCCCTCAGAAGACCTGTGAATGCAGTGTGTTCAAAGGCACTCACCTTGGGTATTAGACAGAGTAATTTATCTCCAGCTGATGAAATCATGCACTATAATTCCTGGCCCAGATTAGCATCACAAAGTCTAGGATTTGTTCTTTCCCACCCTCATCTTCTGCATTTTCAAGTGTTTTACACTTACTTTGCAATGTACAATCCACCCTCTTTGAATTATATCTTATTGTTGTTTGTGTTTTTCTCTTCCTTGCAAATGAAAAGAACAGCAGTTGATTGAAGTAATAAAGTTCCCATGAAATGGAGAGTTGCTGACTGATTTTCAGCATCAACATTATAATTCTGACTTGTGACTCAGTACTACTGCTTGTCACTTCTATCAGCTACTAGGTTAGTTCAATTCAGCATCCACTTCCCAGGGATTCACTAATTATCCAGAACTTAACATTTATGGAACTATGTGCTGTCTGAAACTGAGTGGACTGATCAGAAAGAGCTAAACCCAACTCTCCCCCAACCTGAATCATTCCACCCCATAATTCGAAGTCTTGCTTGTATAGAAACAATGAATTCAGAATTTGAAACAATTTTTGCTGAAAAGCGTCTGCCCACAAGCCTGCCATCAACTTGTAGTGGCAGTCTTTGGAATTAATACATTATCACAATTACTTGGATTCTTTTTATACTGCAAATAAACTGAGGAGATGGCACAGAGGGTCCCCTACACATTAGCATTAGTATTGGGCTAGCTTGTTTTTACCTTGGGATACAGAGAACATGAAATACAGACTCATTGATTTTAAGTGGGCACGGCACATAAGTTCATAAACCTTTTGAAGGAGTGAACACTTGTCTTTGTAATCCCCAACATATCTGGCATATCTTTGGTGTTTAGTAAGTATTTGTTGAACAGTGCTTTGTACAGAGTGCACCAAGAAGCATACCGAGATTATTTGATGTCCTTGCCTAAGGCTGGCTCCCTTCTTATTCCTTCTAGTTTCTGTTGCTGCAACTCAGTTACTTTAGACCTAAGCTTATTGCCTGCTTGTGTGTTGGTTTATTGTCCTGACATTTCTTTTTCTATGTTCTATCTGTGTGAGTTTAGATATCCTAAACTATTGTTTCTGACCATCTCAGCCTGGAGATAAGGGGGCAGGGAGAGCAGATGCCAGCAAAATGTTTTTGTCAGAGGTAAGTGGAGGGAATTCTAGCAGTATTGTTTATGATCATGTCATTTTGAAAAAAGAAATAAAAATCATTTTTACAATGCTGAGGTTTAGATATCAAGTATGCTTTGGTTTTACATGTATGGTACTTACTATTGGCAATAATAACTTCATTTAGTTCAGCACCCACCAGTTTGGCATTTTAAAACATTTTAATGTGATTTTTATCTTTTTCTAATTAAGGTAAAGGAAATGCTAGATTTTTTAGATGCCAGCTTTTAAGGGGGCGTTTAGGAGTAGATAAGCTAATAAACATGAAGCCCATTTCCACTGTAGAAGTGGTGAGCTAACTTCATTATTAGGAGGAGTTAGGCACAGGCATAGTAGGGGAGAGGAAGGAAGGCCGTGGTTTAACATCATGTAAAGATGATGGATGTCTTCCTTGAGAGACAGAGACAGGCAGTACAACCTTCTGAGAGAATAGGCCGAGAGCCTAATGACTCATGTGTCTTTGGACAGAAAAATGGGATTACATCAACTATGGTCAAGAAATGGCCCAAGGGACATCCCTACAATCCTCACAATCATCCAAGTGGTATCCACAGTTTTTCTAGGGAAGGGAATAAATGCCAGCAACCTACAATTCTGCTGGCCCGGATTAGACTGTGAGAAAACATAAATTTGATTAATTTGTGCCATTTCTTTCTTTTCATACAGCACAATAATCAGCAAATATTTTATTGAGTAATTGCTTTTTGGTAGACACTGTGCTAATAATTTACCTGGAGTGTCCTTTTGGTTCCCTTGCATTTTGTAAAGGAGATGCTATTTTTGCTCTATATAGATGAGAAAATGAGGCATAGAGGGAAGTTAAATGTCTCACACTAGGTCACAAATCTGCTAATTGCAGAGACCAGTATTTGATTTCTGGATTTATGTATTAAATCCAAAGTGTGAACACCTAACCCTGCACAGCTTTGCCTTCCTACAGGCCCTCCTTTCTTTGTTTACCATATCCCCTTTTTCATGTGCTTTACTTGCAGAAATGTAGCATAAGAACTCAAAGCTGTCTCAGCAGCCATCTGGAATCAATATGTCCCTGCAGGAGTGTACCTCTCCATCTGTAGATCTTGCAGGAGTGGGGCTGGTCCACCAGCACACTTGCACACGTTAGATTTTGAGAATAGATGCAGAATGATGCAGCCTATCCCAGATCTCATTAGTACACCTCAGTTTGCACACTGGAGAGAAATCATAACAACCAATCCAATTTACCTGGATGTAGTTGTGGAAAGGCATGCTAGGTCTAGTAACCTTCTTGGAATTCCTTGCATCTCAGATGGTTGTTGACTAGTGTTATGTGGCAATCAGGGAGATTGAATTTTTAAATCAATTTTTAAAATATATGAGAAACCCATAGTATAAATGAATCAAAGAGCAAGATTATAGACCGACTATAGGAAATAGGGAGGTAGAACTTCGGCAAATGGGAAGGGAACTAAGAGATGGTGGGAGGAGGAGGAGAAAGGGAGGGGGAATGTAAAAAGAAATAAGATGTGTCATGTATATGCACCAAGTACCCACAATGAATGTGTACATGATATATCACAAACACATGCTAATAAAACAATCAGGGTGTTTTCTATTAGCATTCAACCTGTGTGCTACTGAATCTCAGCCAATGACTAGCAGGTAATGATTTTGCTTTTGTTTGGGGAATTCTTGCTCTAAGAACAGGGTCCTGAGTGTTAAGGGTCTTCCAGATAGTCTTTCTGAAAGACTGTGACTCTCATCTGCTTAAAACTCTTCCCTGCCTTCTGAGTGTAGTTAAAATGCCTTGCTAGGGCTCTGAAACCCTTCTTTCACCACACTTCCTACAGCTTTACACTTTATGCTGTGCAGAATTAATTACAGGTCCCAAAATGTGCTGTGCTCCCCTCACTCTTCTAGGCTTGCATGCATGATCTTATTCCCAATAAATAGTTCCCTACTTGTTCACCTGCTCAATTTCATTCAACTCTACCTAAATACACTTTGTATCTGCTCACTCTGGGTCATGCCTCTGAGCTGTCTTCCTCCAACTGGAAGAAAAATATGGGCAATTGTTATCCCTGTGTCTGCAGCCTAACCGGGTCAAAAGCTGAGTTGCTCTGGGCTCCAGCCAAGCTGAGTCAGTTTCAGAGAAGGTACAGTATTGACTTCTGATCTTTGATAGGCTATATAAGATGGGATAGGGATAGTATCATACTCAGAGATAAAATAGCAATGTTAAGTGTAGGTATTAGCACAGCATCTGATTCACTGTAAGTTCTTCATAAATGTTAATGGATAGTTTTTTATTAGTAACACTACATGATTTTGGCATATTAATTGTCATATGTTTCATTAAAGTGATCAGTTTGAGCTCATATACTGATTTTTTGCCTTTATTTCCCCTTGTGCTTATTAAGTAGTGTTCCATAATACTTGTTGAATGGATAAAAATTTTTAAAAACGGAGATGATACATGAATGAACAAGGTGCTCATACAGAACTACGGTGTAGCAATTGCACTTGTTTAATTATCATATTAAACAAGATGAGGGTTTACAGTTCTGTGAAGGACTGCTCACCTGCTGGAAGTCCAACCTTGCTGCCCTAAATACAGGCCATATCTCTCACATGGAAATGTGAGAGGTGGTTTCATTCTTCAAGCAGTATATAAACTGATCTGACATGGAAACAGGACAACCTGAGGAGTAGAGCCTATGGCTTGAAAGAAGTGGTTACAAAGCAGATTTTCGATTCTTTCCCACTTGTCCCTGTTCCATTTGAGACTTTTCTGCTACCACCAACCTGCACGCAGGGCCCCTGGAAAGTTTCCACTCCTGCTTGTAAGCTCATCCTCAAATGTGGAACGAAATCCCATTCTTTGGACACTAACTGTAGCTGGCTTTTTAAAAAATTTTATTTTATTGGTACATTATAGGTATACAATACAATGACATTCATCATTGGAAATTTGCACCTTTACATAGTCTCTCTTGGTTCTTATTTTTTCCCTTTCCCCTGGCCTCCCTTCAACCCCTCCAACTGTAGCTGTTTTAAACTCACCAGAACATAAAAATGACCAAGTTTCTCAAGTACAGTGTATGATGGTAGGACTAAAAAGTTCTAATGTCCTGGTGTCCCTTTACCAGCCCATGGAAGTTATGATCAACTGGTTCATTCCTTCAGCAACCGCCCTAATTCACATCTATATTGAAGAAGTTGGAAAGATGTCTTTTACCTTTCCTAAAGGTTCTTGCACCTGGGGTGCAGATGTGAGTTTAGTTCCCCAGTTATTTGCACTGAATTAAACTGGAAACAGAATGGAGGGAGGGGAATTAGCCTCATTTAGTTTGCTGGTGAGGTTCTTGTGGACACATACTCCCTTTCTCATCTGGACTGCGGTGGTCTTGGAGCCAGTGCTGACATGGTTGGTGTTCCGAGTTCCAGCTCTTGTTGGCAGTGGAGGCTACTGCTACCTGACATGCTATTTCTGGAACATTGTGTGGAAGGTCATTCCTGGGCAGCTCAGTCTGGACCCTATTTCCTTAGGCCAACCACAATTTCTCAAGACCCTAATTACCGAAATTAAGTTGTTTTTCTGCTTAAAATCACGAGGATAGCACTGCTAAAATCTTCTTTCCAGGCTTTCTTTGCAGTTTGTTGTTGCTGTGGAGAGTTTTTTCTGTAGTTAACATCTTTCCTCTCCCTGGTTCATCTTTCTTTCCTCTCCAACTCCACCTGTTCCACTAGAAACTGATTTAATGATGTTGCCTTTCCCGAAACAGGGTTTAAGGGTCTAGGGCTCTTGGCCCTGAAGCTCCTGCCTGAGGTGATACCTACTGCAGTTTGCTTTCATAGTTATCTTACTGGCAAGGCTAACACTCTTCACGAATGGCCTTCAGACACCTTCTGAGTTTCAGTTGATAACTAGCCCCTATGAGGGAGTCTAGGGTCACACACTTCGAGGAAAAGAAAATTCGCTTTTTTCCCAACATTAGGTTATTTCATCCACTACCAAACCCTCACAGAAGAATAGCCCAAGAGTACAAATCTGCCTTCAAATATATCTTCAACAACAAATAAATAATGAGGCTTAATACACAAAAGAGCATGGAATGAGCACAGGGATAGACCACAGGCTTTCACAGTGTACTTCATGTGTAAATACTAACACCAAGAAGGGTCATTTGTTCTGCTTTCCATTTTCTTTCTCTCACTTCCTTTTGTCAAGAGGAACCTGACCTCTTATGCTAATATCACATTTTCAAAATGCTGGCCAGTTATACAACCAGGTCCCAGGCTCTTTGAGAACAATGCTGCCTTATCCATTGCTTTGTCTTTAGCAGCTAGCATGGGCCTGGCTCACAGCTGCCATATGCATTTTTGTGACACCAACTAGATGTCCTGTAATTCAATTCAATTCTAATACTACCTGGAGTTAGTTCAGACTCCCAGGTAACAGGCTCCATCCAATAAGAATTCAGGTGCCATCTGCAAGTTATTTCTTCCTAGACAGCTAAGAATGTGGGAGTTCCCACAGCTCTATTCAGGTTTCATAGTTCACTAGAATGTCTCAGAGCTCACTGAAAGCACAGTATTTAAACTACCATTTTATTATAAATTATAGAACTCAGAAGCAGCCAAATAGAAGAGACAATAGGGTAAGTCTGGGAGAAGAAGGGTGTGGAACTCCTATCCCCATAGGATCAGGGGAAGCCATGCTCGTAGTGCATTGGTATGAGCACCAACTTGGAAACTTTCAGAGCCTTGTGGTTCAGAATTTTTATTGGGGTTTCAGCACATTGTCATGACTGATTAAATCACCAGCCATCTGTTTCAATTCACTCTCTTGTGCTTCCTGACATGCCCAGCTTCTCCCTTGAAACTATCCTATGGCTACCATAACCCACCTCATTAGCATAAATTTATGGCAGAAAGGAGTTCATTATGAATAACAAAAACCACTCCTCCGAGGGAAGTCCAAAAGTTTTTAAAGCTTTGTGCCAGGAGCCAGGGACAAAGATGAGATATATTCTTTATTATATTACACCTTTTGAGACACATTTGCCAAATTTAGTTGAATTGGGTACTCTAAGTTCCCATTAGTCACTTTATAAAAATTAAATGAAAGGATCTTCTGCAATTCTAGGATCAAAGTGCTCCCAATGGAAGTAATGTTCTTTAAACCTTTCCTTCAATATTCATTTAAAATACAGCTTCCATAAGCCCCCAGCATAAAGCCATAATTTAAGCCTTTTTTAAACTACAGGTAGTAGGAAATGAATACCACTACCCTAGATGGATACTTCAGGTTTCAGTATATTTACCACTAGCATTTTTATATCATCTTTGAAAACCACTAGTATAGGAATATCAAATATGATTATGGTCCAGACTCAGGTTGAATATAATGCCCTGCCAACCAAACTAAATATTGGGCACTGTGAGTTTTATCAAGGTAAGCAAACAGAATAAAATATTTTTGTGCATCTGGCCAGTATCATTTTTAACTATTAAAATTCAATAGACGATAAAAATATATAGTTATTATGCTTTAGGATTTATATTACTTTGCTTAGGAAAAGAAATACCTCCAGGAGGTTTGCCATTGTATAGAAGGAAAATTTAGGAAGGAAGAGATAGAAAAATAGATAGATAGGCTATAGAGATAGAGATATAGTATCTGTCAGGGTTCACTAAAGAAACAAGTAAAACACAAGATATAAAAATATATAACTTACAAGACTGGCTTACAAAGGCCACCCACATTGTCAGGTATGGAAGAGTGCAAAGGGTCTTTCTGCACCTTAGAGATCTAAAGGATCCAGTTGAAGGCCTGGAGCTGGGTGTAATGTCCCATGTCAGTTCCTATCAGGAGGCTAAGTGTTGTGCAACAGAAGGCTGAAGGGTCTGTGCTAGAAGCCAGGAGACAACATCCAAGGTGAAGGTGAAGCCTGGAGCTCCTCCGAAGAAACAAAAGTGAGCTTTTCTTCTTCATTTACATTTCACACCATCTGGCAATCACCTTCTCTAGGGTGGGTGTTCCACACCCAGAAGTATGCCAATCGAATTTAGTTGGGCATTTCTTACTCAAGTTGATAGAATCAGTTAACTATCACAGATACAGCTACACATGTTATTTTATTATATAGGGAGCCAGAGAGGTGTTTTTCTTTCTTTGTAAAAGGACAAATGGTAGATATTTTAGGCCTTGTAATCTCTGTTATAATTATTCAACTCTGCCATGAAGTACAAAGTCATCCATATACATTACATAAAGAAATGGTCATGGCCGTGTTCAAATAAAATGTGTTTTTTGACACTGACATTATAACATTATAGAGTTATTTTCATTAGTCACTAAATATTATTCTTTTGATTTGTTTCAACTATTTAAAAGTGTAAAAAACTTCTTGTCTCAAGCCATACAAACAGAGGCAGCAGCCATTATTTTCTGGTCTTTATCACAGACCAATAAACATTAATTTAGTGAAGATACCTTTCTTGCTCAGACCACATGATCTGAGTAAACATACATTAGTCAGGCCTTTAATAAATGAATTATTTGAATTTCTTTGGATGTTAAAAGAAATCCTCAAAGACAGTATCCCCTCTCCATCTCTCCAGATGGCTCTCACCCTCTCTCCTTCTGCTTCCCCCTCTTTCTGTCTTATTCCTGAGAGACAAGATAGGTTTAATGGAAAATGTGCCCCAGATACTTCCAACATTGACTGCTCATACCGTTAATATCAAGGCAACACAGCTGATGACAGCTTTTCCATTGATTCATAATTCATGTCCCTGTTAAATGGATCTGATCCAATGAGCTATATATATTTCACTCTGAATATGCTAATGATGTCAGTTTAAATCAAAATAAATCCACAACTTATTTCCTCCCTGATTCGGGAATTAAGGTGTAATATAATAAATGCCTTTGTCGGTGGGGTAGTCAGAGATCTCAGGGTCTGGAAAATACCTCTGACTCTGAATTATCAACTCTTGTCCAAACTATAGTCAAACAACCTCTAAAGGATTCTGCCCAGTCAGTGGTAGGCATCCTGTTATGTGGCAGTATTTCATATACACTAAATTCATAGAATATCTAGAGTAAATTTTTCTTGGCAATGTATGTCAAGATGTGGTTGTGTATTTTTAAAGTATTTTTTTAAAACTCTTTATTTAAGTGAATAGGTTCATCAGTCAAGAAGCCCAAAGGCAGGTGGAGGTAAGGGCAAAGCTTTTTTATTGTTATTAAAGAAGGAGAAATAATATCTGAGGTCTGAAGCTCAATTTGTGCAGATCATGATCCACAGGACTCCTGTTAAAGTTGGCTGCTGCTGAGACACTTCAAAAGATCATCTTTATTGCAGAACAATTGCCTGACCCAGTTTCCTGGTCAGCTACAAGCTTTTGTAGAAACTTCAGGAGCTGATGAAAAAGCTTGGCCAAGTTAGGATGCGTGCTTTCATCTGAAGCTCTTCGGAGGGGAGATTGGAAAAGGTTTCTAGGTCCTTCGCTTTAACGTTGCTGGGTCTACTAGCACAGAAGCCAAGAGGGAAACAAAAGATATGAGCATGTTTTAAAAGGTAGCACCTAACATCCTGGCAAACGTGCTTGTCATTAGGGTTTGTAGAACACAGAGGTCTTTGCTGTTTCGTAGTCTTTTGCCTATCAAAATATTTTGATATTATAATAAAACCCTAACCCTAAATACATTTTGTTCCTTGAGTAAGGATTCACTGCCTCCATATGAAAAGATACTCTTTCGCCCTGTCTGGGGTCTCTGAGAAAGGACAGCTCTTGGTGCATAAGCACCCAAACAACGTTTAATTTGGGATCCCGACACGCACCCTAACCACCCTGAAGAGCAACAGTGTGCGTTTTAATGATTCCAGAGTGGAGAACGCATTTTCACAGATGGCTCCAAGTTAAAGTTCCATTCATTGCTTGCTGGAAAATATGACATCGTTAAGCAGAGTTCTTCAGCCGCTTTGTTTTCAGTATTTGTGTACTTACATTTATCAGTAAAAAACCATCTTTCAAAAGAACTATTCAGTTTTAAAATTTCCTCTTCCCATTTGACTTTTTTTCTGCTTAGGTTCATTTCAGAGAATGTCAACTTAATTCCTTTTTAGCCTTACATGTTACATCAGTTTCCTAGGGCCCCTGTAATAGCAACAAGGAGACTTATACAAGAGAAATATGTATCTCACCATCCTGAAGGCTAGAAATCTGAAGTCAAGGTGTCCCAGGACCTGATGGTTAGGGGAAAATCCTTTGTTACCTCTTCTAACTTTCAGGATTTGCCTGCCGCCCTTGGTATTTCTTGATTTGTAGGTGGATCATCTTCACCCTCTGCATTTCCACACTATCTTTTCTCTATTTTCATTTTTATGTCTAAATTTCCCCTTTCAATAAAGTCACAAGTCATATTAGATAGAGTCCATCCTAGTTAGCGCATTTTAACTTGATGACATATTCTTAGATATGGGGGGTGGGGACTTTAGCACATGGGATATAATTCAACTCGAAACTTGTATTGTTTTACATTTAGTATTTTCTGCTTACAGTGTGGCTGAGAAAACTCACAGACCAAAGAAGACGGCCTGATCTGTAAGTCATTTCCGGTCACCTTGGCAGTCACAACTTGTGATGTCCTTCCATCCACATGTGCAGCTTGGCTGGCCTAGCCGAGTAAACCACAGGACAGGGGCAGGTCCAGAGCCCCTCCTGATGGAGCTTTCTCTGAAGCTTCCTAATGTCATGTGGGGACATTCATGCTGACTCTGTTTAGAAGCCACTTCTACAGAGACGGAGCAGATGAGGCAGCACCAGCACAGCAGAGAAGCCCAAACCACACTCACACTACAATTTCTCTGAAGTACTCTCACTCCCGGCTGGCACTGTGTTTCAAGAGATGCTAGGCTCACAGACCCATTAAAGCTTTGCCATTTGAGAGGGGGGTGGTGGGGTTTCAAACACAGATGAATGTTAGAACCTAGAGCTTATGGTCGTCAATTTGACTCAAGCACAGAGATTTAAAAAAAGAAAATCTTGATTCCTAGTGCTCACAGCAGAGC
Source organism: Heterocephalus glaber (assembly GCF_000247695.1). The sequence goes on from NW_004624811.1 coordinate 10,549,796, forward strand.
TGTGACTGGGATGGCGCTTGAAATTTCGCATTTCTGAGAAGCTTCCAGGAGATACTAAGGCTGTGGATCCACGGACCACACTGAGTAATCATGGCTGAGAGAGCTTGCTCTCAAACTTGGTTAACAATGTAGAAAGTACCGACATCTGCACTTCAGCTCCAATGACTCTCCTTTAGTTGGTCAGCAGAGCTGTATGAGTACCAGGAGTTCTCAGCGCTTCTCATGTGATTCTGAAGTGCAGGCCAGGTTGTGAGAAATGCAATGGAGAAAAGGCAGAAACAGTCTGAAGTTGTGTGTTGTAAACTAGCGACCTAGGCAACTGAGCCAACTGAAGCGTGTGCAGCAGAGGACAAAGGCTGCACAGGGCACCAGGCAAGTGTGCTTAACACACATTTAAGGGTGGGTAAGAAGGGATCAATAGGCAGAAGTGAGAAAGCAGACAAGACAAGCTCTGCAGGTAGTGTTCAAGGAGGTTAATTAAATCTTTTTTAACCTTGGTCAGCTGAGCCTGTCCTTAATCAGCCTGCAAGCTGAGACAAGCTTTTGTAAGTATCAGAACTGTCCGAGCAACCTTGACCCTCAGTGAAGGAGGCTGAATACACCCTCAGCTGCCAACACCACCAGGATGGCATGGCCACTTATCCATCCTCATCTACACCGGTTACTACAGTGCAATGTAGCTTGGTGTGGTGGCTGGGCATGGACAAAAATGATCACATTAGAATCAGGCGTGGTGGCACACACCTGCAATCCCAGGACCCAGGAGGCTGAGCCAGGAGGATTGCCATGAGTTTGAGGCCAGCCTGGGTTGCATAGTGAATTTAAGGCCAGCCTGAACTACATAGTGAGACCCTGTTTCAAAATGAACAAGGAAACAAAATGGACACATTAATCAATTGTTAACCTATATATTATGGGCTTTATTTTGTCCCCTCCAAAACCTGTAGATTGAAAGCCTAACCCCTGTACCTCAGAATGTGACTATGCTTGAAAGGAAAATCTTTTAAAGGGTGGCAAAGTTAAAATGAGGCCAGTAAAGCAGACCTTAATCCATTTTGACTGGCATTTTAAGGAGAGGAAATCAGCGTTGACACAGAGAGACACCAGGGTGCATGCACACAGAAGAAAGACCTTGTGAGCACACAGAGAGCATGAGCTCATCTGCAAGCCATGGAGAGTGGCCTCAGGAGAAACTGAACCTGCCTACATGCAGATCTTGAACTTCTGGTCTCCTGAGCTGTGAGAAAACTTATTTTTCTCTTCTTTAAGCCATCCAAGTTGTAGTATGTTGCTATATATCTTGTATGGAGGAAGAGGAAATGGAAGTCCTATTAAGGAAGTAAATTTCCCCAAGTTTGGACATGAATAGACTCCTTCAAGCATTCACCAGCTCTCAGAACCTGCCAGCCCACCACAAGCACCCCAGCTGCTTATAAAAATGAGTATTCATGCTAATCAGCAGATGGGCTGAGGTTCAGTTAATCTTGTCTGGACTCCATTTAGCTGCGATTTAGGTACAGGTGCCCCATTGTGTTGGTTTTCACCCCTACTAGGGATATGTTTGCCTCATGATGATGGAGGAAATGGCGAGGGCAGCTATGACAGCAAAGCCTCTGCTGGAGTTGTGTCCGCCGACATCCTACCGGCCAAATCAGCCGCAAGGGCAAGTCCCAAGTCAAGGATGGGCAAACGCACTCCACCCACCACCAGGCTACAGAGTGGCACCTAGGTAGAGCTCTGAAAGGGGAGGGAGGCCCTGATGTTCATTATTTGATCTATCACTCTAGTCCCATCTGTATATGTTCAGGGGTTGAGTGGCTCTGGGCTCAGGCTAGACCAGTTGACTTTGGGGCCTTACCATCAAGCATGTCTCGAACACCTATCTCTGGCAATTTGCTGAATAGCTGTCATTTCTCAGTGTTGAGACTCAGTTTCCTTTTTACAAATGTATGTTAAGTAAACTAGTAATTAAACAAGGCAACAAGTTGGCTCACATGGTGCTCTGTATGTTTGTTCAATCCATTGCAGATATTTTGAAGGACTTCACATTAAAATCCAGTTTCTCTTGATAAACACTGAGCACCAAGGTAACAATCGCCAGGAGTGGATTTACCTCTCTGTCTTGAGATATCTTTCTTTCCTGACACTACGGTCTCTGCCGACAACTTCTCTCACATGAGTTACATGTTTGCCTTCTACTGGTAACTGACTGTGGACCCCCAATCTAGATTATCTGAATTAACATTCTGAGATTCTAAATTGAGACAGAATATGCTACCAATATAAATTCATTGTTAATATTGTTCTTTAAACAGTGTGTGTATGGCAAGGTTTAATTTGGGGAAATTTCTAACTACAACTTTTTCATTATGCATAGAGATCCTTTCCTCACACTTTTATTCTCAACCAGAAGGGACATTTTGAAAACTTTAAGCCATCAGTTTCAAATCTACCTATTTATCTGAAGAAAGCATTTTCCTGTGTGGAATGAGTATGGTCTGGGGCATCAGAAACAGGTTTAAATCTTACCTCTACCATTTATGAATGAGCAATCTTGAGAAAATTCTCACTTTTTGCTTCTATTTCCTCATAAATTCAATGGAGATACTAGTGCACAGAGGATGTGGGAAGATGAAGGAGATAACACCCAGCATCCAACAGTTATATTCTGTGATAGGAGAGTACACTTGTTTTTAAGTGAAGCCATTTAACTTTCGTGATATGAAGAAAAGGAAAATAAAACAACACATTAAAAGGCTTTATATTTTTAGAGAATTCTTTTTTATCTTTTTTTTTTTTTTTTTTTTGGTACTGGGGATCGAACTCGGGACCTTGCACTTTCAAGGGAGGTGGCGGAACCACTGAGCTAAATCCCCAGCCCAAGAGAATTCTTATATAAACAGTTACAGGGGAAGGAAAGAAGAAGAAAAGGATAGGAAGGGAGGAAAGGGGAGTGAAAGGGAGGAAGAAAGGAAAAGAAGGAGTTAGAAAAGAAGGGAAGGAAGAAGAATGGTATGAAAACAATAGAAGTTTAAATGACAGCTCCATCATGAATCGGAGCCTCCAGCAATGCATACATAGAAAGAAGTCACTGAGGGTTTGTTTTAGAGAAAGGAATTAACAATCCCAATCTTCCCTGCCCTTGTAGCTCCTGAGTGCTGGGAGACCATGCAATTTTGATAATTCTCCAAGGATTCGGAACAATACTGTGCATATAGTGGGCAGTGCATAAATAAAAGGTTGACATTGATTGATAGTCCCTTTTCTAAAGGAAATTGATCTCCAATTCAAATCTCTAACATAACACTGAGCAAGGTTATCTTCATATACCCACAGATGGAGACTAATGGGATGGGTCTAAGTAGGCAGAAGTGTATCAGGAAACCAAATTGGGAAATGGTAGCTACTGTCACCCAGGGAATTGCCCAAAGTAGATGTCACTCATGGCCTCCAACTCCAATATCTGAACATTTTCTTCCAAGTGTTATCAATAGAGTGGTGAAGGAGCACTGATTTTAAAAAAAACACACGCATACAAATAAGATTTTTAAAAGTTAGCAAAAACTGACTTTAGTGACATTGGTCATGAATGAGTCTTGGTTGTTTGCTTTAGAAAAATGGGAGCTGCAAAGTGCTTAATATGGGGGGGGAAGAGTTACTTTTCTATACTCTCAGACCAGGTATCATACAAATGCTGCCACAAATACAAGACAGATAGATATTAAGTGACATGCCTTAGCAAGTAGCCGAGGTACTTAGTAAACAAACACTTTTTAATAAACTGACATGAAATAGTTTATACAACCTGTTCTACAAATTTGAAGAAGTCCAGCTCTCTGACCTTCAGATACTCTTGAATACTTTAGTCCATTCGCTTTTCTTAAATACCATCAATTTTACCAATGAGACTACATTGCTAATACCCATTATGTTCATTAGAAGGTACTAGTTTCTCCAATAAAAATCTATTTCTAGCATTCATTATGGTGATTAACAGGAGTGCCAGTGTGACTGAGAGGCATGGATTTTAAAATATTCCTTTAATTGTTACCTCTGAAGTGTACCCTTCCTTATAAAATGCGAAATCATCACTGCTAAAGTATGAATTCTTCTTTATCATAAATGCCAGCTCTTCAGTAGTGAAACCAGCACATACTTGTTCTATAATTGCTGTGTTCAGTGTTTTAAGGTATATCTAAGCACTGTAACACAATTTATAAAATGTATTTCAATATTTTCTTTTTCTCTTTAAATATTGATAGTCTAGTGACAAGTGAAATGCATTACAATATATACATTAGCTATATCCAACATCCTCTTCCTCTTGGATGTGAAATAGTACACGGAGAAACTTCAGCCACTCCAAGGCAGCTTCTGTTGTAGTTTAGATCTAAAATGGCCCCCTAAAGTCTCAAGTTTGGAGGTGGGGCCTGGCTAGAAGGGGTGGGTAAATAGGGGTGACTAGGCAGGGTGTCTTCTTACCCTGGCTCTTCCCGTCTCCCTCTGCTTCTTGGCTGCTGCGGATTGAACAGCTTTCCTCCACCAGGGCCTGTCAAAATACTGTACCTGCCCTGAAGCAAGCTAACTTTGGACTGAACCTACTGGAAACGGTGAGACAAACAAACCTCTCCCACTTTAACTTGTGGGTGTTTGTTGTGGATTTTGTTTCAGTGAGGGGAAAATGACTGATACAAGTTCATACACTGCAATATGACCAATACACACTTTTTTTGAGAAAAAACTTTCATGTTTGTATTTTCAGTTGAGGACCACCTGTTAGCTGGACTCATCTTACTTACTGGTTTCTACTTAGATGTTAGGTTTAATTCCCTACCTCTTAAGTCTGTTGTTCTCTCTAAGTTCATTAACAATTCCCAAGGGCCGGGGATTTAGCTGAAGTGGTTCTGCTGCCACCTGCCTCACAAGCACAAGGACCCGAGTTCAATCCCCAATACCAAAAAAAAAAAAAAAAAAGGAGAGTTTAACAATTCCCAGAGCATCTAACAGCCTTTTGACCTCTCAGGATCTACAAAAGACATGAAACTCTAATTTTGTTCTCAGTGTAGTTCTTGTTGTAGATCTTATACTCCTTAGGACCTTGAGTCTTTTTCTCTTCTTCTTGACCCCAATATGGAGTTTAGTTTCTTTCCCTGATTATCAGAACGTGCACTCAATAACTCAATCATTGATCATCCACTGTCTCAATAATAGCAAACTTTTTAGAAACACTGAGCGCCCAAACTGTAATCCCAAACCCACCTATTTCTCATAAAGTGTCAATGCTGCAATTATATCTGTATACTGAGATTTCAGTTTGGATAAAACAACCCATACATCAATATCTTTTGTCTTAAAAGAAAAACAAGTAACAGCTGTGCCACAGCTTCACCACCACTGCACTATCTCACCTAAGGTCTTTACTAATGTGGCAGAACTGAGAGGTTACATCTCAAGGTCCAAAAATCCAACAGCCGCAAATTTAACAGAAAACTACCTGTTTGGGCCATTTTGCCATACAGACTCTGGTCCTCTATCTGACCCTTGGTCATCACCTGACACAATGGGGTGATTGGTTTAGAGACAGATTTCCATTGCTTTGTAGAGCACGGTTAGTACTTTCAGCATTTCTCCTCTTACACCACTGGGTGATTTCAATTATCCAGCTACACAGGATGGTTCAGAATCAATGGGAAGAAAAATGGAAAAGATATTCAATAAAATGGCTATTTTAAAGTAATGTTATATGTAAGAAAGAAAGCAAAATCTTTCAGGTCATGGGACAATTAGCTAAACATCTCTAACACTGCTTTTCTAATTTTCAGGTTCTGAGTGATTAACATAAAACTATTATACACTAATTATTTCTCCTCTTCTAGTGGAACAGTGTACTATTTGTTCCACATCTAGTTCTGTGATACATTACCTTTCTTCAGTTTTCTGCAGTAGAAAACATGGTTTTATGTCCTATATGATAGAGATCTCACTTTCCCAAAGATAATGTTTCTCATTGCATTTAATTTTCAGAAGATGAAAAATTGACCCTTTGAGACATGAAAATAATCTATGGATATGTTTATATTCCCTGGGAGGTCTGAATTGTAAGGTACCAGGAGAAAGAGGCTGGCATATTTATTACTTATAAGCTTTCCATGATTGTTCCCTTTCTTAACTGTAACAAAGATAAATCTGGGGTCATTTTATCCATGCAAATGCAAATTAGAGAAATGTAGACTCTAGCTTCTTCTGCTGCCTGAATACTGCAGAAAGCAGAGCTTTAACTAAAGAAGCCCAGTCAGCTAAGTTTGCTTACAAAGCAGCTCTGCCTAGTTGCACAGGACATGTTTGAGAGTGTGCACTGCCAAGAGCTGCATTTTGGACCACATAGGTCTCTATCAGGAATACGATGGATAAGCAGCAATGATGTTGCAGACCCATAACAACAGTACCTCTAAAATTTTGATGTGGAAAAGAATTGCCTGAGATCTTATTATTGAGATATGGTTTCTGTGGCCAGGGATTTAGCTCAGTGGTGCTGCTGCCTGCCTCACAAAAGCAAGGTCCTGAGTTAGATCCCTGGTACAAAAAAAAAAGATACAGAGTCTGATTCAACATATGTGAGGTAGACAAGAGAAGCAGCAGGACATCAGACACAAGTGGAATTTCTTGTATAGATTCTAGAGACCACTCTAAACATAAGATATTTTGAGTTATACATCCAATGTTACTAAGGACCTCTAAATTATACATGTATTTAAAAATAGATGGATAAGGGTGTAGTGTTTTAAGATTTAGTATTGTTGTGAAAGGATATGACATACATGAAAAATGAATAAATCATTCTTTGTGGGTTTTCCCCAAAGCCGTTTATATCATCCACACCAAGAAATAGAATCTTGTCAGCATCTCAGAAGCTTCCTCACATATTGCTCTAAACCACTGTTCTTTCCTGGACCCTTCTCAAAGGTAACTGATGAAGTCATGACACAGTCAGGGACCACTATAGGGGTGGTGAACAGGCAGAACCATGGACCCTTCCCTGCTACTCATTAAAAACATGGTTTTCTGTTTCCTTCTGGGATAGTCAGGGGTCTAAAAGCCATTTTTTGCTGTGAACTATGACTCTTCACTTGGGTCTATAGTTGCCCAATAGGTAAGTAAAGCAGAACAAATCTTGACCTTCAGTTTTTTTCCCTTTTCACTGTAAATCTTGGGTAGGATCTCTTCTCAGCTCTGCATAAGGCTGATCACTTAAAGGGTATCTGTCTAGGATCTAGCTAGACAGGGTTGATTAGCCCTGAATTTACATGATCTCATTCCCCTTTAAGACTGGAGGACACCCAGATAAGAGGTTTACAGGCACATTGGACAACACACAGAAGCCCCCTGCCATTGTCCTCAGTTTGGATCACCTGAATTTCTGGAAAGATGGAGTACCACATGACTGAGTCCACTTCAGAGACAATCCTTTACTGGAAATGGAACCATCCTTCAGCCAGGAGGATTCCTGAGCTATGATTTGGGGACTGAGATAATGATTAACCAGACCCAGCCCACCAGTTAATCCTTGAAAACTGGCCACCTGCCTCTGTTTCTGGGCCAGTCTGAACTCTTATATCAGTATGTACCCCTCCAGCTGCCTACTCTGGAGTTCTTTCCTACTTTCTATCTAACATTCCAATTAAAGCTTATTGTTCTATAAATATGTGCTTCGTTTTTAATTTCCATTTCTACGAAAGCAAGGACTTACATTACCAGGTGATACAGCCACTATCCTGTCTTCTGCACATAGAGGCGAGTTTTGTCTGATATAAACAAGATCATTCCATAGGTATTCTGCTGTTTATCTATTTTTGACTTATTTCAAACTACTGGGGACCCCTGAAACATTACTGGAAACCTCTGCAGTAGGCTCCAATCTCTTGCCCAGTGTTTGATGCAGGCCTAAGAAAAAAATACTAAAAGAGAGAACTAAGAGAAAAAGAAAGTGGAGTGCCAGGACACAAGGGCAGTACTATGTGTGAGGAGATGCAGTCATGCAGTTTCTATGGAAATTAATGTAAGTAAGGCTCATAAAAGACAAGACAAAACATTCTTGAATTAGAGACAGAATAGACAAAATATATGATTGTAATTTGAACATTGTCCTTCTAATTTAGAAGGTTGTAGTGGTGAGAATAGAATTTGGGTGTGAGTTACTCTGACGTCGGCATGGGCACGTAGGGTTTGGCCAGACTCACTTCTCAAAACAAGCCAATTGTGGGATTAACTATTTACAGCCTGCACAGCTTACATCCTGCTGTGAATCAATATTGTGGTCCCCTTCATCAAGCTATTCTGTTTGTGATATTCATCAACATCCTTGTGCACCAGTCATTTTTTGTTGCTTTTCTACTCTTGAATAGCAAAGGTTGGCAAACTTTTTTTTAAAGATTCAGATAATAAATATTTTTCAGCTTTGAATCCACAAACACTCTGGCAATTGCTCAATAAAAGCAGCCATGACACGCTGAATCAGCCTGCTGCAGACAGGCAGCCACCTAGTTCCACACTACAAAGACGCAGAGGACACCAGACCACCAGACCACAATACTCAGTCCCACTGCTCCTGGCCCAGAGGTAGGGGTTTCTGAGCCACCTTCCCACTTCTCCTGGTCCAGAGGAAGAGGCTTCCTGGTTACCATCCTTCCCGCTGCTCCCAGCCAGAGGAAAGGGCTTTTGGGCCACCTTCTGTCCCACTGCTCCTGGCTGAGAGGAAGGGGCTTCCAGGCCACCATCCCTCACACTGCTCCTGGCCCAGAAGTAGGGGCTTCTGAGCCGCCATCCCACGGCTCCTGGACTAGAGGAAGGGGCTTCCCAGCCACCATCCGTCCCGCTGCTTCTAGCCAACAGGAAAGGGCTTTTGGGCCACCATCCCTACTGCTGCTCCCAGCACCTGTCCCACCTCTCCCAGTTCAGAGGAGGTAATCTGCGCAGGCACCAACAGCACGCCCCCCCCCCCGGTCAAAATGAGAAAACACATAAATAAGTCTCAAGACCAGACTTCCAGATCACCTACAGCAACACCAAAAGTAAATGAGATGGAACACTCTAATACTCAACCACCTGGACCCACTGAACTGGCAACAAAAGGGGATCTGGAAAAAATGAAATCAGAAATAATTTCTCAG
>NW_004624811.1:10563952-10576802 GCF_000247695.1 Heterocephalus glaber
TGTAAATAGGGAAGGGTGGAGGGAGTGAAGGGAGGGCTAAGAATGGGGAAAAAATAAGAACCAAGATGCATTATGTAAAGGTACAGTTCCCAATGAGAAATGTAATTGTGTTGTATACCTACAATGTACCAATAAAAGAATTTAATTTTTTTTAAAAAAGCAGCCACAGGCACTACCTAAGCAAACAGTTGTGGCTTATTGCCAATAAATATTTGTTTACAAATTAAGCATAAATTGAACCAACATGGTGGCACACACCTATAATCCTAACACTCTAGCAGGCTGATGCAGTAGGATTTTGAATTCAAGACTAGCTTGGACAGCTTAGCCACTTAGTGAGACCTTCTGTCAAAGTAAGAAAAATAAATGAGCTGAGGATGTAGTTTAGTGCAAATGCCTTGGGTTCAATCCCCACTACTTGAAAAAAAAAAGCCTCAAATCTTACTTGTAAAACAGTTTTCTGAACCTTATTCTATTTAAGGACCTTAAGGACTTATAATTTATTTCTCAATTTTCTTTTTAATGAGTGTATTAGATTTATATTATTGCTGTAAAACTTTATCACAACTTTAGCAGTTTAAAATTATAGGCATTATATCATGGTTCTGTAGGTCAGAAATCAGGATGGGCTTAACTGATTTTTCTATCTGAGAATCACAATGGAGAAAACAGTATCCTTTGTTCTGGTATCTTACCCAGAGGATCATGGAAATCACCTACTTCCTGGATCATTTTGGGAATCTGTGGTTCTGGGAGTGAACTCCCTGCTTCCTTGCTGGCTGTCACTGGAGGCTGTCTTTAGCTCCTGGAGGTCTCTCTTGGTCCTTAGGCCCCTTCCTTCACAGCAAACAATGGCACAGCAAGTCCTTCTCACCCTTGGAACCTCTTTTCAGAAGTGCCAGTGTTTTGTATTTAAATGTACATCCTCCTGAATTCGTTTTTAGGGCACAGTCTGAGAGAGGAATGAAGGGCATACCTTTTTTTCTACGTAAAAATTCTATTGATTGTTTGTTGATAGGCTCAACTTTTCTCCACTGCTCCACAGCAACAAATCTTCACCAACCAGGGACTATATAGAATACTCTTATACATGTGAATCGATGTCTATACACTATTTGCTCTAGGTCTTGGTCTTTAATGACTATAGTCTTATTACATGATATCAGATAGTATAAGTCTGTGAATTTTGCTCTTTAAGACTGGGTTCTCAGAGTTTGACATAAGACTTATTTTGAATGGAATCTGCCACCTGGTAGAGAGATTATGAGAGTAGAAAATACAGCCTCCATCTGCTGCCAACTACTGAAACTACCAGTGCTTATCAAGAAGAACTGACACCCTTTGAATGGCTTAATTGGCTGAAGTTGATTTTCTACATTTTGCTAAACAATTTTGAACTTTATCCTGAAGGCAAATAGCAGACAATAAAATAATTTAAGCAAACAATTCCATTTTTACTGTTTTTAATAGGAAAATTAGATGGGAACAACATAGATGAGTTTTATGGTTAAGATTTATTTTAAATAAATACCCTACCAGCCATAAGGAAGTTGGGTGATAATACACATCTGGAGATAGTTAAGTAGTTACAGTAAAGATGACGGGGTCCTGACATAGACTTGCGGCACTGGTGCTACAGAGAAGGTGATAAGGTGTGAGATTTAATGGACACTATTTGGAGATTATTTAAACTGGGATGTTGATCCCAGTGATGATGGACTTAGTACCTAGCAAAGCTACTGGCAAAGAACTCAGGAGGAGGATAGACAGATGATAGATAGATAATAAATTCAACATTAAGTATGCTGTCATTAAGGTGCCTGCAACCTATCTGAAAGGAAATACTTACCAGAAAGCTGAAATGGGGGAGGCAGTCTAGAGAGGAATAGATGAATTTTCTGCATGTAGATGATATTGGATATTGGGAGACATGGCAAAATCAGCTCATTCAAAGAATGTGTACAAAGCCAGAAGAAAAAAGTACTCTGTGGATGAACTCATAATGAATATCTCAGAGAGAGAGAGAGAGACTAGAAATAAACAATAATCTGTCTTAGATCCACCTCATGTTGCAACTTATATTGGCATCGCCAAGTAGCAACTACCCTACTCAAAATATATGGTACTGCACAGAGAAATACTAGCCTTGCCCTTGTCCTGTTTTATAAGAATGTATCAAAACCATTTTTTCTAGGGCTGGGGATTTAGCTCAGTGGTTTTGTTGCCTATTGCACAAGCGCAAGAGCCCGAGTTTGATCCCCGGTACCACAAACAAACAAACAAACAAAAAACCCATTTTTTTCTATAGTTAAAGCATTAGCCATAATATTAATCAAATTATATGACCACACTAGAAATTAAATTAATGAAGAAGTCTTCATAAATGGTGATAATTTTCCTGATGCAGTGAGGTAGAGTCATTTTATCTTAATTAAAAACAGGTAATGATAGGGAAGTAGAATGGAGAGAGTTTCAGCTAAAAGTATGTGTTTAGCTTAAAGGAAACTTTCTTTGAAGCATGAAAATGGTTATGATTAGACCAAGAAGGTGTTAACTGTCTTTAACCCATGGTTTCATCTCCATGTATTGGTAGCTGTTGGACATTACCCGCTTCTGATTAAGAGGCTGGGAATCCCTAGTGATCGCCCAGCAGTTTCCTCCCAGGAAAGGTTCTACATGATGAAATGCCCACAGGGTGGATAAAAGTGAAAAAAGCAAGGCATGTTGGGACAGCAAGCCTTGGAACCACTCTGTCAGCCCAGCAGTCCTCAACCTGTTTGAAGAGTCTGTTCCTCTCTGGACTCTTGAACATAACAACCAAAGGCCATCAGTTCATGGGTTCCATGTTCATTTCATCTAGTAAAGGAGTTGCTTCATCCACAGTGCAGCAAAACAATACAGAATTAGAGGACAGAATCAAATCAATAGCCAGTACTGCAGGAGATATATGTGATCTCCTTTGAGCTGTTAGCAGGTGTACTGGGTGAATACAGATAAGCTGATAAATGGCTGATTCAATAGACTGGTAGAAAACACATGCTTTGGCAGAGATGACTTTTTAAGTCACCATACATCAAACAGACAGTGTCAGCCTTTGAGGATAAACCTGTGAAGCCTTGTTGTGCTCCTTGAACTACCTCTGAGACCCAGAGACTGAAAAGGGGCCTGAGTGTTCTTCTGAATCCACTGGGAGGACTGAAAGCTTCAAAGAGGAGTGCCATCATATCCAGGGGGAAATGCATTGATTGAAAGAACCAGTGTGAAATAGTCTTTAATAATTACCAGAAAGCTGGAATCGACTGGTGTTTTGCTGAGCTATATTTTATCTTTATTGGATTAACTGTGACACAGTAGGTTATGTCAAAGGGAATCTGCATGAATATTAAAAGTAAATGTGGTGTGAATAATAGATAACTTACATTAGATGCACCAGCATGCAGTAATTTTTATTCACCTACATAATTAGTTTAAAACAAATCTGCTGAATAAAATACATTGTCTTACCATAATCTGGTTTGAAAACACCCAAAAGTTATGGCCACAAGGGTGTTTACTGGTGCTTTACATAAAAATACATAACTCACCCTAAGAAATGTTTTTCAAAAGGTTTCTGGTGGTTAATCATGAATATTAACAGCCTAGAGCCAGAAAGAAATATCCTTAAGGTCAACTAAGAGTCTATAATGTTGATACCAGAATAAAGTCATCAACATGTAACGTTTATGTCCACTCTGGGAAATTATGAGGGATAGTCAATTATTTAGGGACATTAACTCCTGGAAAAGCCCTTATCCACAACCTGAAAGTTCACTAGGATTATTTTACTGTGCCTATTTTCATCTCACGACTTCAGTTCTGCAAGATAAACTCATTTTTAAGGGAAGCTACATTCCTCTTTTAGGCTGAGGAAAACTCACATTTACTTTTTTTTTTTTCTGGGAGACTTCAAAGACGTCTTTCCTTAGGCTGGAATCTTCTCACCTCCCACCACTGTCTCCCCAGCTGCTGCTATTTCCCATCGCTGAAAACATTCCACAGAATCTGTCATCACAGGAAGTGGGTTCCAATGAGGTCTGATTCCAAGTGTGGATACTGGAGACATCCCCATGCAAATGTCTCTCCATGCCCAGAGGCCTCTAAGTATCCTGACCACTGTCAAAGACCATGTCCCACCAGGGAAGCTGGAATGAGGTTCTGCAAAGTCTACAGGGGAGTGGCCTTGACCTCTGTGCGTGATGCATAGGCAGTGGGCTGGCAGAATGTGGTGGAAGGCTCTTTGCAGAGGTCCACATGGCTCATCAGGCAGGTGACAGGCACGATGCATGTCCTACTAGTCTTTTCTGGTTCTCCACAGCTCTTTGATGCTGGTAAGAAATGGGGGTTGGGCTCTTTCTGCTGATCCTGAGCTCCTCCATGTAATTCCCTAGGCTTCATTCCTCTCCCTCATTCAGCTCCTTTTCCCCTTTTCCAACCCAATGCATTTTGGCTAGGTGGCTACATTGAATAATTTACCCAGGGCATTTGGTTCCAGTGTCATGATTAATAATGCCTCTGATCACTCTCCACATGGATTCATTTGGACCTTAAACTGTGTGGTCACTTTAATCCAGTCCAGTCTTGGAGGACAGGACATGGTATGAGTCTCCCAAATATCTCTTGTAATTTGTTGTTAGAGCATAAACTCTACTCCTTGCCTCCTTTAAGGCCTTATTCTTGGATTCTTAAAAGTCTTTTGTTTTCTACATAAATCTGACTCTTGTCAATGAAAGTTTTTGACTATCAAAAACCATTTTGGGAGCTCAAAATGAAATATTAACTTCTTTGGTTTCTTTTCATGTCCCTGCCACTCATAACTCTTTTCAAGAAAATGTAGATAAGTGACTATGGAAATGATCCTATACAAGGAAGTCCAGACAGGAAACCCCAAACGTGTGTGCCTTATACACTATTTTTTCATCACCTTCCCATTTTTATGCCTCCACTTACGACGTGCAAATCTCAAGGCATTCTTTTCATACCTATTCCTAGAGTTAGCTTGTTTGAAAAATAAAAATCCGTATTACTAGTTATTGTCTACTAGCATTATGCTCTTACTAACACAGAGGCTATCTCAAGTACTTTCAGTAACCCCCAGCGTGAACAATGCCATTCTGCCCATCTGACAGATGAGGTGATGGGTGCCTACAGAGGGCCTCTCACCTGTATGAGGTGATGTAACTTGCAAGAGCTTGGCCTAAAATTTGACTTCAGAGCTCATGAATGTTTTAAAAAGGAGCTTTAAAAGACATAAAACTTGCAGATCTACAGCTTGGCAGATTAACCAGAACACAGTGCAGACTTCAGTACAGACTTCCGTTTCTGAGAGAGAGGAGGGAATATAAATCCCATCAGAAATCCTTTTTACCTGTGTTGTTTTCCCCCAAGACTCCAAATCCTCCCAAGAGCAGCCTCCAAAGGAGCCTTTGCCTATCTCCTCTGACAGAATGGTCCAAAATCCTCCCTCCTACCGGAATTACTCTCACCCCATAATCAGTCACAGCTGCGTGAGTTTCAGCTCAGAGGCAAATTCTCTGCATGGAAAGGGCTGAAGAGCAGCTGCTGTGGAGCTGAACTCCACAGTGCATCTATCGAAAGACAAAATGTGAACATGGCACCCGAGCTCCACCTACTGTGCTGCTTCAGGTTGCTCTAAACCACCAAGCCTAGGACCCAGGGGCTCTGAGGATGCAGGTCAGTGACGGGGCCATCAAAGAAGCTGCCAAAATCAGATAGTATTCATAGGAAGTAAAAGAGTGAAGAGTGACAGAGATAAAGCCGCAAATATAACCAGACATATGTATTTAAACAGATGAAAAAAACCCCAAATGAATAGTCTTTAGAAATCTAATTCAACCTGTATATGCATGAGAGCAGAGATCATTTATTTTATTGGTCTCTCATGAGAGTTGATTATAGTGCATACACAGAATAACTAGCTATTCTAAATGTAGAATGCTTTAAGACCATCAAAGCAATCATGCCTAAATTACCCAGCGATACCTAATTTCCATCCTACACTCAATATGTCCATAAATATACATTGATAAGATAGAATTAACATTCCCTGATAAAGTTAGGCAATTGCTAATGATGAATGAGGTCAAGCTGTGACTGGCAGAATTTGTCAGAATTAACACAGATGTTTCCACAGTGTGGTGTTTGAGTTGCTATCTCATTGGTGACTTTTATTGTTCCCTCCTCTGTGTTTACTGCAATGGCAGATGTTCCCTAAGTATGTACCCCTTATATTGTTTTATATCCCTTGCAGAATGGTACTGCGCCAGTATCTCCCATGGGGTCACATCTAGTGAATCTTGTAGAACAATTTCCTCCTTGATCCATGTAATATATTCACATAGATGAAAATCAAATAGAATAGATGAGATTCTTATAAAATAAAGCAAGAGTCTGTCACCTCACCATTTTCCACTCTACTCTCCCAAGGGCAAGCAATATTAACTATTTCTGTATCTGGTTCTTTTGAGAATTAGACACTGGTTTAGATAATTTCTTTTCAGGGCTAATTGTTGTGCAAATGTTCTCACTATAACATTCTGCTATAACTAAAAAAGGACCCCCTTTTCATCGCTCCCATGCCTTCTTTCTCTTCTCTCAATTTTTGAGAGCTATGTCACTATTTTTAGTGTTTTGAATCGTCTTGTTTTCCATACAGTTTTTAAAATGTAGATTGTTTCCCCATTGTGAAAAATGAGAATTTTAGGGGCATCTGTTCTTCTCTTTCCCTCTCACCCCCCCCAATCTATTTTAAACATTTAATTGTAGCTGTTGGTTCAACTACAGGTTGATTATAAATGTTTACAAGAAGTAAGTATCTTAACAGGATCATAAATATATAAATATCATTTATTTTGTGGTTGAAGTGCAGGCTGGAGTTATATCTCATTGTCCTCAGGTCCTGCACCATCACCTGTCTTGGAATTCAAATCATAACGCTCCTTGCGGGAGAGTCAGTGTCACAAAATCAATATCAAACTCATTGGTGAAAATACTCCTTTCCTTCCCTGTAGACAACTTAAAATCATTCCATATTTTAGCTTGCTTCATAATTGGGACATGATTTGTGTATTTTTCCTGGCATTTCTTATTGCCTTTCTTTTTTAAAAAAATTATATGTTTGAGGAGTTATATCTCTTTATCATGTGTTTAATGTTTTGCAGCTTCTTTTGATTGCTCTTGTATTTGATACACATTCTTATTTGAAAGATATTTTACTTAGTCTCACTAATTTAAACTAGCTCGTTATAAGCCTGCTCCTCAGCTCTCCCTTATGAATTCATTTTATTAGATCTATAATTTGAGCAAGAAACCTCTTTTGGGTCCTGAAGTGTATAATTGAGTAATTTCTTCAGAAAGAGTAAATAAGAGGATTATGTCCCAAGTTCTTGCATGTGTCTGATGATTCTGTGTGGCTCTGTGTTTTTGTTTTAAATCACCCTGTTTAGTTGTTGCTGACTCTCATTGAAAGATCGGTTGTCTTTCTTCTAGGACTTTGTTCTGTGATTTCTGTGATGCTCTTCTTGTCTCCATTCTCCCTCGTCTCCCTGGATGTCCTACTGAAAGAAGTTTAAACTCTTACATTGACCTCTAACTTTGATGTTTTTCCCCTAGTCTTTTCTTTTCCTTTCTTTTTACTCTACATTCTGGAATTTCCCTCATTTTCTTTAAATTAGTTATAGAAATGATGTTTCCAAGAATATCTATGACTTCTCTGATACCTCATTTTCTAGCAACCTATTCTTACTTCATCATACCATTTTACTTTCTGAGAATCTCAATCACATTTTTTAAAGATTTATTTATTCTTTTGGAGACAGGGTCCCACTATGTAGTTCAGGCTGGCCTTGAACTCACTATTAGTCCAACCTGCCCTCAGTCTCACAGCGATCCTCCTGCCTCAGCCTCCGAAGTGCCCGAATTACAGGTGTGCACCACCATGGCTAGCTTTAAAAGAGGTTTTAAAGACGGAAATGTTTAGGGATGATTTGGATTTACACACAATTGTAAGAAATAATGCAAAGAAATCCCAAGAACATTATATCTAGTTTTCCCTCTCAGCTTTTACAAAACCACTGTGTAGTATCACAGCAAAGACACTGACAATCCATTAGTCTTTCCCAGATTTCCCCAGTCTTGTATGGACTGGTGTATGTGCATGTGTGTGTATTTATCACCACATGTGTAGGTTTTTGTGCCCACTCTATCAGTCCAGAGGCTGAGCGGTTGCTGCAGGTTAAGGGTGCTCTCCTACTGCTCTTTCCCAACCTCTCACCTTCCCACCCATCCTTCCTAGACCACCTTGACAATTGCCAGCCTGTTCTCCAAGATTTGGTTTATTTCACTAGGTTTCAACTCCCTGAAAAGTCATCCGAGTTGTTATGTACTTAAAATTTGGTTTCTTTTTATCATTTATTAGTGTGGCATGGTATATACATAAATCAGTTTATTTAACCACTTCCTTGATGAAGGACATCCAGATTGTCTCCAAGATTTTGCTGTTATGAGTAGAGCCACTATGAAGATTCCCATACAGGTTCTGTGTGAACAAAAGTGTTCATTTCTCTGGGATAAACACCTGAGAGTAAAATTGCCAAGTCACAGGGTAGTTGCATGTTGACTTTTATAAGAAACTGTCAAACCTTTGGCGGTTTGGGCATTGCTTTCCAAAGCCACCATGCCAATGCACATTCCCACTAGTAATAAATGAGTAATCTGGTTTCTTCACATCTGCACCAGAATTCTGGCGTTTTCTTCTGTTAGCCATTCTGACATATGTTCGGTGAGGTGGTTTTTCACTGTACTTTTAACTGGCTTTTCCTTATTAGCCAATGGTGTTGAATATCAGTTCTCATGCTGGTTGGCCACCCAGATACACTCTTCAGTGCAATGTCACTATGGGTTTGTTTAGTTTTTGGTTTGAGGTGTGCCAGCTTTCTAATGCATTTTTTAACTGCTGAGTTTTGAGCGCTCACTACATTTTTTTACACGAGTCCTTATTAGAGATGTCATTTTCAAATACTTTCTCCCAATTTGTTCTATGCCTTTTTAAACCTCTATTTATATGGGGTTCTGGAAAATAATAGTTTTAAATACTTATTGTTTTACTGTTCCCTCCTTTTTCTATGCTTTCATATCACGTCTGAAATCTTTGCCTGTTCCCAGATCCAAAGTTTTTTCCTTATGCCTTTATTTTTTAAAAGTTTTATAGGTTTTCAATTTACTGTTAAATGCAGGATCCATCCTAAGTTAATATTTGTTTAAGCATGAGGGTTCAGTCAAGCTTTTGCTGACAGAAAACTGGATGTGCAATTGCCCTAGTGCCTTTTGTAGGAGGGGCTATCTTAGCTTGAGTGAACTGCCTTTGTACCTTTGCCAAAATCAGTTGGACATGTTTGTGTGGGACATTTCTGAGCGCTCAGTTCTTTCTTTACATTGATCTATGGGTCTCTCCTTCTGTCAATACAATACTTTTTTATGACTGTGAGGAGATAATAAAGCTTAATATGGAATAAAGCAACTCCTCCCAGTTTATTCTTCTTCCTCCAGGTTGTTTTAGCTATTCCAGGGGCTTGTTTCTTCTCATATACATTTTAGAATAATCTTCTTTATGTCTATAGAAACTTTACTGGGAGTTTCTACTCATTCTTACTTTTCTATTACTATAAATATGAACTACCAAGAAGCCTGAAAGGAACTTCCATGTAGGTGGGTGGGGCATCTCTACTTCATTTTACAGTGTGTAGGCAAGGAAAAAGCTATCAGTAGGTAAAATATTAGTAACAAGTTTCTCAAGACAGAAGCTGGTGAAAGATTCAGAGAGAGCCAACAGAGCTATGATGCTACCTTTGTGTACACACACGGAGAGCCACGATTAGAAAGAAGGTGATGCTGAGAAGTCTGAGCCAGAGCCAGAGAAAAGGAGAGATGGAAAGTGGGAATGAAAACCTGGGATAATTTCAAGTTTTTGTACTTAGGATTGTCCTTTTTATACCCTTACTTTTACTATCTTCTGGGGTTTTGTTGCTGTTTTGTTTGGTTTGGTTTCACCCGCAGATATGATTTTGTCTATGTAAGTTCAAAATATGGTTGGCAGAAGGCAGGGGAGCTTGCTTAGTGGCAGGGGTCAAGAGAAAGTCCAACTTCATTCTGCCTTTTGTAGATGCTCAGATATTTAAATAGCTGTCACCCTTATAAATGTCACGTTATTTATAAATAAGGAAGTAAAAGTAAATGAAATACACTCACGTTTTCAGGCTGCCTTTTGGAACCAGAACTTTAGTAGAATGTTTTCAAATTTATCTTAAAGATTGATATGCTCCAGCACTTGAAGGGAATTTTCATCTAGATTTTTTTCTTTATATTGAGAGTAAGATACAGTTCTCTGCTTTTAAAAAGTACTCATCAATTTGCAAGCCCTTCTGCTTCTTTGTTCATAAATACCACAACCCTAAACTCTTCCTTTCCTTTATCTCTGATGCTAATTCCTCCTTCAACTCTTACCTGCCAGAATCTAGTTCTGTAAGGCTGGTAGTGGTTGTGATAAAAGGTCGGCTTCAGCCAAGGACAGAATGGGGCTCAGATGAGGAATGTGATGAAATTGGGAAAAGACCAGCAGCAATGTTTATCAAATATAAAAAGGACCATCCATCGGGCAGGATCACAAGGCAAGTAGGACACAAAGAAGCAATACTCCCACCCACACTTTCTAGTATGAGAAAGCGCTCTATAATCAGGCAAAAACCTACAGTAACTTTAGGTATATACCAAATAGCAATGGTTTGACAATGGATAAGAATTGGAAAAATCTG
This sequence comes from Heterocephalus glaber, assembly GCF_000247695.1. The sequence goes on from NW_004624811.1 coordinate 10,574,818, forward strand.
ATGATTCACATTGGAAAGGTGTTCTCAGACATCATCACTACCATTACTGATAAATTTTGATTGAATACCACCAGTGACAGGAAAATCAATATAGTAGAAGATTGCTCATACTATTGGAAAAAAAATTTTTACCTATAATTTGTTTGACAAATGTAACTCCCTAATAAAGGTGGCTGCATGTTTTGTTTCTCTCAGAGCAGTTCAGGTTATATTTATTATAAAACTGTTATGTGTGTTCCCTTTTATTCTCAAGAGTGAGGAGGGAAATGGGAAAAAATAAGAATTAAGATATATCAGGTACAGGTACAAATTCCATATGATGAATGTCATTATTATGTCTAAGATGTACCAATAAACTTGATTAAAAAAATAAACGGGGAAATCAAAAATTTTTTTAGTGTTTAGTTTTATTAGTACGTGTTTGCAATGCGTAATGATTCTATGCTTTGAGGGGACTTGGTACATATACATAACACATCTTAATTTTTTTTTGACTCCTTTCCCTCCTTTCTCTGCCCCCTTCCCATCTCTTTTTGTAAAAACACCCAACAAGTTCGATCGGTAGCGGGAGGGGAGAGCGGACCCCAGAGAGCCCTGAGCAGCCCGGCCGCCGCCCGGGTAGTTCCCAGCGCACCCCGGAGGAGCCGCAGCTGCCGCAGCCGCCCCGCCCTCAGCGCCGCGGACCCCAAGCCCGGCACCACGGCAGCGGCGCAGGGAGCGGCGGCCCCAAGGCCATCGCAAGGAAGGTTTTGGGAACAGTGAAAGGGCTCAATGTAAGAAACGGGTACGGTTTCATCAACGGGAAGGACACCAAGGAAGATGTATCTGTGCACCAGACTGCCCTAAAGAGGAACAGCCCCAGGAAGCAGCTTCGCAGGGTGGGAGATGGAGGGACTGCGGAGTCCGACGTGGCTGAAGGAGCAAAGGGTGCGGAGGCAGCAAACGGTGCAGGCCCCGGGGGAGCTCCAGGCAAGGCAGGAAATAGGCAGCAGGCCGTAACCCTTAGAGCCGCCGTCCGCGTCGGAGGGGTCCTCCACGCGGTTACAGCAGAATTACCGGAGCAGTGCGAGTGGGGAAGAGAACGAGGGGTCCTCGGAGAGCGCTCCCGAAGGCCAGGCCCACAGCGCCGGCCCCACCGCACCGCAGGCGAAGGGTCCCACCCTACTACATGGGGAGACCCTACGGGCGGGCGTGGGCCGCAGCCTTCCAACCCTCCCGTGCAGGGAGAAGCGAGGAGGGTCCTGACAACCAGGGTGCGGGAGGGCAAGGCAGACAAGGGAGACAGAGTGTGCATCGAGGTTATAGATTTCGGAGGGGCCCTCCTGGCCCAAGACGGCCTAGAGAGGACGGCGATGAAGAGGTGAAGGAAGATCAAGGAGATGAGACCCAAGGTCAGCAGCCACCGCAACATCCGTACCCCCGCCACTTCCATTACCGACGCAGACGCCCGGAGAACCCTAAACCACAGGATGGCAAAGAGGCAAAAGCAGCCGATCCACCCGCTGAGAATTCGTCTGCTCCGGCTCCCGAGGCTGAGCAGGCCGGGGCTGGGTCAACGCCGGCTTAAGGTCTCTACCGTCATCCGGTTTAGTCATCCAGCAAGAAGAAACGAATATGAAATTCCAGCAATAAGAAATGAACAAAAGATTGGGAACTGAAGACCTTAAGTGCTTGTTTTTTGCCCATTGACCAGATAACTAGAACTATCTGCATTATCTTTGCAGCATGGGGTTTTTATTATTTTTACCTAAAGACGTCTCTTTTTGGTAATGACAAATGTGTTTTTTTTTTAAAAAAAGCCTGGTTTTTCTCAATACACCTTTAAAGGTTTTTAAATTGTTTCATATCTGGTCAAGTTGAGATTTTTAAGAACTTTATTTTTAATTTGTAGTAAAAGTTTACAACTTGATTTTTTCAAAAAAGTCAACAAACTGCAAGCACCTGTTAATAAAGGCCTTAAATAATTGTAAAAAAAAAAAAAAAAA
>NW_004624811.1:10590817-10631801 GCF_000247695.1 Heterocephalus glaber
ATGAACAAAACCTCAGTTGCCCATGAACTAGCACAAACAATCAACAAGTGGGATCTCTTCTTATTAAAAAGCTTCTGCACAGCAAGAGGAACCACTAGTAGTGTGAAGAGACAACCCATAACGTGGGAAAAAATCTTCACCTGCTGTTCCTCAGACAAAGGTCCGCTATCTCAAATCTATGAAGAACTTAAAAAGATCAGACCTCCCAAATCTAAAGACCCAATCTGAAAATGGGCATCTGAAATGAACAAACATTTCTCAGACAAAGACGTAGAAATAGTAAATAAACACATGAAAAAGTGTTCAACATCACTGGTTACTGGAGAGATGCAAATGAAAACAATGCTGAGATTCCACCTCACTCCAGAAAGAATATCTGCTATCAAGAAATCAACCAATAACAAATGCTGGTGGGGCTGTGGGCAAAGAGGAACCCTGCTTCACTGCTGGTGGGAGTGTAGACTGGTGCAACCACTGTGGAAATCAGTATGGAGATACCTCAAAGAACTAGGACTAGAAGTCCCATTTGACCCAGCTATTCCCCTGCTGGGTATTTTCCCCAAAGAATTAAAAGAATCATATCACAGTGATATATGTACACCCATGTTCATAGCAGCACAGTTTATAATAGCTTAAAATTGGAAGCAGCCCAAATGCCCATCAACTGGAGACTGGATCAAGAAAATGTGGTTTTTTTAATAAAATGGAGTACTACTCATCCATCAAAAATGAGAAATTAGAGACATTTATTGCTAAATGGATGCACATTGAGGCGATACTCTTAGGTGAAATAAGTAGGACACACATGTGTAAATACCAAATAGTTTCTCTAGTGTGAGAAACTCAAAGTGTAAATAAGGACTAAAAGGTATAATAGACAATGTGAAATAGGAAGAAAAGGGGCAAAGGGGACGGGGAAGTTGGAGGGGTAGGGGAAAGGAAAGAGGGGAATGTAATTAATATGAAAAAATGAAAAAAAGGAAACAAAGTCTTTGTAAATAGTGAGGGAAGGAGGGGTTGAAGGAAGGGCAGGAGTATGGGGAAAAAATAAAAGCCAAGAGATTATGTAAAGGTACAAATTTCCAATGATGAATGTCATTATATTGTATACCTAAAATATACCAATAAAAGGATATACAGTTAAAAAATAAATAAATTGAGTGGCTCTGTCCTCTAGTTCCATTGTCCACTTCCCTGGGAACTTTGAACTGTCCAATTGACAGTCTAAATTTGCGGGGATGAAAAGCATGAGTTCCTCCAAGAAGGTATCTTGGAGTAATGAAGAGAAGTAACACTTCTCTCTCCACTATTTGTTTCTCAGATCCATTGATTCTACTTCCGTGGGATTCAGTCTCATAATAGTGCCCTCCATTTGTGTTGATGCTGAGAACCAATGCAGGAGAAATGGAGAGCATGAGTATCTTAGACTGGTCCCTCTAATATAGACCCTAAGACAAAGCTCTGAATGTAATATGCTTATTTAGGTGGTGGTTGCAGAAAGTTGCCACAGAGGATTGGAGAAATGAAACAAGGAAAAAGCAAAACCAATACACATACCTTAATGAACAGGCTACTGCCATAGGCAACTCTGAACCATTCCCAATAGAGACTTTTGCAAAGTGTGGAATACACCTCAAAGTTCCCCACTGGGGGGCCAGAAACCTGGAATATTTATTCTCCAACTCACTTCCATAATCAGTTAAGGACTATTCTTCAGCACTGCCATTTTACCCTGCAAGTGCCAAAAAGGAGTGAATATTCAGTTGGAGAGTTATGGAAGTTGGCAGTAAATCACTATTGGTAAGTGTGAGATTAGTGAGTGGCAATATGGTAAGGGCACAAATGGCACTTACTACAGTTACCCCTAATACAACAAAATTAATTTCCTAACATCCTGTGGAACAGGGGCTTGTAAACATGATTTAGCCTGAGTTACTTAAAGAGAGAGTTGGGAGAAGCTGAATTTCTTGTATATTGGATTTTGTGGATGGGCATTTAAATGTCACAATTGGATTCATAGCCCACGTGGGAAAACCAATACAAAATATTACCGTGCACCCATCCCCAAGGTATGGGGAGAATGACTAGTATAGATTAGTAGCAGTATGGTCCCAAATGATCTTTGTTACTTAATTCTAAGGAATTAGTTTCTCTATTGCTAATGTAAGAAGAACTAAACTTCTGGGGCAAGAGGAACTATAAAATGACACCATAAAAGTTGACAGATCTCAATTTACTGGTAAAGAAGTACAAATGGCATGTATCAGAACTACATTAACCAAGATCCTGTAATTACAGGGATTTACTAAAATTAATTTATTGGACAACAATCTTCAATTTTAAAAGGACATGTGAAGATTAAAATGGAAAAAAATCAGAATGAATTTTAAACTTTTAAGGAAATTATCAACTAATGAATTCTACAGTAACCTTACATGATAAGACAACCCCAAACCTCAAAAACACCCAAGATTGAATCTGAAACTCTGAGACATGTATAACCAGAATGTTCCATGTTTAAGTAATTTTGATTAGAGAAATAACTGCAGAGCTTCAACAAAGATAGCAATATAGAATAGTAGAATGAATGTAGCACTATGCAAAAGATCTGTGCTTATATAACTTCAGTGATGATAAAACTAGGAAAATTTTAGGAAGTTTTTAAACTAAATAAACCAGAGTTTGTTTTCTGAAAGTAACAATGATACTTTTCTATACACGTGATTGCACAGTTATATTTACTGAGATAGTTCATATACAAGTAATTTACAAATCAAAGTGTTTAGCATGATTAAGGCCTTAGTTTATGTTTCAATGATAAAAGTACAGAGTAGAAATAACCAGAATAGTAAATGAAAATTTTACATCAGACAATTAGAAAATGAAGATGGATTCTAGGTAGCTTAGTTAATGACTATTGACAAAAGGAAGTTTTGTCTGAGTCACTGCCACAGACACTTCTGGGGTTTCTGTACAGACAGGAGGATTACCCTTTCTTGCCATCATATACTTGTAACTAGTCTTGCCCTACAGCCCATGAACTGTTGGCAGAAGTGATGTCTGATACTTCTGGGCTAAAGCTTCTATTATTGGAGCAGAGCTCTCCACACTCCCTTTCCCCGGCAGGGTGATGGAGGAGGCCTCAACTGAGATGAAGAAACCAAAGATCCAAGCAGCCTGATAACTACATTCCTAACTGGAGGAACTGTCCTGGACCCACAATGGAGTTTACATGACCACAAAATAAACCCATGTGACACTTTGGGTTTGTTTTGCTTATGGGTTTTGTTACTGCAGCTTAACTCAACTTAACCTGACCAGTATGAGCAGTGAGAGTATAGTCAGTGTCTCTATATTCTTTAGATGACACAGCCACAGAGTTCTGCAGATGTTTAACGGTGGGCATCTGAATCTTATAAATGCTGTTCATCAATGTAACTTTATCTGGATTATTCTATTCACTAACCCCTCTTTAGACTGCATATTCACAATGCTAGAAAAGTTTGTTGGTTTACTATAGTCCATCAAAAGAGAAAAAAATACTCTTGTTCATTCATAATTGCTTCCATTGACACATTCACAATCACTACCACTTTCAAAATGTATTTTATGATATTTTCAAATCTGTGTGAAATATAATATACCTGGATAACCAAGACGTTATTTGCATGATTAGAGGGTGGAGATAATCTTGTTAATGTTTATTTGTGATCCTATATTCTTCCAAAAGAATCTGTACACAAATGATGAATTATTCTTCAATTTCTTCAACTGACCTTATTCCACAGCAAGCCATGTAGGTCTGGAAAAAAAATCACAAAAGGATTGGAATTAAGTGGAATGGCACTGCATCTGACTATCTAGCATCTATCTATAGTGAAATAGAGATATCTGTTCCACCACCACAAAATCTCCATGACTTGAACAAAAACGGTATATTTTATTACCATTTCAGCATCTTTATAATTAAGAATGTATTGGTCATTCTAAAGATACTATTTTGGTAGAGACAGGTAGCTCTGGAAAGGGTTAAATTAAAGAGGGAATAAGAAAAAATTCCAAAGGGTATTTGGCTCATTAGAAGTGGGAAAACTAAACACTTGTACAGTGAAAGCAAAAAGAATTTATCATTTGCAGCTGCAGTGGTTCATAATGTATACATGTGATATTTACCTTATCTTGTTTGAGAATTGGTTGGAAAAGAATAACCACCATTTGTAGTAGAGAGGGGTCACCAGGTGGTTTTCTGAAGGGAACACTGTTTTCTGCTCAGTTTTGGATCTGTTCTTTTCTAATAAACAGCAGTGTCACTGACCTTTGAGCTATGTGGTTTGGTGGTTTGGAATTTTGTTTATGGTCCCCGTTCACAGTAAAGAGCCATGCAGTGGCTATCAGAATGTGGTGCCTACACCAGCATGCAGCATTCCTTGAAAACATTTACAGATCTGAACTTGGCCTTAGCCCAAACTATTGAATCAGAAATTTGGGGTGGGTACAGGCAATCTGTCATAACAATTCCTGTATAGAGCACTTATAAGATTTTTCTAACATTGAGAATCTATATTTTATAATTATCTTAGATAAAGATCTGATACCCTAAATTTCAAAATAGATCTAGTTTTTAATGCATAAGTAATAAGCCCTCAAAAATATGAGATTTGTATTAGAAGTGCTGATACAATCTTAAGGATAGCATTGCAAATGGCGATGCTATAATTAAGCTTCGATCTTCTTTGGAAAAAAGAGGGAGAGAGAACTCGAGGAAGGAGGTTACTGTTCAATGAACTGCTCTGTCATTTGCCGCAGTGATTCTTAATTGTGTCTCATTACGGCAAGATGATCATTACTCTACTTGTCTGCCTGATTTAGAGACCACTAAAAGTGTCTTGTAACATGCAGCCGTCTCCCATGCAAGGGTCCTTTGGCTCTCACCCTCATTACTCAGAATCTGTCCAATTATTTGTCATTAAAGTAATAAAAACGACTGCAGCAGAAAATGTGGGAGGTAACTGTTGGAGGTCTGCCCAGAGAAGAAGAAAAAATGCAAACTGTTTTCAAGGCACTGGGAAGGTGACATCGTTAATTAAGTGTTAGGGAATATGCAAATCTGTTCCACTCTCAAGAGACTGTGATAAAACTGAGAAAACATTATTATCACTGCAAGGAAGAGAAGGCTGTGTTAGCCCATCTGGAAGACTATGTCATTTTCTGGTGGTGACTCAAGCAAGCAGGGGAGGGAGCAGGGAACCAAATGAAGAAGGTGGAGTTGTTCAGGGCCATTGAGTGTGCTCAGGCTGTCAAGAGTTCAGAATTAAGGTGTCAACGTGGAAGGCCAGTGGATTACAACTTTTAACGTTGTCTAATCTCAGGATTTGCACAATTTCCTCTGCAAAATGACTTACAACTCATCAGCAGGAAGTGTTTTTGTAGGTTAAAGGAAGGGGAAAGGAACTGAGGGGGCCGCAGGCAGCTGGCGTAGTAGGCATCTTGGGTGTTGTTTTATACTTTGTAATGAAGCTGAGCACTGGAGGGATGTGGACACTTGCTTATCTATTAAAAATATACTGAGCAGCAACAGAGGCCACAAAGCTTTGCTCAAGCTGAAACTTGTAATCAGAGTGCCTTTTCTCCAGTCCTCCTCCATCTTGTTAATCTGATCCTTTCTTATCATTGGAAGTTCATAGTGTCAATTCCTTTTGAAAACTAAACCTGATTTGAAGCCATATGTGGTCTTAAATTTTCCCAGATTTCTTCATTTTATCACAAAGAAATTAAAGTTTTTCTCAATAACCTGCAGAAAAAGTCATCTTGCATTCTGTCTGTATTGGTTAGCAAATGCTGCTTAACAAACCATCCCAAAAGTAAGAGACTTAAAATAATAATTACTTTTTATTACTCCAGAATCCATATATCAGCTGGTCTTGCTCATTAAATTAATCCCTTGAAAGTTGAGTTAGATGTCTCTACTATTGGTTAAACTGGGCTTGCTCCTATATTTGGGTGTCTGCTGTCTTGTAGATGGCTTGGAAAGACCTTGGTTTGTACAAGTGGATTCTCCTTCACAGACTCTCTAGCCCCAGCCCCACAGGAAAACATAGGCTTCTTCACAGGCTGGTGACAGTCTTCTGAGAGATAAATGGAGGCAAGACAATCCTGCTGAGGCATCTTTTGCAATTCACAATATGCTGAGGAGGTCCCAAACCCTCAGGTGCTGCTTCCTTCTTGCATAATTCTTTCCTTAATTTCTTTCCAATTCTATTTTACTACAAGAAGCAAGAACCAGACTGCACTGTCAACACTGCCTAGGAACTTCCCCAGCTAAGTACCCAAGTTAATTACTAAATAGTTCTATGTTCCACAGACAATAGAGCAAAATTCCAGCTATATTTTCTGTTACTGTGTAATAAGGTTTGGTTTTCCTCCTGTTTCCCATAACATGTTTCTCATTTCTCTTGGGGCCTATGTTGGCAGTCTTTTGTATCCAAATTTCTACTGACAGTCTATCCAAGGGAATCTAAGTGTTTTCTATCACGTCACAAAATTTTTCCAGTCTCTATCACTATACAATTCCGAAGCTACTCCCACATTTTTAGGTATTTGTTTCAATAACATCTAATTCCCAATACTAAAACCTGTGTGGGTTTCCTAAGGCTGCCTTAACAGACTATCATGAATTCTGTGACTTAAAAAAATATAAATTTGTTCTTTCATAGTTGTAGAGGTTAGAAATTAATAAATTTAATAATTAACGAATTTCAAAAACCTAGCAGAGTCAGGCTTCTTCTAGGAGTCTTTGGAGAGAAACCATTCTTTACCTCATTTGGCTTCTGGTGGCCCCAAGCATTTTTTTTAGGTTGGGGCCATATGCCTCCAATCTCTGCCTATATAATCATGCTGCCTCCTCCTTTTCTGTGTCTTATAAGGACTCTTATCACTGGATTTAGGGCCCACTGAGATAATCCAGGATGATCTCATCTCAAGATTTAAAATAATATATATATACATAATATATATTATGTATATATATATTGGTACTGGGGATTGAATTGGGGACTTCGTGGTTGCAAGGCAGGGGCCGGAATCACTGAGCTAAATTCCCAGCCCCAAATAAATTATATTTGCAAAGACCCTTTTTCCAAATAATATAACATTCACAAATTCCTGGCATTAGAAAGTGAATGGACCTTTCTTGGGGCCACCATTCATCCCAGAACACTTGATATCTCCTCTTTACTATAGCTGACTTAGCTGTGAATTTCCTTTTATACAGATGAAGAAACAGACACTTTCAAACACTGAAGAATGGCAGGACTACAAACCTGGCAGAAAAGAATAGCAACATGGCTGCCCAATTATGTCTCCTCCCATTCTTGTCCTATTTCAGTCAGTGTCTTGAACTGGGAAAGAAGATGGGAAACCACACTTGTGGACTACTTTACCACAATGTTTTGAGAACTAAAATCATGTGGCTAGTAACTCTGGAATCATTGCCTCTTAACACACATGTCATAACACCTACTCATCCATGCAACTTCCTTTTTAATTATCATTTGTTTCATAATAAATCAACACAAAATTTATTGTCTTAAATAACAATTTATTACCTATTATGATTCTTAGTTTAATTCTTCAATTCTCTTATTTCATTTGGCATCAATTGATACGGGCTGCTGATACTGGCTTCGGTCTGGGAGCTCAATGAGGACTGTGGCTCAGGCCACGGGACTCTACTGCATGGGCCTCCCTGCAAGCTGTTTGTGCTTCTATGCATTCTTCCATCCTCATTGATTGTAAGAAAGAGCATCTCAAAAGGAAGAAAGCAGCTGAGAGATCACTTAAAGCCCACAATTAGACATATCAGATGAAGATCTTAGATGAAAGTCCTCAGATAGTATTATTTACCACATACAGTGCATCCACTCAAATAACAAACAGGAGTAGCTAAGAATAAGTCCTAGTTCCTACACTATTTTATATTTATCTTCAAAGCCCTTCAAGAGGATTTTGACCTGTCCACACTAAATGAGTGCAATATATGTTGAAGCCACAAAGCACAGAGTAAATATTAGATAATTACCAAGTATGAATTAACATTATGTACAACACTTCACTTTTCTTTGCCATAAGCCATTGAACTGAATCACTCTGATGACCAAATAATGAATCATAAACCATTTATGAAAGCATTGCATGTTTAATACTAGCCTTCTCCTACCTCCCTTCAGTACCCTGACCATGACAACATCTGTATATATGAAGTGGGGCTGAATGCATCCACTTTCTCATTTTTATAGTGAATGAATGTGCTTTGCAGGCACATGTCTCCAGAATACTTTTTGTAATAATTTTGCCACACAAGAATTCATCCATAGAGTAGCTTTGCCATGTATTTGTGTGGTAGAACAAACATAGGTACCAACAGATAGTAATATTTTCCTTGAGGAGTAAGGTTAGAATTTGTCCATGGTTTAAAGTTATATTAATGTACCATGATAGGATTTGATGCCATAGTGTTGTACTTATTATCTTTTGTTGTTAATAAGCTGCTAGCTACTATTTACCAAACCTATTACAAGTGTACTGTGTATATTTATTTACTTAATCTATACCTTATGTCTTGCAAAGTAGGTTTCCCTGTCCTTGCTTTATAAATGAGGAATTTGAGGCTACAGAGGTCACTTGGTCTGTCTCATATCACTCAGGAAAGAAATGCTAGAACTGGGGTATAAATCCAGGTTTAACTATGTCCAAATCCCATGGTCTTATATAGCATATTATATAATGCTATATAAGCTGGTTGCTGAAAAATGATGTCATTAGCAAACTGTGATTATTAGGTCAAAGGAAGTAACAAACCATATGCAGTTATATAACTCAACACTCCATCTCCAGAAGAGTTCTGGCTTTACCTCTCATCTGAATTTTAGAAAGTTGTTCTAATTCAGATTTTTAAAACTCAAAAGTGCAGAGAAGTCTTCAGAGAAATAGAAGACATCTGATGTGTGACAGCCCATTTGAGTAGCCCTTGTTTAGACTACTTAAAGATATCTTCAGATCAGATTCAGTCATGTGTAATATTCCAAAACCAACACAACGCCAAGAGCAAGCAAGTTGCTAATGTTTATGATAGTGGGAGATTTATATCATACATCCAATGGCCATAATACAACAAATTGGACATCTATGTTTCCCCAGAATTCCTGCTCTTTTATTATCCAATTTAGGAGTTCTTTTTTTTTCCCTAAATTTTCTTCAAAAATTTTTTAAATCAATTTAGTTCTTCCCTCGGTCTAAATATCCAACTCAGTAGAGAGGACTTCATGAGAAAGGATAATTAGCTAACAAACAACACCTTTGATTTCTCCTCTTTCACATAAGTTAGTGACAATCTAAAGGCATTCCAGACATTCACATTTACTGAGTGCATGAATCATAATTTTGTATAACAAAAACTAAAAATTAGAATGTAAGATCAATATTACAATCCTTATTTTTACACAGGACAGTATCGAGTCTTAGAGAATTTAATCAGTTGGTACATTTGCACAGAGTAAGCAGAAGAAGAATTTTAGGTCCTCCCCACATAAGCTTCTGGCTTGGCATGAAGTGAAATACTTAAAGACAATAAGAAAAACTTCAAGACTGGGGCTGTATGTTTGCTATTCCCTGCGACAGCATAGCGTTATGGTTTGTATTTAGATGTCCCTTCAAACTTTCATGCAGTCATAGGTGGGGTTTTTTCAGAGGTGGGTGGATCTAGTATGTGACACTGGGATTGATTCACAGTGCAATGCTAATATCAAGGGCACTAGAATTAAGGGTGTGAGTGCTACCCACCCTAAGTAGCCTGGATAAGATACAAAGGATAGAAAGAGCTCTGGTTGCCCCTTGCTTGCTTTGCTACCTTCTGCCAGCCATGAACTGTTTCTCTTCCACAACGCTTGTCTGCCATACCACCCTGCCAGCTGACTATGGACTGAAACCTCTACAAACTGTGATCCAAATAAACCTTTTCTCCCTTAACTTTGTGTGTTGGATATTTTGTCTCAGCAACAAGAAAAATAACTAAGACACACAGCTAGATCAAGTTGTTAGCCTCCCATAGCATTGAAATCTGTCCACTTCTAACAGACTGTTACCACCAGTAGCCCCATTTTGGTTTATTCCTGTTCCCTGTCATTCTCATACTGTGACTTTTGCTCTGCATTCTTGTAGTCTCGCTTGTTTTTCTGATTTGATTGCAGAACCAACTGTTGACCACAAAACTGAACTGAAACTAGAATATTTTGCCATCAAGAGAAGAAAATACTGTCACAAAGAGTCCACTACATCTAATCAGTACCAAAATACCAGACAGCCTGACTCAAGCTCCCAGAAAATGCTGATTTCTGCATATAACCCCTACTCTGTTTTTTTTTTCCTCTCTGGTTTTAATATAAATATCACCTATTTCCTCAAAGACTTAGAAAGTGGTACTTGAGACACGAAAATGTGTGCCTCCTTCCAGGTTGCTGGGATCCTCTAAAAAGCCTAATTTCTTGTCCCCGACACTCACCTTTCATGCATTGACTTTCTGTGTGGCAACAGCCAAACTGGGTTCGGAACCACACTGGCGTATGTGCAGTAATGCCGCTTCTAGGTGGGACCCACTGACACTTTCCATAGAGCCCGCCACACTTTTGCATTTGCTCTTGGAGGGCTTAGAAGATGGAAAAGCCATAAGATAGAACTTATACCAGGAATATCTTAGGTTGCGTTCCCCTGAAATCATAGCCTCAGAAAGGGACTTTAAGTACAAAGTGTTTATTTGGACAGTGATCTCAGCAAGTAGGTGAAGAAGCGGAGATAACAGATGAAAAAAGCTATCAGAAGGGTGAGTTAGTTATTCAGGTCAGAGCACAGTTCCTGAGGTTTCCGGAAAGGCTGGGTGAATGCACCCAGTAGCGTCTGCCTAAAGGTTAGGAAGTGTTAGCATCTGTGCTTCAACTCTCATCACCTACCAGCCGTCACAGGCTGCCCTCTGGGTGTGAATTCTCCAGCTCTTCTGAGCTGCACAAGAACTGGGGTGGAGAGAGTTCCAGCTGGGCCTCCCTAGGAGCTGTGGAGTTCAAAGGCCCTAAGGAGAGAACAAAGAAGAGGAAACTGTGCAACTGAAGATGGGACACTGCCAGCAAGAACGCTGCATACTTGTCATGAATGGGAATTGAATCAGGTCCACAGCAAGTGGCTTGGGGCCCAAATGTGTCTGCTGAGAGAAAGAGTGGACAGGGCAGTTATCTAACATTCACCAGACCATGACAAGAGTGAAAAACAAGTTTTTACCGTGGTTTGTCCTGAATGTTAGAGCTTTTATTGTATCCTGAATTGTTGAAGTAGATTACACTAATTCTTGCAGACGGGAGAATGATCAACTCCCTGAACCTATGAAGTTTCTGTTTTTATCTTAACCATTATAGACATTTACTTATCATTATTAGTTAAATGTTAGATACTCAGCATCTTACAGGTGTAAAGTGAAAAATTATTTTCTAAGTCTTAAAGGTGAATTATCAATACAATATAAATTTCCATTACATCAAAATTTTTATTTTTTAAATAACCAATATTTTTAAAGAATAATAATCTTCATAATATTGAAAGAAGGGTGATAAAGTTACCTTATAAAATTGTTATTATGAAAAGTATACCTGATACGTTTTTCTATAAATTAATTTAGAAACACATGTCCAGAATTCTCTAACAATATCCTTCTATTCTAAGGATATTTAGTTAATTTAGTTATTTAGGCCTTGCCTTACTCAGGAAAGAATTCAAAATGCTCCTGTGAGCTTCCAGTAAGCATTTCCTAAGGAAATGGTCATAAATTCAGGCAAAGATTAGGCATAAGGAAATAATGCCCCATTATTTATAATAGCACACAATTGGAAATGAACTGAATGTCCCACAATTGGAAACTCATTAAATTATGGCAAATACATATAACAGGCTATTATGTGCTGATCATAATTCAGGACTTCAAAAATATTTAATGTCTTTGGGAAGTGTTCATGCATAATGGTGAGAAAAGATACAGATTTGAATATGCAATACAGTATGTGACACAAAAAATACATACATAAATTAGCAAGTGGAAACTGCATCACCACTGTTACAATATACCTGCTAGCAGTAGGATTAAGGCTAATTGTAATTTCATTGCTTTGCTTTCTTCATTTCCTAAATTTGCTTTACGAGCATATATTTTCTTTACTATTATAAAATCATGTAAATGTTTTAAAATCTATTTTCCAAACATATTTTATAGGTAAATGTGGATCTATATGGGTATGATCCATATATGTCAGGAGAGTTTTCCTGAAACACCTAGAGCCTTTTGCTACCAAGCATTGCAACTACTGAACAAGGCTGTTTAGGGTATGTTATAGGTAGCATTTCATTAGGGTTCAAGTGCTTAAATAGGAATGCTGTCCCATTACCCCACGTCTAAAGCCTCTGCGGTTCCCCAAAGGCCTCAGAACGAAGCCTCAATCCCTTGGGATGTCAGCTAAGACCTTTTCTCACCCACCCTGGCCTAGCACTGTGCCAATCCTTTGTCCCAGGAACAGACACACTCTCTCCAGTCACAGTGACTTTGTGCAGTTCTGCAAGTACAGAGTACTATCTCAGTGCCTTCGTGCAGCTGTTTGCTAAGAGGGAATCAGAGATAGTGAGCTGGAAGCTGAGAAAAGGAAGAAAAGAAAGTCAGGATATGGTGTGTGGTCAATGCCATTGTTTCCAGCTACACTGAGAAGCCCCTGAAATCCACTCAGAGAGGTCTATCCAAAGAACAAGAGTGAAGAGCTTTATCCACTACTTTCTGTCTTCTATTGTTCAAGGCTGCCCCTGGGATGGTGGTTCCCTTGCACATCTAGCTTCTTCCCCTCACCAAGCCCCTTTGACTCCTGTTCACCCTTCAAGATTCACTTCATAGTTTTAAGGGAAAGACTCCCCTGTGCATACTCCAGGTAATACCTGCAAGACTCGCAGAGGCACCCCTACTCCAAGCACTGTTAGAACAAGTCTACCTGGGAACCAAAGTGGCCCTAATCGCTCATAGTCTAACTACTGGATTCCATAGCTCTCTTCCTCGCTATTGACATTACAAAGACAAGAAACCATTCTCCCTAATTTTTTCATTTCCAGCTGTACATATTCTGTATCCACATAGGATCTAGCAATAGTAGGCATAATGGATAGATCAGCTGAATAAGAGCAGCAACTAATCATAAGTGTTACAGCAATATCCCTTCTGTGCCTTTGGGTGTCCGACTGAGTCACTGCATCCCTCTTCAGTCACATCTCTGCAACCTCCATTCCTCTTTCACATGTCATTGAAGTCTCAGAAAAGCTGGAGAAAACAGAGGTATATTAATGCCAGTTCCATCTGTTATTTGTATGCCAAGAAAAAATAAAGCAAGTCCTAAAGAGAACTTAAACGGAAGAGCAATTGCTTTAATAAATTTGTCCCAAATCTGCCACCATCCTAGCTATGCAGTGACACAAATATCTTTCTTTCTGCCAGCCAAAATTTGATTTCTCAGTCAGATCTGGCTTCTGACCTCATCAGAAATGGTCCTTTTATATCTTAAATCCTCAATACAAACTTCTAGAGTCTACTTTTTATTTTTAGCATGTTGACTCTTTCCTCAACATGCTGTATGCATTTTATTTTCTTAGAAATTCTGAAGGGTGTTTTCCATGATGTATCAATTTTTATTCATAAAATATCATATAGACAGAAATATACACAACAATATTGTTGTTTACCAACAGTTAGTAATACTCAGCAAAACTTGCTAAGCATCCTTGTTAAAATTCTTAACTGATTCTTCTTATTACTCTGTACCAAACAGCACCCAACCTCTCTGCTAAACACATCTTGAAAATATAGGTAAAGAATATTAATTTGAAGAGGCAACACATTACTCACAGGTGTCAATCTGAGTTTGTACTATGGTTGTACTGTTTTAGTTATGTTTTGGGTTATCTCATGCTTCCTCTAATATGGACACAGTCATGATGGACAACTATCCCTGCAATCTTAGATAGTTCATAGGTCCTTTATCGCACCAAGAGGGACAACTGGAAGGATCAAATGGCCTCATAGTTTTTGAACAAATTAGATCTAGCTTGGAATCATCAAACACTGGTGATTTTCTTACACCATTAAGCATTCTTTTCTCATAAACAGAAAAGACAGCCTTTAGTCTAGACCACCAGCAATCAGTAAAGGGCCAGATAGTAAATATTCTAGCCTTGTGTGCTTTATGGTCTTTTGCAACTCTTGTGTTGTTGTGCAGATGCACTCGTATACACTACATGCATCAACTGGAAGGGATGTGTTCCAACAAAACTTTATTTATAAAAAGACAGTTTTTATAAAACTGTATTTGGCCCACAGGTTTAGTTCACCAATTTCTTGTCTACTAAAAACTATTAAACAAATAAGTATTGCTTTAAAAATCTAGTTCAAGCTAAGTTTAAAGCAAGACTACTCCTTCCCCACCTGTCTAGCATGATCATTTCTTTGATCAAAGCCTATGTACAAAATTAGCATGTCCTCTGCTCTAAGATAGCTGGTCACCAAACTTCAACCTTGAATATGCCTGACTCTTTTAATGTGCTACTGACCAAGCTTCAGGATTTTTTCCCCCTGCAATATCCAGCAACTCATGGCAAAGAGTATGCTAAGTGAGGAAATCTAATTGTTTTCAAATAATCAGAATCTCTATATTTTGATGAAAAGTAACAGGAAAAAGCTAATTTGATTTCCTAACATAATACACAAAGACAAACTTCCTGTTGAAAGGCTGTGCCACTCCAATTTGACATCTGCTTAAAGGATAAGAAGAGATGCTCTTGGGAGAACATAACCAACGGATTACACATCTTCCTATCTCTACCTTCTCCTGTCCAGGTTATTTCTTGATGAAACTAGACTAGAGGTTTACAGGTTTATGGTTTATAATTTACAGAAAAATCAAGATAGCAGTTACTGTGTAACCTTACAAATGAAAAAGCTATAGTCTATTCAGGGTTTAGTTTCACTGGAAGAAATAAAAATTAGACTCTGACTCAGACGAACTTGAGTGCATGGAAAAAATCACACCAAATGATGGCATCTCTTCTATTTTAGCCCCTTGTTATTCATTCTCTTTGTTCTCTGAGCAAATAGTTTGGGGAATTTAAAAACTATTAAACAAATCAAAAGCCTCTACTTTTCTATGATTTTGAGTAGCTTTGAAGAAAATCTTCCAGCAACAGAAGATTACTAAGAAATCCTTCAAACTGAAAAAGCACTAAACTTCTTTTAATCTGGTTCTACAGAAAACATGCTCCTACATCACATTCTTTGCATAGAATATATCTATACAGTGCACACAGTAGGCATTATTTTTGTCTATAGCATTACTCTTTCAATCAACACACATACCTGGGCCTCCTACCCACCATTAACCTCTCAGCTTCATGTGTGCCACCACCTCCCAGAATTCTGGGCAAAATTGCTGTACTCCTTATGCCAATTGCACAATGAACATCAGAGGACTCATCAAGCCATGTAATGATTTCCTGATTACCTCCTAATGTGTCTGTGTCTTACATTGATTTCTTCCCAGTGTCTGAACACATGCCAAAAATATTTATAGCAGCATTATTCATAAAATTAGAAATGTGAAGAAATAGAGTATTTGTTGAAAAACAATCCTTAAAATAAAGGTTTCCACTACTACCTCTTTATTATTGTTATTCCTTGTTGTTATACCAAACCTGAACAGTCCTCACGAAATGTTAGAAAGATTAGACAATGAAAGATTAGACATAAAAAGTATCAAGGCTATTAGACAGTATTTTTAGATGTGATACCAGAATCACACACATACACACAGGTAGAAGAACTAGACATTATCAAAATTAAAAACTTTTGGGTTTCAAAAGAAAACATAACCCGAGGAATGGAAAAAGATGTATACATCATATATTAAATAAGGTAATTATATCTGGAAATCAAAACAGATTATAATTTAATAATAAAATAAAACTCAAAGAAAATAGGTAGAATATAAAATTTTCTAGAGACGATATACAAGTGGCCAAAAAGTACATAACACAATAAATAACATCATTAGTCACCAGGGAAATGCCAATCGAAACTATAGTGAGATATCACTTTGATACACACTAAGATGTTAATAAGTTAAAAAAACAGAAAACAAGAGTTTTAAGGAAGATATGGGGAGATCAGAATTCTTATACTCTGTTGGCAGGAGTAGAAAATGGTTCTGCTGCTTTGGAAAACATTTTGCTAGTTCCTTAAACATTTAAACATATAATCCAGCAATTTCACTCTTAGATATACACCGAATAAAGATGAAAACGCATGCCCAAACAAAACTTGGTATATTTTTAACAGCATTATTCATAAAATTAAAAAAAGTATAAACAGCCCAAATATTTGTTCATGAGTGAATCCTTGAATTAATGTGATATATCCATACAATGGAATATTATTCAGCAATAAAAAGAAATTGAACACTGATGTATGCTACAACATGGATGAATCCTGAAAATATGCTATGACACAGGTGAATCTTGAAAATATTATGCAAAATGAAAAAAGGCAGTATAATACATATTATATGACTTTTACATGAAATGTAAAATAGGCAAATCTATAAAGAGGGTAGATTAGTGGTTGCATAGGTTTGCCAATGAGGGTGGAAAAGGGGGTTAGGGATTTAAGAGGTGCAGGGTTTGCTTGGGGATGATACAAATGTTCTAAAACTATTGCATTCAAGATTACACAATTTCCATGTGCCTTCCTAGCACATTAGAGTGATCTCCTGTATTACATCTAAATGGAACAGAGAGAGACTTTAATTGTATGATTTTAGAAATGTTTTTTGTTTAAAATAATAAAAATGTTTTCTCTTTTTAAAAAGATTGCAGGGCTGGGGATTTAGCTTGGTGGCACTGCGCCTGCCTCACAACCACAAGGTCCTAATAACAACAACAACGAAAAAGATCGCACGATATTTTGAACACATTAAAAGCCATTGGACTGAACACTTTCAAGCTGTGAACTGTATGATAGGTACATTATTTCTCAAAGAACCTTTTAAAAATGGTTGAAACTAATCTATGATATTAAAAGTCAATTACTTGCTCTTTGGGGAGGTCAGCGCTGACTTGAATGAAGCTAGAGGAAGACTGTGCGATGACAAGAAGTTCTGTTTCTTGACCTCCGTCCCTGTTAAAAGCTACGCAAGTCTGTTCACTCGGTGAGAACTCTTTGATCTGTGCACTTGTATCAGTTGTGTGCCTTAGAGTACATGTTTTAATTCAATACATTTTTAATTTGAAAAAAGTAAACAGCTGTGGCAAATGGATAAATGGTCCCTAAAACTGTCCACATTGTAATGTCAGAATCTGTGAATATTTTACCTTACATGACACAGGGTAGAATTAAGGCTTATTAATGAGTTAATTTTAGCGTTAGTCCTGGATTATTCGTGTGTCCCCCATGCAATCATAAAATCTTTAAAAGAAAGAAGAGAGAAAGAGTGGTGTGATGGGATCGGATATGAGAAAGACCCCACCAGCCTTTTTTGGCTTTGAAAATGGGGTAAGGGGCACAAGTCAAGGAACAAGCCAGGATCTGGAAGCTGGAAAACAAGAGACAGTTCTACCCAAACAGAGCCTACGGAAAGGAACTCAGCCCCGTGACACCCTGACCGCAGCCGGATGAGACCTATTTTAGACCTCCGACCTGTGGAATTCTGAGAGAATTAATGCGTGCTGTCAAAAACACTAAGTTGGGGTCAGTTGTTATGGCAGGCATAGAAAACTAATACAACAGCGGACTTCAATCTTTCAGTATGTAGCAAAATAGAATTGGATGAGCTGGAAAACAACCAGACTGCAGGTAATGTGGAAGAATTATAGAACAAAACTTATATCCCCAAACCAGTCAAAATAAATCTGCAGATGGT
This sequence comes from Heterocephalus glaber, assembly GCF_000247695.1. The sequence continues at coordinate 10,608,847 of NW_004624811.1, forward strand.
CACAGAGCACACACTGATGCCAAACTCTCAGGGGTCCCATCTATGATCAGTGACAGCAGATCCTAGTAAGGAGGAGAGGTAATGGCTAATGTGTCCCCAGGTGACCTAACCTCTGGCAGGTGGCCAGCTTAACGAGGTGTTAATGAGTAGGCAGATAAATCTGGATGGCTATAAAAAGAGGTAGTGGCAGTGAGAAAGAGAAATAAATGGGAATGTCTCAAAAATTCTCAAACTTACACCTTACAACATTTGGTTATACTATCTCCTCCAATTTTGTTCAAAATTTCAAAGCTCAAATGCCTGATGTGATTTTTAATAGCCAGATTTTGATTCACAACCACAAAAGCCAAATTGAAAGGAAAATTGGAGGGAAGCTTTTGAAGCATGTTCAAACATTTGTTCTAGTTCTGCTTTAAACATGCAAAATGAATGGCATGGTTAGAAAGTACACCTAAAAATATAATTTTAAAATGTAGTGAATTACGATCATACAAATGACTGTACAATTTTAAGTGAATTCAAACGATGGTCCAGAAATTCTAAGTCTTAGAAAATACCATGTTTGTATTTTTCCCTTTTGCTTTAAATAGGACAATATTCAAGTTACCCAACACAATAGAACTCTTCTCAGTCTCACTGAATCACAAAGGTTAAAGAAAAAATGTCGCCATGTACACATAGATGCAAGCTCCCTCTTGATTTTACTGTCTGAAATTTTAGCCAGAAATTATGTAGGATCTTATATAGTAAGACACTTGCTTTTAGAACAGTCTTAGTTTCTCCCCTCTACAAATGAGAATACTCCTCTTCATATTATGAAAGTGTTCCTCTGGCTGAAAACATAACATTCAATGGTAAAGTACATTTCTAGATCCAGGTTACGAAATGTTAATGTTACTCTTCTGTGACTCTATGAGAGTTTCATTCAGGGACATTTGGTGGGAATCAGAGCAAAGCCCTAGAACCATAAACTCTCCACCAGGGTCCAATTGAAGCTGAAAGAAGAAAGAAGGGCCTCTGTGCACCTTTCTGCAGCATGTCTGAGTCTTTTCTTGGTTGGTTTTGGAGATATCAGTTGCCTCCCTCTGTGTCCTCTTTAATTTCCTTTCCTCATATATACCATGAAGAGAAACTTCAGAAGGTTAACTGTAGAAGGTTAACCCACATACAATATGCATCACCCACTGCCCTTTTCTGATTTCAAATTAAGTATATAATTAGTAAAAAAAGGAAATCCATGCCTTCCGGTGATGAAAAAATTAGGAAATCAATAGGTGGTTGCCTCAGCAGAGACACAGGGGAGTTTTGGGTCGTCAGTGGGGCTGCCAGTTATAATATCTGAAATGGCAACACAAGCATCTTCTCTGGGCCTCAAAGCACTGAGCAGATGCCCCACTTCTGGGCTGGCTGGCTCTGAAGATTTGCAAAGGGAAATGAAAAGATGAACTGATCTATTCAAATGTAACAATGTAGAGGCAATGAAATTGCGTTTAGTACTACTACAAAACTTGAAAACAAAAGATCTCTCTAAATGGTGAAATACTGACATGAACAGAAATTGTTTTGTTTGATTTATACCCTCAGACATCACAGATTATACATCCCTCCATTGTCTGCTATTTCAGATCCCAAGGAGGCGTGCTTAGGAAGTTATTTCAAGGCTACCCTCTTAGGTGCCAGAGGATATATGGCACTTTTACCCTTAATTGTGTATTTTCTTGATTTTATGATCAGCTTGAACAACCCAGCATCCTTTTAGTACAATTTGGGAGATGGATGCCTTTATTGATGTGCAGAGCTTTCTGTGTTCATAAACTCCTACATATGGGAACTTGAGTCAACCTTTCTGTATAAATTTTTTCAGTGACATTATCCTTTTCTAAACATAGATAACCCAGGACCAACTGAATAAATAAACAATTGGGTTTATATATTTGTATTCAGCCTGTGTTGTAAGGTGCTGGGTAGCACACAGTTTCAATGGTACATAATAAACTATTGTTGTATCCATCCACCTAGGTTTATGAACGGCAGAATGCTAGAATTGTTTTGTTCAAATTTAAGCCTCATTTATTGCTTTTAGAAAAATGCACTGTTTAATTAGCACCACTGGATGCACCTATGTCCCCAAGATAGATGTAATGTCTCATGTAGCAATTAGTATTTTGGAAATGTGTTGTAATTTTTACTATACAAAATTAATCTTGTTTGACATCACAGGTGCTCTTTCAAGGTATTTTGAACCTGATTTCTTTAAAGTTAAACATAACTGCTATTGCTTTCAAAAAGCCTACCAAGAAAGACTCCTCCTTCAGATCTGGCTGAATGTTTAAAAGCAGGGGCTTCTGAGTTCAATCCCCAGTCCTAGGGGGAAGAAATGTGATTAAAAGCAGGGGCTTTGAAGGAAGTTAGACCTAGATTCTCCTCTTGGTTTCCTCTGCATGCTTTGGGGTTCCATTTACACTGGGTTTTTTTAAAGGATTATTCATTTGTCCCGTTTAGGGTTACTATGAAAATGGAGGAAGATGTATGTTACCACTAGTCTGACTCATACTATACCTCAAGTCTCATATCTACTTATAAAGACTTCTATGACCCTCAGTCTTGGACAATGTCTCACCTATGTGCTCTCATTAGACATTATTTCCTTAACCATATTGTTCTTTATTGTCTATACACACATCTCAACATCTCATCTACCACTTTCCCTCCTCTTCCCACCCTACTGGCTGTAAATCTGTCAAGAGCAGAACTAGGCTCTAGATCTAGTTTGTAATAGCTATTCATGTTAGTCACCAATTCTATTCATTCATTCACCCTTTGGAGCACCTGGTAGGACGCACTTTCTGCTGCTTTGTGTGTGGAACAGATTCATGTGATGATTGGACAAATGAACTATGAACAGAAAAAGTGGGTAAAGAATTAAAAGAATCATACCATAGCAATACATGTGCACCCATGTTCATAGCAGCACAGTTTGTAATAGCTAAAACTTGGAAACAGCCCAAATGCCCATCGACTGGAGACTGGATAAAGAAGATCTGGGTTTTCTTAATAAAATGGAGTACTACTCAGCCATAAAGAATGACAAACTAGAGACATTTATATCTAAATGGATGCACATTGAGGCCATACTCTTAAGTGAAATAAATAGGACACACGTGTATAAATCCCGAATAGTTTCTCTGGTGTGAGAAACTGAAAGTGTAAATAAGGATCAAGATGTATAATAGACAATGTGAAATAGAAATTAAAGATCCAAAGGGGAAAGGGAAGTGGGAGGGGTAGGGGAAGGGAAGGAGAGAAAGGAATAAATGTGAGAAAAGGAAAAAACAGATACAAAGTCTTTGTAAATAGGGAGGGGTGGAGGGGTTTGAAGGGAGGGCAGGGGGATGGGGAAAAATAAGAACCAAGATACATCACCTAAAGGTACAAATTCCCAATGATGCATGTCATCATATTGTACACCTAAAACGTACCGATAAAATTAATGAATAGAAAAACAGAACTAGTGGATGTCACTTTCAGGACAGAGTATTTAATTGCTGGCTTCACAGGCTGCCTCAAAGGTCTTTTTCCTTCACTGGTTGGCAACTCTTAAGAGGGTGGCGGCTCAGTCAGAAAGAAGGATCCCACTAAGTGGAGACCTCCATGTGTACAGAGTGAATGGCAAATGTTTATGTTGATTTATGCTATTGTGATTTTGAGTTTGTTGTAGCATACCTCAATCCATCCTGCCTGATACACAAATCTGGCCCTAACCCTTAACAAAAGTGACTATTTATAGTAGATTTCCCATAAGCTATTAGTATACATTATTCCTCACCAATTATACCACTACTAAGCAAGGTATACCTTCTTGAGTCTGGTTCATAATACAGCATTCTTGCTTTCTTTATATTCCAAGTTTTTTGAAATAAGGAGATTAATATAGCTATAAGAACAAAAAGCCCATTCTCTTCAATTTGAGCCATGGTTAGGCAAGTAATTATTATATATAAATATATATATATATAAAAAATGTTTTGGGTGGCCTAACTTCAGTTTTGCAGCAAAAAATCACATCAAGCAGAATGTGGTGCTAAGACAGCTAATAAGATGAACCCTGACTGTTTCTTGCAAAATAAATGAATATTACTTAAATTTTATGCAGCACAAGGAAACACCCTGGCCAAAGTTAAGAAACAAATTCACTAATGTTATCACCAAGAACTGAACAACACTTTTTCTTAAAAATGTCAACCTATCATGGGTAAAAAAGTGGTTTTTTCTCTACTGCCTGGCGATTCAAGGACCCCTGTGAGCCTTTAGACTGCATGAGCACTTGAGGCACTTGAGGATAATATTATTGTTAATGATAGGGATTTTGATTAACAACAGTAATTTTTCTTCGTTTTTTTTTGCTTCACAGGTTGTATAGACCAATAGATATGCAGATAAATCTATACAAAAGGCCTTAAGACTGTGGTCCTGGTAGTCCTGTCTTTAGGACTAGATGAAGGCAAAAACTGAAGAACATGAGAGGAGATAAAAGGAAAAACAAAAGTTCAAGAAGAAAAAAGAGAAACAATAAATGTCAGATGAAAATAATACAACAAAGAATCATGGTATGGGGAAACTCAAACAAAAAGCAGGCAATCTGTGATGAAATTTATAAGCAAATAAGCAGTGAGATAAAGGAGGAAGTGAACTGCACCACATCAAAGTAAACTCTGTTGGAAACATCAGCTCACTGTGACCAGATAAGTCCTATAAGAAACATACAGAAAAGAAAACCTTACAACTGAGGGCTGAAAACAATGACAGGAAAGGAAAAAAAAGGTGAATATTGTAGCAATTCTTATTAACAACCAGTTAGAATGGTAAGTAAGGCAGGCTGAAGAGATTTTTGCATGAATTGTGTTGAGAATTTCTCAGTTATTTGGTTTTACCAGTGTAAAACTATCCTAGTGTCTTAGTCTATTTTCAGATACTACAACAAAATACTGGACACTGGGTACTTTATAAAGAAAAGAAATTTATTTGGCTCACAGTTTTTGAGTTCCAAGACCAACTCACCAGCATTTGCTGGATGCTGGTAAGGGCTTTCTGGCTACCTCAAAGCACAGCAGACAGCATTGTGGCGGAAGCTGGTACAAGGAGAGAGCTCATGTCATGTGAAAGGAAGCATGCAGATAGGAAGTGTCCAGACTTGCTCTTTGTATAACTTGCTCTCAGTACAACTAACTCACTCCTTTGACAACCTACCTACTCTGTGAGATTAAATCAATCAGTTCCTGAGACAAGCACCCCGGGGACCTAATTATCTTCCACCAGGTTCCACAGCACCTCACTGGGACCAACTTTCCAGCACAGGAACCTTGATGGGGCCTAATCTATAGCACCCAGGTTGTAGTTAATTCTTCTCCCCTTACTTGCCTAAGACTCAAGGTTCTGAAATTATACAAATGCATCTGTTATTGTCTCCTTCTAAGGACAAATTCTTTACCCGTAAATTTGGAGTCCTGAACCTCAATGTTTACTGAAGACCCAAATTCTAGCTTATCTAAAAATTCAATTGGAACACAAGAAAAAAAGAGTGGGGTTTAATGAAGACTACATAATGTTTCAGCTGTTTTTCATTATTTCCCTCTTTCCCCCACATTTTAAATTTCCCAAGCAGTTTTCTTTTGGGGGAGACAATTTTTAGAAAATACGCAAACTCGTGAACTTCACCAGGAAAGTGAGAAAGAAGAAGAGAAATGAGACAAGTCCATGGTGGCATGAGTTAAATATGTTCCCCTTGAAGTACTCCATGAGGGGAAGTTGTTCAGCCATAAAACAGAGACAGTTCATCTTTATGCATGACTACTTCTGAATAGACCTGAGTATTTTTCAAAATCTTTTGAAAGAAGCTTCAAAAAGAAAGAAGAAAAGTTCTTAGAAAACTCAGTCACATTGAGTCAAAACATATGAGGCTGGGATAGAATTGAGGAAGGCTTTGATGCCACACACACAAAAAAGTCTCAGATCCTAAATAGTATAAAGAGAAGAAAATTAGGTTAGTTCAACCATGCCAATATTTTGGTACTTTAAGAAGAAATTAAAACTACATACTATTTATTTTTATAGTAGTGGTGTGTATTTTTTTCCAAAAGTAAATTAACTACTTAAAAGAATTTTCTGAGAAGCCCAATAATATATTTCTCCTGGAAAGAAACATTCTGGAAAAGATTAAATATAGAATTCATAAAAAGTGGACTTGGTAAGGTAAGCTTCATACAGGCTAGGACACTGATTACCTGCCACTGGATGGGTACATAATAATCACCGGTACACAGAAGTAATTCTGAGTACTTAATTATGAGGGTATGGAGGGAAGCAGGAGCTATTATAGGTATCAGCTGCATGTGCAGCGAAGAATTTTTGTGACTCCAAAAACCTCTATTTGCTATTTTCCTTATCTTACAGTAAAACAATTGTTGCCATACTTTCTGGATTATCAAGGGGAAAAAAACAGAAAAGAAAAATCACAAGTTCAAATTTCTCCAGTGTTGATAAAGCTCAGAAGTGTGGCTTCTAATGCCTGAAATTATTTGTTCTATTCCTTCTCCTTGTTTGGCACTAGGCAAGCTCTTAACCTCACTGAACTTGACTTCTCATTCATAAAGTAAGACTGGTGATTTCTCTTCACCTTTACTCCAGCCACACCATAGAAATGTCAAGAGAAGGCATCAGAGGGAAGGCGGTTCTGAGTTCAAGGACTGAGCAAGCTGCATGCACACTATTCCATGCAAATAAAACCTGTCAACTGTGCCTTCAGCTCAGACGTTAATAGTTACAGAGGCACGTCATGTATAAAATACCTGCAAGAAGGGATAAAAACTCATGGTAGAAACAAAAAGACCTCATAGAAATACCAGAAGGGGAATCCATGTTCTACCCTTTGAAATGAAAAGTAAAGTATTTCCTCTTGAAAGGAACAAAAAGATGGGCTCAGTATCATCTCTGCAATAAGATGATAAGGGCACACTAGACCCAACTGTGACTAGTAATGCCTCTCTGGTGTGTTTGTTAGAAAGTGACCACACTCTAGGGTAGTGATGGTGAACCTTTTAGAGACGAATGCCCAAACTGCAACCCCACACCCACCATTTATCACAAAGTGCCAACACTGCAATTAAACCTGAGTACTGAGGTTTTAGTTTGGAATAAACAACTCATATGTTAACATCTTTTGCCTTAAAAGAAAAACACACTTCCCATAAGTTACTACTACTGCACTAGGGGACCGACAGGATAAAATCAGAACAAGAATCAGAGGCTCTCAAATCCACCTTTTGTGTATACGTGTGGGGGAGGCATACAGGATTTCAGTATGTAGTTCAGACTGAACTTGAACTAGCTATGTAGCCCAGACTGACCTCAAATTTGTGGTGACCTTCCTGCCTCAGCCTCCCAAGTGCTGGGGTTACAAGTGTGAGCCACTCTGTTTAGTTGGGATCCATCTTGGACCTCAAGACAGGGCCTAGCTTCTGCAGGTGAAGATGGGGGCTAATGATGATATTTCGGGCAGAATGAACAAAATGAGCAAATCAATACAGAAGGGGATGCCTTTGTCGTGTATTAAAGGTGATGTTTGAATTACCTCTTTGTTTGGAACTTATGCCATAAGAGAATAGAATAGGCAGAGATGAGATGAAAAGCAGATGGGAGTGTATTGAAATGATATGGCTGCTCAGATGATTAGCTTTTTTCCAAACTGGCAGAAAAAACTCAAACCATTCTAAATTCTCCCAGACTCTTAGTTCCTATACCAAGAACTAGACTGAGATTAGTACACCTGAGATCTATCTGTATTAGTTTTCTCTATATCATTGCTTTGAACTACTTTTACCTGGAAGTGTGAAATTTAGAATTAATCAAGAGTAATATGTGATGGTTGTATCCTGAACTGTGAAAAGAAGCCCACAGAATGTGAACATATATACACAGAGATTTTTAAAAATGGATTAATTTTCACTGTAAGCGAACGTGTGTGGTACCTCTTGTTGAAATTCTGCAAGTCACTTTACTATAACAGACACTAATTGACCCTGGTGCACCGTGAAATCATAAATGAGGACGGGGAGTGACAATGTCACAGGTGTGTCATCTTCTTCACCATGTAAGAGAGTACCATGACATCGCAAATGAATGAAAGAAAAGTATGGATGACTTTTCAAGAAAGATAAACTAAATGTTAATTTTATAGAGTCCAAGATGTACGAACTTTGTAATTATTGTTTTCTCAAAACAGAACTCTTAAAGCTAAACTCCAGGAGGGTGAAATCTAACTTTACTTAGAGCACTGATGCCCTCATGTGGGAAAAAACCAGTTAACACAAATCTCACTCTCTAGTAAGTGCAAGACACCTGGAGAAATTCTACATGATAACACTAGAGAAACACACAAATGGTTCATAAAATAAGGATAAATGACAATTCAGATTTTTTTCATTAGTATTCCAAAGGCATTTTTTTAGTATTAGAGGATATTGGAAATCAGAGAAAAATGCATGGAATGACAATGTCATTTTTCATATAATAATATATGTAAGAATGCTCTAATTAACTTCCAACTATTGGACAGTATGTCATGCTCCATTCACTGTATCTGTCCAGTTATGTCAGCTCCAAGATGCTGATTTATTGATGTAGGACTGTGTGTGAGCTCAAAAGCATTGCAAACCTCAAACCACAGCACAGACCAGTTTCTGTAGCCTAATATATTGGAGGAAAACCAGGTGCAATTAAGAAAGTTTGCCCTAAAATTCATCCTGCTCTCTTCACTGTGCAAAAGTACTACCCCAACTTGCTTTGATGGAAAATATTCACATGGAATTATCCTGAAAGAAATATCTGAAATTGTAAACTCACTGGTAAACTGAGGTACACAAACTCAGAATATTGCTGTAATAATAATCAGATTTTCATTTGTAATTTTCTTTAAAACGTTGGTGCCTTTTGTGTTTGCACGAAGTCATTTATGTAGGTCACATTCTCTTTACCTTCAGATCTATTCTCACTTTCCCTTGCTCAGAACTCTCTCTCAGTCTAAGGGGCTGACATCCATGAAATCGCATTTTCAATTAGTTTAACCAGTAAGAGGTATTGATAAGATGCATTAGTCACATTTTTCCATCCCTGAGACACACCACGTGATACTAGTAATTAAAGGAGGAGAAGTTTAATTTGGTTCACAGTTTCAGGGTATTCAGTCCACAATTGGCTGGCTCCAAGGCAGAGCCCTGATAGGAGGGCATGGCAGAGTGAATTTGCTTAGTTCATGGCTGCCAGGAAGCAGATCAGGGGAACAGCACTGAAGAGAAAGGAGCCAAGGACCATTCACAGACTCCAAGTTCTCACCTCCCTGACCCACCCAGATTTCCACTTTACTAACACCCTGGGCAGCTCCCAAGTTCATGGATGGGTGCTTCCTGGCCCTTGGACTCTACAGACTCCACTTGTTCCTCCCTTTACTTCCCTCTTTTGGCAGTCAGAGAAATTCCCTGCCATTGCTACTTTTTCCTCAATTCCAACTAATAAATTGCCTTAGGTAGACTCTCTTTTCCTGATATATATGATTTTTTAAATTCTTTATATTGGTCTCAATCAAATGAGAACACAGGACATTATAATATCAACCACTCACTACATAAAGCACACTTTATAGAACTACAGTAACAAAGCACGAGGTGCATCAAAACAAACAGCAAATGAGGAGTCTGTCTAGGATTTTTATTATGTATTAAACCAAGAGAAAAATTTTTAAAAGTTATAATTTTGGATAGGCTCAAGGAGTAAGGCACAAGGAAAATGTGACAATGTAAATATTTGTTTGTAGAAAATTTCCCATGACCGTTAGGACAATTTGAGAAGACAGGGCACACAGAAAGGGTTGGGTGGGGGAGACTTTATCTACGCAGGTTTTTTTTAATGGCCCCATCTTCTTGCTATAACTTTAGAGAACATTGGCTTATTACGGTACAAAGTGAGCCAAATAGGGAAGAACTCCTAACGCATCCCGAGCTTCCTCATCTTCTCATGTGGTACAGGGATGTGAGGCAGGAACTGAGGAAAAAAAGTCCTTTATATATTATATATATTGCCATATAGAAGCTACATACGAGTGTGGCGTTTCTGCCAGTCGCCAACTCAATTGGCAGTTAGAACAGGGAAGAAGCAGGAAACCCACAACCGGTAGCCTATACCCTCTTTGTTCACGTGGAACTTCAGTTGAAGGAGTGGTCTGCAAATAATTCAGTTTTCAGCTGCATACTCTAGGTGACTGAAGGGCTCATGCGTAAAATAAGCTCCAAAGTGCTAGAGACTCATTCTAACTCAAATTATTACGAAAATTGCCACCTAATTCAAGAACAGAGGAACCAAGCAAAATCAGAATGGCAGGATTTTGTTTTCTTTGAATAAAACTTCAACATCTCAGTCCTCACTGGTATTTTTCTTATATACCAGTATTATCATTATTTCTTACATATCTTGTAAACATTTTTATCTGAAGTCTTATTTCACCATCATTAAAGCACGATTTTATCTATTATATTTTGAAAATTATTTTGGTTTTTCATTCATTTTTTTCTTTTTCAGACAAACCAAAAATATATAATTTGGATTTCTGTATTGTATGTTATAAACTACAATTTCCTCACATTTTCTTTTTCTTTTTTTTTTCCTTAAATTCTTTTATTGGTACATTTTAGGTATACAATACATTTACATTTATCATCGGATGCTTGTACCTGTACATGATGTATCTTGGTTCTTATTTTTTCCCCATTACCCGTGCACCCTTCACCCCTCCGCCCTTCCCTATTTACATACTTAGTTTCCATTTTGTTTTCTTTTCTCATAATTTTTCCTTTCCATTCTTTCCTTTCCCCATCTCCTCCAACCACCCCTACCCCTTTGGACCTTTTCCTATTTCAAAGTATCAATTATTCATTATTAATCCTTTTCATCCTTATTTACACTTGCAGTTTCTCACACCAGAGAAACTATTTGGTATTTACACACGTGTGTCCTGTTTATTTCACTTAAGAGTATCGCCTCAATATCCTCCACATTTTCTTATATTTATTTATTCTCTTCCTGATTTTATTTCAGATTCTCTTAAGCCTGCCCTTTGCTTTGCTAATTTAAGTTTCTACCACATAGATTCTTTACTCTTTCTTACATATTTTAAATTCTGTTATGCAACTACTTGCTCTTCATTTTATTTTTCCTCTTTTGGTTCCTTTATTCCTCATACTGATGTTTATTTGCTGAAGAAGTTTTAAGTGGTTTCTCTTTTTATAAATTGCTGATTAGTCATCTTTTACAGAATTACAAGTTGGTAGACCTGCTACTTACTACCACAAGTTTTACAAAATAGAAAATTAAGGATATTTCCTTAAGTTGATATGCTTCAGAAAGGGCCCAGTAATAATAAAAATAAGGAAAAGATGTTTGCCCTAATTATCATTCTGTATCACCATGATTAGTTCACACTTCTCTGGAATTATTAATATAATCTTGGAAAAGAGCGGGCAAGCATTATGTTATTGTCAAATTAGATTATTATATGCCTAGAAAAACCCAGAAATGTTCATAAAAAAACCAATAAGAATTTGATGAACATGTCCAAATTCAAGGGGGTTTCGGATATATAGCATCCCAAAGTATTGAAAAAACTCAATACATTCAAGAAATTATGAAAAATGAACATTATCCTAATCAGATTTATTTAATAGCAGGTAAAATGAAAACATCTAAATAAAAAAGGGAACTTGTTGACTTCCATTCTCACATAGTCGTCAGGTGATACTCAATACTGTGGCACAATGATAACCAATGTCCTGTCTGTATTTGTTGGTCTCCCCTTTCCCCTTTATTCCCATTATACAAACGATCATCTGCCCTGTAGCCAATGAACAAAGCTCTGAAAGTGACTAAGAGCATTTGTGCTTTAATTGACCTTGCCTGGGGGGGTGCCTGTCCTAACCATGTCATTGTAGTCATGGGGTGAAATTACCCTTCTTCGAAGTGAAAGTGGAAACCATCCCATCCATTTCTTCTCCTTCTTGATGTGGCTGAGTAGAGGCTCCGGAAGAGGTAACCACAACTGACGGTGACGATGGTGGTGGTGGTGACGACGACGTTAATGGTGGTGCAGTGACGGCTACACGGTGCTGATGCTGGCGTTGGAGGTGCCAGTGTCAGTGGCAGCTCAGATGCCCGAGTATCTAACGCAGGGCAGTGCCTGTGCTCACTGCATTCTCGTCTCTTTGGGTGCACCAGCTGCGCTTGGCTCTCACGTGAATTAGGTGAGACTGTCCACGTGAAGTGCTTCTCACCCAGTACTGACATTAATGAAACCAGTAAGGACTCTTAATGCTCATAGACTGTTAACACTAACAGTCATAATGAGAAGAGGAATGATGGTAACTAATGTTAGCAGCATCAACAATGAGAGGGAGCACTGGGTACCGTTATCTCCTCAATTTTCTAACTAAACATGAAGAGGTTGCAGGACTATTTGAATATAATAGAGATTACAACACTTAAAGTAGCAGAGCTAAAATTCTACCCCTTGTCTATTTGGTTCAAACAGCTCAAAACAAAACAGGTTTTTATGCAAGAAATAGGGCTTAGAAACAAAAGAATATTAGAAAAAATGGAAAATTATACGGTGCATTTGAATAAGAAGATGCAACATTTAAAAGATTAAAATATGATTTTATTAAAATTACAAGGAAAGTCTCATTGAGAGTGTGTGTGTGTGTTTGAGAGGAGGTTTGTTATTTGGGGAGTGGAGGCAGAGACAGTCATGCTCTTTGAACATTTCCTTTACTCTCCTGTACTCCTAGCTTCCCTATAGTGAGGGAAGATATTATTTCCTATGGAATAGTTGTTTATGCTGAAAATTAATTTTCCTGAAAATTTAGAAGTCAGTCCATCACGTTAGTCATATTTCAAGCATTTAATAGCCATGCATGGCTAATAGCTACTGTATTGGACATTGCAGATTACAGAACATTTCCATTATCGTACAAGTTACATTGGACAGCCCCATTGAAGACAATGAATTGTGAGGGGAACACATGTCTTTTTAACCCATGCACAGTTCCCGAGAGGTCTCCCCCTACTCTGGTAACCAAGGGGTAGAGGAGACCGTGTGTTATTAATCATGGGGGTGGAACCTCTGTCAGTCTGGGTATCTTTGTAACTCTGTGGAGAAATCCCTCCTCCAGCCCCACTCACACTACTCCATGCAGCACACAGGCTCGAGTAAAAAGTAAACTGGTTGTATCATTCTGCTGAGATTTGGGGTCATTACCATAATTTAACCTACCCACTCATGACTGAGACATAGATGGCAAATGGTAGGATAGATACAAGAAGCAGCATGTGTGACAAAGTTATGCTAAAATCCAAGTATTATATTTGGTAAAATTCTGGAAAAGATGAGCAAAGAACAAGCTTGTGATATTTTAAAGTACACTTCAAAGTAACAAGAAAGAGTGCAGGAATGGGCAGAGAGATCAATGAGAGAGAATGGATGTGAAAATTTAGTGTGAAATAAAGGCCTCATTTCTAATTACCTACGTTCACTCCTGCTCCCTTGCAGTGCCAATCAAGGGCTTAGTGTCTGAGAGGAGGGCCTTCACTCTCTCAGAAGACCTGGCCCTGAGAGAGCCATCTAGCAGCTAGATCCACCAGCACAATGTGCGTTTATAATGTTACAATCCCTTAGCCTGTCCTCAATGAAGTCAATTTCCTCCCTGTTTTCTTCTTAATTGTAATTGCCTGAGGCATTCTATTAACTTATTGTCTGAAACCATTTCAGTTCCTTAGAGTTCTACCCACAAGGCCAATCCACTCTAATGGGCCTCACCATTCATATTTTTTAATGAAACTGGAACTTCTGTCTCACATAGTATAGTGCTCTATGAAGCAGAAGCTCAAAGTTTACTTTCTTAAATCTGAATTCTTCTGTCTGTGGTTGCTCATTTCTTATTATGATGTCTGTTTGGTGGGATTTCAGATGCTCTTTCTCCTTAATATTTTTTCTATTGTTTTTGAGTTTACAGTGTATTTGTATTTGCTATACTAAAATCATACTGTGTACTAAAATAAGTGTTAATAAGTACTAAAATAGTGTTTATCTTCCATAGAAAAAGTGTCTTATACTGTATGTCATTAATCTCATTAACATTAAATGATGTTTAAATTTCACTTTTCACTTATTTTACTACTCATAATCATACAAACCTAATAATAAATATAAGATAGTTAGAGTCCCCATGCTAGGTAAAATTATGTCTGTGATTGTGTCAGGAATGACATTTATCCCATTCAATATTTTTTAGTCTAAATAATGCCTAAATGTTCACTTGTCTGTATTTTTCTGATGCTGCATGGAGATAAAATGGCTAACCATTTGGGTGGAAAAAAAGTGGATTTTTAATGTTCTTCTGTACATCGAGACAAATACTAGGTATATCAATTGAAATGTTAAAAAATAATAAAATGAATTTACTGGAAGAGTAAATAAACACCATTCTAATAGTTTAGAGAAAGATCTGTCTACTTGTGACACAAAAAGAAAACTAATAAATTTTACTGTAATTTTGAAATGTTTCAGCCACAACAAAAACACCATATTTTATTACATAAAAATTAAATCATCATGAGTACAAATAAGGATACTTTTCTTATACATATGATGGGGTTTAGATATTGTATACAAAAAAATTTAGAAAAAAGATGTACAAATGCCAAATATATGTATGAAAAGATATTCTAACACCCAGGTACTCAAGGAAATGCAAAGTTTGAAATGTGGAGAAATTGTTCCCACATCTCCCTGACACCATAGATTGTCAAGTGGGTTACTGAAGCCCAAGGTTAAGGACGAGCTGGTAAAATGGATGGTGGCACAGGGCAAAATATTACTACTTTGAAAAGAGTAGTTTTTAAAATGTTGTATGGTCCAGAAGAGTCCCCCATTTGATAGAGTAGTTATAACACTGAAATCTAACCCAAGGAGATAATTCCAAGATGTGCAGCATAAGGAGCCAAGAGAGTAAGTCTGTGATAAAAACTTACAGAACAGTGTTTTTCAGTGCCTAGTGTGTCGATACATAGTTATATTCGTGTGCATGGTAAAAAGTAGAGAACATATATTAAAAAAATAAAAAAGTTGGTTACATATCTGCATTTACATATGAACCTATTTATGAGAAATTATATTTCAAAAATTTGGTGCATATATGTGCATAAAAATGAATGAAAGAATGTTGATTAAAATAGTTACGATGTCTGTTTGGTGGGATTTCAGATGATCTTTCTCCTTAATACTTTTTCTATTGTTTTTGAGTTTACAGTGTATTTGTATTTGCTATACTAAGAATCATACTGTGTAAATAAAAAATAATAAATTATATAGCATTCCTAAATTCTGGAAAAATATTTATGGTATTTGATGAAAACTATTACAATAGAGTTACATCTATATTTACTGCTCCAAAACAGGTGGGCTTACTGGCAAAGAATATAACAAAATAAGAAAAAGAGAGAGAGAGAATTGATATATTGATGAATTGACAAAGATGATTTTTCTTTTCTTATAAAAATGTCAGCTATCAATGTTAGTTGCTCAATAAACATTTTAAGTATATTACATACAGAAATATTCTAATAGGATAGGTAGATCCATTAGACAACAATAGACTAAGAGGAGGACAGATACTGGAGTTGTGATTGGTGACAAGGAAAAACAATCAAAGGAAAGTTGCAAACTTCAAGAAGTTTGTATGAGATTTGCAAGAGATAGTTATGCAGGAGTTAAGGACCTGCCATCCAAAAATATAGCCTAGTTGGCATATTGATTATTTTAAGCTGGAAACATTTCAGAAACAGTAGTTTCAGAAAGCGGTATCGGTCCCAAAATTTCCTACCTGCAACAAGCCATACAGAACTGTTTGGAAAAGGTGTTTTCCCTTTACCAGAGTGAAAAATAACCCTTATCATCAGAGACTGGATGAGGTGGACTTAAATACATTCACCAAAGTAACCTTCATCTTCCATTTCTCATGTATCTTTCAATGACTTTTTTTAGAATTTACTGCCCTGTCCCAGATTCCTTTGTACTATTATTTCTTCACAAATTTATTATTTCTTGTCTAAAAAAATATAAAATCATCTGGCTTTGAGGCAAACAAAACTTGTATATTGTGATCCTATTATTCTGTCTTCTGTCTTACTGTTCTTAGATGAGCCAAAGATCCAACTTCAAGGCTAAGATGGACACAGATGATCAGTAGACTCTCCTACATAGCCCCTACCATACTCTGTAACCTGGGCCACACCCCAAATCAGGGTAGAGGAATTCCATCCTGAGGATATTTAGAGTATCACTGACACATAGTCGAAATGGTAAATGAAAATACCAACTAATTTTTTAACTTTAGGCCTTTTAGTATAAAATATGCCCAGTAATGGTAGACACTTGACCAGAGGAAACACTACATGTACTTGTTTAAATTATATCAATAAAAAGCTCTTCAAAATAGCCTTGATATCACAGTTTCCTACAAATTAGTTATAACTATGAATTTTTCCTGACTAATTAAACAAGTCCTACCAGGACAGCTACTTCCCGTGCCCATATCATGAACTCTGTTAATGAGTTATCCGTAGACTGTCCATACCTTATGTGATAGTGTTATAAATTCCTTACAGTCAGAGGCCCCTTGGGGTGGAAGGAAGAGCTTCCTGGGATTTAAAAGACTCCACTTCAGGGAAGACTTGATACCAGACATAATAATTTCTACATATTTCAATCTTAACAGTGTAAGAAAGGCTCTGAAGGATTCATCAGAAGGAATCTCCAGCTCTTAACCCAGAAAGATATTCCTGAAATCATGAGGACCCAATAAATGGTGAAATGCCAGCAAAATACATTCATCTCTGACAACTTTCTTTTGGCTTCAGAGGGGACTACCATGAAATTGCTGAGTATTGCACTGTGAAAGCAAGGAGAGATCATAAAACCAAGGCAGCCCCAGGAGCTACCTCAGAGGCAACTGGAGGGGAAATTTTTGAAATTATTTTAGTGAGTGACTGAGACAAACTGATAGGAGTACTCTTTCCTTCCACTGCACCCTTCAGAGCAGACATTCTTTACCTGTTTTATATATTGGACCCCCTGTAGGATTTGGTTTGAGGTACAGGGAAAATGGCAAGACTAAATAGTACCAAAAGATTTCTGAGTGTCTGCCATGGAAAAAAAGGTGTTGTTTAACATATCCCTTGATTATCCAATTCTGTGTGGAATCTGAACCCCTTCTGTTCCTTTTTAAATTAATTTTATTGGTACATTTAAGGTATACAATATAATGACATTCATCGTTGGAAATTTGTACCTTTGCAAGCTCTTTTCTAACTTGAATCGTTTGGAGATAACTGATAGGAATGCAAATGACACTTGTCCCACAGACATGACATTTTTTCCAGTGGAGGGATAAATGATCTTTGCCTCCCTGTTCAAATCTTTAGTTCTACATTTCTGATACAATTCTAAAAGCATGGCACTTCCAATTCTTTGATCCAGTTAATAACATCTTAGTTCCTCATAAATTGATGTGTTTATGTTATATTTGTATAAGGGTAATCATTTTACACTAGATAATCAGCTAAACTTTTCTCACCAAAGGTATCCTCACTGTTAAATGAATGTATATGCTGTGTCATCACTTATGCTGTAGAGAGGTGAATATAATACATACACACAAACAAAAACACATACATCTACATGCACACACACACACACACACACACAATGATGTTGAACTACCAGTGTGAATATTCTGGAGTCATATAAACTGAATTTAGTTCCCAAGTCTCCCTCTTACTTCCAGGCATCTGATTTAGGCAAGTTATCCTTCTTTTCCTCTGGTCCCTTATCTGAAAAACCTACACAGTAATAGAACTTACTTTTAGGACAGGCAACAGCATTAAATTGGATCATGATTATTAAGCTCTGTGATAGTGCCTTGGCACATAAAAAGTGTTCTAAAAATATTATACAGGTTAAAAGAATACACTTTTGAATACATATCTTAGTCTGCTCTCTATTACTGTAATAGAGTACCTGAGAGTTGATAATTAGCTTTAGGTAAGGACTGCAAGGGCAGAAGGGGTCACAGGTGACAGACGAAGCAGAAGAAAGACAAAGATGACTCATTGTTCTAACAGCCCACTTCAGTGATAACTAATGTCACTCATGAGAACTCAGTCCTTTGAGACAGTAGCCTCACTCTCTTCATGAGACCAAATCTCATGATCTAAACCCCTCTGGAAAGGTTTCATCACCTCTCAAAACTGTGCTGTTGGGAATCAAATTTCAACACAACTATTGGAGGGGATGAACCTTATTCAAACCATGGCAGTATATTAAAAGTTTGAAGACCTTATTTGAGCAGACAGAAATTCCTAAATTGTCAAGCATCATACTAAAATCAGTTCAGGGTACCACTGGGAACCATAAGTAGTGGTGAAAGAGAAACGTCTACAAAGTGGTCATGAAACCAAGACAATGTATTTGATTAAAGTGAAAAGTTCCTAGTGAGAGGCACCAGTTAGTAGGTGTTTTCTGATTATTTAAGATTGTTTCATGTTGTTGTTTGCCGTGGTCTTCAATTTGCTTAGGTAAAACTAAGGCCCTGACCCTAACTCAGCCTAATGATTTCCCTACTAATGTTTTTAAGAATGTACGCTCTTATGACAATCGGCAGCTTTATCATCCATGATAGTTGAAGGTATGGTTTGATTCTAGAGTAGTTATCACCTTGAAACGTACTGGCATAAAATTTAAGGATACCTGGATTTATCTCTTAGATATGATTGTAAAATTCATAAACTACAGTTTTGTATATTGAGTACTATTTTAAGTCCATTGAGGCATCTCTTGCAGCAAATTACTTAATAATTCTAAAAACCCTTCTGTAGTACTAATAACTATCTCCTTTGGTTCATTAATGGATTTCAATATTTTTAAAGCAGATTCCTTTCATAAGGAGTATATAAGGTATAAACTGTTACTGTTGAAAACAACACTTTTAAGAATGTCTGAGTCATTATTACTATGAATTATGTAGCCAAATGGCCAAATTTTAGTGTCATTTAGAAGCACTTTACTGAAATCCAGAGTATTTGATTAATATTAGCAATAAAATTTAATAAATGATAAGGAAAAACATGCTTTTAACTTTCACATATGAATGTGATACCTAATTATCACATATTTGATTCTATATTTTTCTCCACAGCATTTCCTTAACACTATTATTCCCGGCAAAGTTCACTACGCTGTTTGTACATAGTAGGTGTTCAGTGTATGTTGTTAAATAATCTAGAAATTATTGTATATTATATTTTGTTACCTACTGATAACCATTTGCAACTGTGACCTTGCAATGAGAACAGAGCAAAATATTCTTCAATCGCACAGGGACACCTCTTGTTCATTTTTAGTTCTTTCATTATTGCTCCTCCCCTCTAAGCTCTCTTTCACTCTGCAATTCTAAGATGCTGTATAATTAGAAGCCAGCAAGGCATCAACTACTTCCTCTGGGTAAGTTTGTGCCTTAACACCTCTCAGTGACCTTCCATGCTAATTAAACTACGCGTGAGAATAAAGAACATTGGTACTTAACTGAAATAAAAAGCAATTAAGTGGAAACATTTGGAGATGATTGTATGTTAATAAGAAACCTTAATCAATGTGTATGCCTATGAGACTAACTGAAGCACCTTTGAAGAATTAGCATTTTCTAATCAAACAAAATATAAACTTACTTGTTTCCTAAGATGTGCACAAGCTCATAAATCCCTTTGATTTGTCTAATAGACAGAAAGAAAAATTACTATCTTCTTTACTCTCTTTGTAGTCTTCTGGAAATAATGAAATATCCCTGAAGCAAGGTTTGCTTTCCTTAATATTTTCACTGGGAGTGCTCTAAATTTTATTCAAAAAAAATCTAAGGATGGCTTTTTTTCTATCTTTCTAAACCTTGGAATCATAATAACAATTTGTATTATAAGTGCCAGAAATAAAATAGATTAAAAGTAGAAAGTTTAGATCAGGAACTACCAAAATGTGCTCACTGTATCCTCTCAGTCTAAAGGATTGAATATTTTTTAAAGATTTTAGAAAAATAAATTTAAAAAAGAGAAAACTATGTGATAAGGATCATAGATTTACTGTCTACCCATTTAGAGAAAGGTTGCCCACCCCTTTTTTAGACAACAATCTGAAATGGATGTATCAGTATAATCCACATACATAGAAACATCCTAATTCCAAGTAAGATTAATTTAAGGTCTAGAATGAAGAAGTTAAATGTTACTTTAATTTATTCATGAAATCATAAATTAACACATTAAATACTGATTACATTCTAAATATTTACCAAGGAATGTTCACAAAATTCTCTTATCTACTTCTCTCAAATGCCTTAACAAGTACTCCTATCTGTATTTTCATACAAAGAAACTAGAATAGAAACTAGTTAAATACATTGCCCTATGGCATCACACAGCTGAAGCTGGTGGGCCCTGATCCCAAAGCCCAAAAAATTTTCATTACAGTGTATCAGCATTTTACTGTAAAGAATATGTAGGAATCCATTAGCTCTTTTGGCTAATGCATAAAAATAATTTAATTAATGATTGCATTTTAGTATAAAATGAATACTAGTGAGGTATAAAAATCAAATTTGTTTATTAAGTAACCCGTATTTCACAAGTTTTGTTCAGTATAAATGGTCTTTTAAAATATTCTCCCTCTCCTATTCCCCAGACATTTCAAGGTATATTTCAATCAATTTGACAATGTTCAAATTAATGCATTTTCTCAAATATTCAATCACAATTAGTGAAGTTGTTCACATAAACCACAAGAATTTCAGTATTATTTACTTCATCTATTCAGGGCATATGACTCTGTATAAAGTAAATATAACATATTCTGGCCAATAAACATAAGCATCAACAGCCAAAGATATATGAAAAGAGCAATGGTTAAAATAATATGAGATCTCCACAATAGCTTTTCTAGAGAAGTTTGCAAGTCCTAGAACTTGTGGTGGAAATCTTTAGAAATTAACTTTCACTCAATTAAATAGAGAGAAAATTTGTTGGCAGAGCATAGAGGAGGTGAGCTGCTCCCAACACACAAGAAGAGACTTCCAGGTGGCCGTACCACTTCCTCAAGCACAGAGGAGGTGAGCCGCACAGGCGCAAGCAGCAGCCCCCCCCCCGCCCCCATTGAAATGAGAAGACACATAAACAAGTCTCAAAACCAGACTTCCAGATCACCTACAGCAACCCCAAAGGAAAACGAGATGGAACACTCTGATACTCAAACACCTGGACTCCCTAAACTGGCAACAAAAGAGGATCTGGAAAAAATGAAATCAGAAGTAATTTCTCAGATAACAGCAGAGATTGTGCCCATAATGCAAGATGTGATTAATAAATCTAGAGAGGAGCTCAGGAACATGATGGAATGTCAACATAGGAAACAAATGGAATGCATAAAACAGATACAAACAGATTTCCAGGAGATGAAAAACTCCATTGAAAGTCTATGCAGCAGAATGAGCAAATGTGAGGACAGAATGTCAGATATAGAAGATAAGATTGCAAAAAAAAAAAAAAAAAAGATAAGATTGCAAGTAGTGACCAGGAAAAGAAAAATTGCTTCAAAATTGTAAGGGACCACGAGAAATCAATCCAGCAGCTGCTAGAAGAATAACATAAGACTGACTGGAGTCAACGAAGAAACAGGAGAGAGTGCAGATGACATAAAAAAATCTGTTCACAGAAGTGATGAAAGAAAACTTCCCAACAGGAGAAAAGAACTTTACATACAGGAAGTGAGGCATATAGGACTCCCACTGGCCTTGACGAAAAAAAATCTACATATAGGCATATAATTGTTAAGATTCCAGAAACCCAACAGAAGAACAAAGTTCTACAAGAAGTTAGAGAAAAGAAACAAATCATATACAAAGGAAAGCCCTTCAGAATCACAGCAGACTTCTCAAGGCAAAAAGAGCTTGGAGTGATGTATTTCAAGCCCTAAAAGAAAACAGCTTCCAACCCAGATTAATGTACCCTGCAAAATTATCTTTCAAAATTGATGGAGAAATAAGATACTTTCATGACAAAGAGCACCTTAGGAACTTCATGATTACCAAGCCAGCATTCCAAAACATTTTAGACAATATCCTAGGAAAAGACAATGAAGATCACAACCCCAGGAAGCCCAGCAGAATGCATCCACCAGGCATGACAAGAAATTAAACACAAAGGGAGAGAATCAAACAGAAAAAGTCATGACAATGATAAGTTAGCATGTATGAGGTATAACCATCAATGTTAATGGTCTCAATTCACCAATCAAAAGAAATAGACTGGCAGAATGAGTCAAGAAGCAAGATCCAACAATATGCTGTGCACAAGAAACACATTTAATTCAAAATGAAACTCAAGTCTGAAAATTAAAGGGTGGAAAACAACACTCCATGGGACAGGAACCCCCCGCCAAAAAAGCAGAAGTAGCTATTCTCTTTGCAGATCAAGTGGATTTCAAATGAAAATCTGATATACTCTGGTCCCAAGAATTTCAGATAAGGGAGACTCAACTTGTAATCTGTTGTGTACATTTGTTTTCATTCCTCTTAAATAAGAATTGAAGAACAGGACTGTTGGTTCTTAACGGTAATACAAGAAATTTCTATATTGTTTTCCAAAATGGTTTTATCATTTTACATTCACATTAGCAGTATTAGACAGTTCTAACTGGTTCACACCTAAGCTGACATTTGTTCTTTTAAAACTTTTTAACTTCATCTCCCTAATTAGTGTAT
>NW_004624811.1:10645177-10655596 GCF_000247695.1 Heterocephalus glaber
TGGGTATCTTCCCCAAAGAATTAAAAGAATCATACCACAGTGATATATGTGCACCTATGTTTATAGTGGCACAGCTTGTAATAGCTAAAGCTTGGAAACAGCCCAAGTGCCCATCAACTGGAAACTGGATAAAGAAGATGTGGGGTATTTTTATAAAATGGAGTACTACTCAGCCATGAAGAACGAGAAACTAGAGACATTTATAGCTAAATGGATGCATATTGAGGACATACTCTTAAGCGAATTAAATAGGACACACATGTGTAAATACTGAATAGTTTCTCAAGTGTGAGAAACTGAAAGTGTAAATAAGGATGAAAATGATTAAAATGAATAATTGATAATTTGAAATAGGAAAAGGTCCAAAGATGTAGGGGTGGCGGGAGGGGAAGGGGAAAGGGAAGAAGGGAAAGGAAAAATTGTGAGAAAGAAAAAAAAATGGAAATAATGTCGATGTAAATAGGGAAGGGTGGAGAGGGTGAAGGGCACACAGGTAATGGTGGAAAAAATAAGGATTAAGATACATCATGTTCAGGTACAAACACTCAATGATAAATGTAAATGTATTGTATACCTAAAATGTACCAATAAATATATAAATAAATAATAAATAAATAAAAGATGAAATAACATAAAAATATAAAACAAAACACAATCCTCCCCTCTCTGAAAAATTCAACTCTTCAATTTGACTGAGAGATAAATAAGTAACTTCTATTTTTTACCTTCTCACCAAACATTCCATTTTAACTTGCCTTATTTTTACAAACTTACCACTAAATATTCTTATTTATATATGAAGAATAGAATCCTTTAACGAAAAGGGAGAGTGTGTTCAAGATCTGGAACATAAACTCATTTTCTTTATTTCCAAGTGATTTAGAGAATCCATTTGGAGAAAACTACACAACTTATGAGAAAATCCTTTATTTAGAGCAATCTGAAAAGATCGTCTTCACACAGATACTGATATATGCAAATGTTTATAGTTTATGGATGTATATTTATGTATATTCAATAATCGTATGTACATTCACTGATTTATTGGCAATAAAACATGAATTCACTTTTAGGATCTTGGTAATTACAAATCTTTGTTAGAGAAAATGACCGGCCAACAGACACATTTGTTTTTGTTTTGTTTTTATTTCCTGTGTGCTGGTGGCAGTAGCAGGCACGGACTGCGAAGGGGAGGTGATGAGAGGGGAAATGTGGTAGGTATGCTGAATTCAATTCAAAACCAGTTGATGAAAGCCACCAATAACCAATGCGGCAAGGAGCATCAGTGCTGTGGAGTATATGAAGGAAAGAGCGTACATGTTGCCTATGCAAAAATACTCAAGAGAACCAGCATCGTGACATTTCAGATGGGTATAGTTTTGCCTATGCAAGCTGCCATTAATTTTTTCCCTTTTAAATTATAAACAAAATTTAAGATTTTGTTTAACTCACCATTATAAACATACCACCTGGAATTAAAGGGAAGTTTTCCAAACCTATTGGTACAATCAGAACTATCTGGCTTTAAAGCTTGGGCACAACTATCAAAATTGCAGGGCTAAGTCCTATCAGTAAGCTATGGCCCCAAGGAAGAAACCACATCAGGACTGTGTCTGTATCTTTCTCAAGATCTCTGAAAACTTCAAAGTGCTGGTAAGTAGATCTTTTCAGCTGGATAGAAGGCTTCTAGAAATCTTAATTCCATTGTGCCAAAGCAGCCTGGCATACCTAAATTGGCATCACTAAGTCTAGATAAAGAAAAAAAGCTGATGTGGTTTTGCACAAGGAGTAAAATAGATTCAAATATATTGAAAATCTAGTTTTTGAGCTATCTCTATGCAAGGTAGATATAGGCTGTTTGTAATGCAGAAATGGTTAGAATGAATTACACTATTATAATGCAGAAGAGGCTTCTGAGGTCCCAATTTCTTACAGGCTGGAAGTTGGTTGGGGACCTAAAATTGTCCAAAAGGCATAGTCCCCCAGACCTTCTTCAGAAGTGGTGATGACAAAGGAGGACATCCCATAGGGCAGAGAAAAGAACTGAGTAGCTGTAGCTGGGAATAGTCGCTCACACTTTGGGGGATGAAGCAGGAGGATCACAAATTTAGTAATATCCTGTCTCAAAAAGAAAGGGCTGGGGATGTAACTCAGCCCAAAGGCCCTAGGTTTAATCCCCAGAATACTGGGGAAAAAATTAAAAGAAGAAAAATGGCCTGAGAAGCCTTTCAGCATGAAGCAGAACTGGAATAGTGACTCTCCAACCACAGATACAGACTGGTAAGGATAGAATAGAGACCTCTTCCAAGAATTCAGTTCATCCCTTCATTTGAAAAAAGGAAGCAGACATTAAAAGGGATGATCCACTCTTATCCCAGTAGGCACCCAAGTGAAAGCAGGGAGAAGCAGATGCCATGGAGAACAGTGCTGCACTGCACCAGGCTCCTGGGATGTAGAATGCTATTTCCTAATCAAAAGTTATGAAGCTGCATGGATCTATTTCCTTTTACAATATGAATTTAGATTCATTCACGTCAGGATTTCAATGTTTATTCCTGACACGTCTGTGAATATATGTGTTTAATTTTTTAATGGTATTCTTGCATCTTGGAGGAGTACTGCAGTTCTGAAAGACCTGTTGTCCCAGAGGACTTCTAATTAGCGTGATATCTAACCTGGGGACTCCTGCTTGGGGCACCACTGCAGTCCAGGACCTCTCACCTGAGTCCTGCATCAGAATTTTCTCAACTCCTTTCATCCTCTCTTCCATGGATAGACAAAATTTATAGGCATTAGTGATTCTTTCCTCCCAAACTCAGGCCAAATAACTTAGACCTGTGCAATGAATGTGGGGAAAAGGAGTGTTTCTACTTATCTATTCTCCTCTGAGTTAGGCATGATGACGCCAGGAGGATACATTAAGATTTTTTTAGGATATGAGAAGAAAACTCTTAAACTATGGCCTGGACCTTGGATCCAAGTTAATGAATGGCTTCATACTGGGCAGCTCCCTTTGGACTCCAGGATAAGGCATATTTAGGAGGAATGTGAAACTTGATATCAAGCCCCTTTATAATTCCCATTGCAAACTGCTACAATCCTTCACAAATAACTGTAAATTCTTGCAAAGCCTGATGGTGATCTTGAGGAACTTGAAGGCTTAAAGTTGTAAAAAAGAAGAGAACTTCACATGACTTCTGCTAGGGGGTTAACAGACAGGATAGGATGTATCAGATTACAGGAATATCAGCTAGCTCAGGGACCTGAGTGAAAAAGGGGGGGGGGGGGAGTAGAATCCACAGAAACAAAATGACAGAAGATAAAGAAGAAAAGGAAAGAAAGGTATTCTCAGGCAATAAAAACTATGAGTAATGAATATATACCTCCAGTGCACCTGTATGGTTCCAAGGTCTTAGGGCATAAGGGCTCTTTCATTTTTTACAATCTCCTTAGAAATAAGTATTATTATTCTTCCAATAAGGAAGCTGATGTTCAGAGATTCTAATAAATTACCAGAGGCTATGTAGCTACTGGACAGTTATATAGAGTCAGGATTAAAATTTGAACTTGTGTGACCCTGAAATAACAATTAAAACAAAAGAGAAAGTCAGTCACAGAATGGGAAGGACAAATGGACCAAAACTCACAAAGCAGGAAAAGAGCAGCAGAAACAGGGACAATGCTTGTGATATTAGCTCAGCAATGGTTGGAAAGTCAGAGAGGGGTTGCTGTTCACTTTATTTTGACATTGTAATTAGCTAATTAGCTATCATGCTCAGTTTTTCAAACATCCTTCACTCTAAACTATTCAGACAGGCTGAAGCTGTTTTTTAAATCTACGTTCCTTAAGTGTAGTCCCAGATCAACAGCTAATAGGCATTGTTTTCATCTGGGAATTTGTTAGAAACGCAAATTCTCTAGCACAACCCCAGACCAACTAAATCAGAAACTTTGGGTGTAGGTGTCCTCGAAGATGCTTTTGTTTTACTTTGCTTTGTTTTGGCATAAAACAACATGGGTCTACTATTTTAGTACTGCAGGTTAAAAGTCTGACGCGGGTCTCACTCACCTCAAGTCAAAGCGTCCACGGGGCTGCCATTCTTTTCCGTGTCTTTTCTACCAGAGAGGCCGCCCCCTTTCCTGAGCTCAAGGCTCCTCCTCCATCTTCAAAGCCAACGGAAGTGGTCAAGACCTTCCCACGATTCATCACTCGGTCATTCTGCCTCCCTCTGCCACTCTGAAGGACACTTGAGGTCGCACTAGACCTATGCAGACGATCCAGGATCATTTTCCTATATTTATCTGAGGAGCCAACAGTCCAAACGCAACTTTCCATCTGCCACGTAAGATGACAGTCTCCGGTTCTGTGCCTTGGAGCGCAGAAGGGTTTAGCGACTGTGTCTGTCTTCTCGAGCCCTCCTGGCATTGTCGTCCTCTCTCAAGTCTCGGTGTTAGTGCTTTCAGTCCCAGCAGTTCTGAAGGATTTGGTCCTCAGATGCAACAATTAAGCCTAATTATCAACTTGATTGGCTTGGGAGTCGCCTAGGGATAGTGAAGCAGGCTCCTGGGTGCGTCGGGGTGGGGCACACCTTGGGTACCATACAGGCTCCCTGGGCCCTTTTCTTAGCACTGTTCCCCTGCTCTGCTTACCAGACAGCAGGGACTAACCAGCTCTGCTGTGTCCCAGCCTTCTGCCATGCTGTTCCCGCCTTCAAGCCAGCCAACCATGAACCCAATTCTCTGAAATGATAAGGAACGATAAACTCTTCTTCTTTTAGGTTGCAGGTGTCAGGTATTATGTCCTAGAAATGGTAAAGCTGACTGATGCACCAGGTTTCCCCAAACTACATTATTACAGCACAAGGTCCCAGAATCTGTAAGAAAATAGACCTCTGCTACAAGGCCTATATAAAAATGATCATTTTATTGGAGTAAAGTCACCACCACCAGAGATACAATGAACTTTTCCAAGCTATTGAAGCTGGTCAGCTTCAGAAATATCACCATTAAGAACCTGGATGGTATTCAAGAGTTGATATAATTTACTAAGAACCTATTAAACAAGGCAGGCCTATGAAGCTGTCCTGCCAACCAGGCATTTTTCACTTTAATGATTAGGCTGAAAGGAAAAGGAACCAACTCTCCTATCCAAATAGCCTAGTTGGGAGGTCCTGTCTCAGGTTTTTCTGTTATGTTTCTGACAAAACCCAGTGACCTAAAATAAGGGCCCTGAGATTGGGTCCTTAAATGTTCCTTTGTTTCCCTAATTGTAGCAATAACAGAATTTGGGCATAGGAGAGGCAGATAGATATCACTGGTGAAAACATTTTGCCAAACATGCACTCCACATCCCCTAAATGAGAATTTTCTGTTACATCCTTTTGTATAGTATTTCCCCCCAAACTTGAACCTAACCTTAGGTTCACCTTGGTATTTAGTTGATGCTGACTTTTTCTCTCTTTCTTTCTTTCTTTTTTAATATGCAGATCATTAATATGCATAAGAACATGTTTCAAGAGTTACATGTGGGCAAAAAGGTTAGTGGAGCCAAATTAAACTGTATTATACCAAATAACAAAAGAGGAAATAAAATATTTCATTAAAATGATACATTCTTAGTATGTATTATGTATTTAACACAGGACTCACTATACATCACAAGGGTGTTATTGCTATTTGTATTTTGGGTAGGAAAATAATGAAAATAATCTTTCATTCTGTAAAAGTAAAGTGGCTCCATAGGTAAAGTTTGAATTGAAAATACTAAAATCAAAAGCAAACCTGGTAATCTCTGAGTAAAGTTAAGCTGTAGGGGTTGGGGATGGTGCTGGAAACTATTGAGGAAAGGAATAGGTAAGGGAGAGAAATAAAGAAATTCTAATTTCTTGGCAGTTAATCTGAATTGCAAGGGCTGAAGTCAGCCAGGGACTTGATGTTCTAGGGACCCAGGATTTACTTGCATGGGTCAAACCAACAATGGAACATCCCTGGTTAACATATTCACAGCTGTTGCTTGGATGGAAGGTGGCCGTCACAGAAGGAAAAGTGCTAAAAGTAGACCAAACAGGGAATAATAACAGTCTTAGGGAACTAAGACATATGAGGGTTGGGAACTCCAGACAAAATGAAGGTGCTGTAATAAAGTCACCTCAACAAATGCATCTAATCAAAGCCCCTTGACTTTTTCTCACTTGGAGAAAGTTTCTTTTTCCTTGTGCATATTCCTACAAATTTCTTTCTATTCATGAACTGAAGCAGAAAAAAACACACATTGAAATTAAAGAGACCTTAATATGATCATATTAAAGGTGTTTAGGAATTGTGGGATGAGCATGAGACACACACACACACACAACACAATATCAGCACATCTTGACTAAAATGAACAGTGCAAAAATTACACTTTTTAGGTACAGTACATCACCTTCATTTCTTCATTGTAATTGACTAGCATATAATTCACTCTGAAGTTGCTGAGAAAAAGGAATGAGGACAGATTAACTTTTCAGTACCACACCTGGTCTCTGGATTTCCCAATGTGTTAATGAATTTCCAGAGATGGGAGCTTCAGAGCTGCTGGCAGTACATTAATCTGAGGGAGCATGAAGCAATACATCCTCCAAACTCAAAGGTGGGTGAACCAATTTAGAAAATTTTAAATCAAACCTAAGCCATTCCCTAAAGACAGTAGCAACCTGCCATGCCCAAAGACATTTGGAAAAGTCGTGCTAATCCAGCTCACTCAAAGTTGCTACTGAGTTTCTAACTTTACTTCCTATGTGTCCTGAAAATAAAGTGTGTGATCCTGTACCTCTCTGAGATTCCTTCAGGAATAAAGACACCTGTCAAGGGACCTAAACAAATAAAAAGCTACCTCAAAAGTGCACCCAATCATAGGTCAGCACTATTCTATTGAATATTTCTGTACAGATTTATACTTTTAAAATGAGAGGACTGAAAGAGATTAGGTTTTTATCAAAGATACTGTGTTACTGTAGGAATGATAAACTGAGAGTGAGAACCCACCCCTTAAGTAGTTTTTAAAATAATTTTATTAAGCTCATTTTACTGATGAAGTTAAATATGTTTTAAAACAGGTTGTTGAAAATGATAAGCAGGTAAGGTGGAAAAGTAGGAACTGTAGAGGAATCTCATTCTGAAAATATTTCACTGAATTTAAATATCTGAGGCCAAATTAAATGTGGTACAACTTGAGCTATGTTGGGAAAGAATCAGGATGAGAGACTTGTCACAGAAATCCAGTGGCATCTCATGCAGAATGCCACTATTTGGTCAGACATGAAAGGATGACAGACTTTTTGGAATTTAAGATTCAGACCAAATGTGTGCACTCAAGAAAGAACAGTAAAGAAGATGCAGATTAGTATCTATGATCAGATAGATTGCTGAGCCCAGACTGCAAGCCAGAGAGTGAAGAGGACTGTAATACTGATCACGCCCAAAGCAGGCTGTGAAGAGTTAACCCCACCATTGGCCTGTTTTGAGAAGTGAGTCTGGCTGAAGCCTACCTGCCGAGGTCAGAGTAACTCACACCCAAATTCCATTCCCACAACTAAAACCTTCAGACTAGAAGGACAGTGTTCTAACTATAACCGTATATTTTGTCTATTCTAGTCCTAATTCGAGAATGCTTTGTCTTGTCCTTTATAAGCCTTATTTACATTAGTTTCCATAGAAACCACACATTGCCTCTACCCCAGTTGACTGCCAATAAAAGTCAGTGCCTGGGGCTGGCCGCCGCCTTTGTCAGTTGCACCAGCATTGGTCATCTTGGCCCCCGCTTTCTCTTTCTTTAGTTCTTTCTCCTAGTGTATTCTTTTTCTAAGGCCTGTGTTGCACACCGGGTAGGTGGGTACTGGAACCTGACTACAGGGATCTCTAACAAAGGAGAAACAGCCCCATTCAGAACAGACCTGCACCACCACCACTGTGGAAATCAGTATGGAGATACCTCAAAAAACTAGGATTCGAGGTCCCATTTGACCCAGCCATTCCCCTGCTGGGGATCTTCCCCCCAAAATTAAAAGAATCATACCACAGTGATATATGTGCACCCATGTTCATAGCAGCACAGTTTGTAATCGCTAAAGCTTGGAAACAGCCCAAATGCCCATCAACTAGAGACTGGATAAAGAAGATGTGGGGTTTTTTTTTTTATAAAATAGAGTGTTACTCAGCCATAAAGAATGAGAAACTAGAGAAATTTGTAGCTAAATGGATGCAAATTGAGGCCATACTCTTAAGTAAAATAAATAGGACACACATGTAAATACTGAATAATTTCTCTGGTGTGAGAAACTGAAAGCGTAAATAAGGATCAAAATGTGTAAAAGACAATATGAAATAGGAAGACATGGCCCAAAGGAGAATGGAAAGGAATAAATGTGAGAAAAGGAAAAAACAGAAACAAAGTTTTTGTAAATAAGGAGGGGTGGAGGAGTGGAAGGGAGGTCAAGGGAATGAGAAAAAAATAAGAACCAAGATATATCATGTAAGGGTACAAATTCCCAATGATGAATGTCATCACATTATATACCTAAAATGCACCAATTATCTTAATGAATTAAAAAAATAAAAAGAGCTATAGTAACAGAACAGACCTGCACCTCTCTTACAATGATGTCACTGCTCTAAACCCTCACTGCCTGTGCTGGGGGGAGGCAGAGGAAGTAATTTGTTGTTGTGCTGTTGGATTTCTGAAACTGAGTCTGGCATAGAACAGGGACTGGTTCATGTGCAGAGTGAACCAGCACAAGCATTCCACAGCCTGCAATACGGTATATGGTGGGATTGATCATATCCTCCATGGTAATGTGGCGTTTCCTTGAGGTTCCTGCCCTGAGTTCCACCATTTCTACTCTGAGGGCTTGTCTTTCTCAAGGAGCTTCAGGGGCTGGCAAAAATCACCCTTTTTCATGAGCAGCCATAGGCTAGGAGAATGTAACCCCTATTAGGAGGTACTGTCAGGTTACTTTTCAGCAAAGTGTAGAGCCATTCACAGCTTACCAGAAATTTATGAAAATTCACTTTTCTTTGCATGTATAAAATGTGAACGACTCTTTTAATTTATATTTTACTTACTATTATTTAACATGAAGATATCTTCAAGTATTTGTTGTTCTGTGAATTACTTTTTTTTCCTCTGTGCAAAAGAAAGGGCTTTGCACATGCTGAGTAAGCACTGTACCACTGAGCTACACTATCAGCCCTACTGATTCATTTTTTTAAACCACTTCTCCAGGACATTGTCTCTTTTGTTTATTTTTACTAATTTGTCAAAGCCTATTTTACATGATAGACATTAACTCTATTGTGTGTGTTCTGAATAGATTTCCATCATTTCTTCGTTAATTGTACTTACACTGATTTTTGTGGGTGCACTATGGCTAATTTAAGCAGAAGAGATGTTGATAAAGAATGTTAATGATGTTACATATTTGTAATAAAGCATGGAAAAAACAGAATCAAGGATGGGTTTGGGGAAAGGATGTACAGAGATCCATGCCTCAGAATTAACCTGATGAGGACCAGTCACTACCAGGGCCACCACCATAGAGCCAGAAACTTGTTTGGCTGCAACCCCTGGTGCTGGGATCACCATGGTCAAGAAGCAGAGCTTTCTTTTCTGTCAAATGTAATTAAAAAAGCAGGTTGTCTGGACCATAGCCATTCTCTTAAGATCCAAGGGCATCTGTCTTAGGGTACAGCTGAATATGAAGATGGCAGAACTGGAAGACAGAAGGAAACATGCACAACCCACTAAGCCATTGCTTGAAACAATCCTGAAGCCATCCTGCCTCTGGATTACCTGTTAAATGAAATAACACATTTCCCACTGTTTATGCTTGTTGGGCTGAGAGTGTCTGTTAATCCAGTTGAAAATATTCTGAGATAGAGAAACTATAAGGTTCTTATACCTTTGATCATGGTCAAGCTTTTGATCTACTGATGTAGGAATTCATCCATTCTCTTTCAGGTTTCTAACTTATGTCAGAGACAACAAGCAGAATTCTGTTATAATGTGTTCTATATTGTCTACTATGTTCAAATGTTATTTACATCAGTGGTGCCAGTAGTTCAAACAGGAACATGAATAGTACCATTTTTCTTGAAAATGATAGAGATAAGTCTAGAGCTCTACATTGCTCAGATTTCTTGGGAGACGCAAAGATACTAAGGTTTCAGGGAGCAGCATGTGAAGAATATTGCTCTTATGCCACCACTTCAGTCTAAGAGTAAACTGAAGTATAGAAAATTTGTGCTATACAAACAATCAACAAGTGGGATCTCTTCTTATTAAAAGGCTTCTGCACAGCAAGAGAAACCACCAGCAGTGTTAAGAGACAACCCACAAAGTGGGAAAAAATCTTCACCTGCTCTTCCTCAGACAAAGGTCTA
>NW_004624811.1:10704983-10758711 GCF_000247695.1 Heterocephalus glaber
CTGCTTTCATTGTGTCCCATAGATTCCGATATGTTGTATAGTCATTGTCATTTAATTGTAGGAACTGTCTGATTTCTTCTTTAATTTCCTGTGACCCATTGGTTATTCAGAAGTGTGTTGTTCAATTTCCATGTGTTCATGTAATTTTTGCAGTTTCTTTTGTTGCTCTCCAATTTCATCTCACTATGGTCTGATAATATACAGGGGATAATTTCAATTCCTTTGCACTCACTTAAACATGTTCTGTGAGTATGTGGTTTATTTTGGAGAATGACCTGCGTGCAGCTGAAATCATGTGTATTCTGATTTTGTGGTGGAACAATCTGTAAACATCTGTTAAGTTCATTTGTTCAAGAGTTCAATTGAGTTCTAGTATTTTTTGATTCCTCTTTCTGTCTTTTTTTTTTTTAGGTTTTTACCTTTATCTAGTTCGACTCATCTTTCCTCAGCTATCTCTGTTGAGTATATTATATTTTCATGTGAATAAAAATCGTCTCTTATCTTTCTGGTTCACTTTGCTATTCTTTTGCTTTGTCCTTCACACTTTCTCTCCTGCCTTCTTCTCCAGTTTGCCAAAGCTTGAGTGATCATTTGTTGTCCTCCAGCCTAGCCTCTAATACATTTCCCTTCATTTATCTGTCTCTTTTGCCCCCTATCCCTCAAACCAACAGCCAACTCTTTTGACTAAATGATAAAAAATTGAAAGCTTTCCTTCTAAAATCAGGAAGGCAAAGATGTCCACAGTCACCACTCTTGCTCAGTATGGTTCTGGAAACATTACTCAGAGCAATTAGAGAAGAGGAAATAAAATAAAAGGAATAAAGATAGGAAAGGAAGAAGTTAAACTATCATGATTTGCAGATGACATAAAACTTTACATAGAAGACCCCAAAAACTCCACCAAAAGACTTCTAGATTTAATAACCAAATTCAGTAGCATAGCTGGATACAAAATGAACTCAAAAATCAATAGCATTCCTACACACAAATAACAAACTCACTGAGAGAGAAATTAGGGAAACAATACTTTTCACAATAGCATTAAAAAACTAAATACTTAGGAATCAATCTCAAAAAGAAAGTAGAAGTTCTTTACATTAAAATTACAGTACTCTGAAAAAGGAGATCAAAGAAGATATCATAAAATGGAAAGATATCCCTTGCTCATGGGTAGGAAGAAGCAACATAATGAAAATGACCAAAATTGTTACACAGATTTAATGCAATCCCAATAAAAATACCAATAGCATACCTTATAGAAGTAGAGAAATCATTCCCAAAATTCATTTGGAATCAGAAGAAACCTAGAATAGTAAAAATAATTTTGGGCAACAAAGACAAGGCAGGAGCCATCACAATCCCTGACTTGAAATTATACTACTGAGCTTCTGTAATAGAAACAGCCAGCATGGCACTGGCAAAAAAAAAGCAGACCTGAAGATGAATGGAACAGACTAGAAGATGCAGAAAGAACCCCAAACACACTCAGCCACCTTATCTTTGACAAATGGGGCAAACATGTTCACTGGAAGAAAGCCTCTTTAATAAATGGTGCTGGAAAAGCTGGCTTTCTATATGCCAAGGACTAAAACTAGATCCATGTTTCTCACTGTGCACTAAACTAAAATGAAAATGGACCAAGGATCTAAATATTAAAACAGCAACACTAAATCTGCTGGAAGACAGAATAGGTAGAACACTTGAGGGCACTGGACCAGGCAAAGACTTCATGAACAAAACCTGATCTCACGAGAAATACTACAAAGAATCAACAACTGGGATCTCATCTTATTAAAAAAAAACTTTTGCACAGCAAAAGAAAACACCTACAGAGTGAAAAGACAACCCACAGAATGGGAAAAAAATTTTAGCCAGTGGTTCCTCAGACAAAGAACTAATATCTACAACATATAAAGAATTGGAAAAAAGTCAGCTCACCCAAATTTAAAGACCCAATCCAAAAATGAGCATCTGAGATGAATTCACACTTCTCACATGAAGAAGTAGAAAAAGCAAATAAAGACATGAAAAAATGTTCAACATCATTGGTCATTCAACAGATGCAAATTAAAACAACACTGATTCCATCTCACTCCAGAAGGAATGGCTATTATCAAGAAATCAACCGACAACAAATGCTGGTGGGGCTGTGGGAAAAGGAACCTTTACCCACTGTTGGTGGGACTATAGACTGATGCAACCACTGTGGAAATTAATGTGGAGATTCCTCAAAAAACTATGATTAGATGTCCCATTTGACCGAGTTATTCCCCTTCTTGGTATCTTCCCGAAAGAATTAAAAGCATCATACCACAGCGATATATGTACACCCTTGTTTGTAGCAGCACAGTTGTAATAGCTAGATCTTGGAGTCAATCCAAATGCCCATAAACTGATGAATGGATTAAAAAAAAGTGGGGTTTTTTTATATAACAGTATTATTCAGCCATAAAGAAGGATAAACTTGAGACATTTCTAGGTAAATAGATGCACCTTGAACCATACTCTTAAGTGAAATAAATCAAACACAGATGTGTAAATACCACACTAAGAAACTGAAAGTGTAAATAAGGAACAAAAAGAAAAATAGATATTGTGAAATAGGAAGAAATTGTTCAAAATTATATGGGGTGTAAGATATTTTGTTAATAATTAAAATGTTTTATGCAAAAAATATATATATTCATTTCAGGCAAGATTTGAGTAACTATAACTCAGTTTTACTGTTTACCATTTTCTTTGTGATGATGGTCTTACTTTCCTTGAAATCCTTATCTTGTATTGACACATTTAAACTCTCTGCTTAATTTATATTCCAATTATTTTAATTTTTCTCGTTCTCTCTTTTGATTATCTTACTGTCTTTCCTAACACATACCAGACTTTCCTTCTTACAATTTTATCTTCTTCCATAATCACTTATTTTTTTCTACTTATTTCCTGATTTCTACCAGCTTATACTTTATTTCCTTTCATTGGCTCATCATCTCTTTCTTGAATATTTGCTTTGATTCTTCCTGGTTTTACTTCAAAAAAGCAACTGATTCATAAGGTTTTTGGTTTGTGTTGAAAATCTATCCACAGTTTTAATCTGTCTCAGGGAGCTTTTTTGGTGAATACTGTCAATAAATTTTACTACCAATTCTTTTTTTTTTCTTATAGTAGTTTTATAGGTGCTATGAAAGTTCCTTTTCTCTTGCTCACTATTATACTATATATTATATATTTATATTATATTTAGATATAATGGGCCAACTATTTGCAAGAAATTACCATAAGTGGGGGAGAATAAGGGTAGTATTCTAGGCTCACTGGTTTTCACTTTCTAGAATCTCCCTTCTTTTCTGCTGCCATGAAGCAGAAAAGTTTGTGGCAAATAATACTGGGATTTTTTTTTATGTAGCAGAATCTCTTTGGCTTAATGCTTCTCCAGCATGACATAATGTCTCTCTCCCTCTCTCTCTCTCTCTCTGTTTCTCTTCTGCTCCTCTTGTCTTACTCCAAATTTCTTTTGAATAAAACTGGACTGACTTGGGTACCCCTTACAAATTATATTATAACCTCTTTTCTAGTTTCTCAGAAAGTGAAAAATGGAATTTCTGGTGTGTCAGTGTGTATGGTTTCCCCCACAACTCTGTTGCTTGCTTTTGGTTTGTTTTCTGCTGAAGACAGGAGTTAATAACTATTTAATCATCTCCATCTTGGAAGTCCTCTGCTAGAAATTAATTATGTATCTTACAGTTAGGGGAGACCATATAGCTTGTTGCTCAGTTAATGCTTGAACCCAGCCCCTTATTATTCATTTCTGTAGCTTGGGCACTGTAGATGTGTCACCTTAGGGTGTGCCTTGGCTTGGGACAGCTGAAAGAGCCCAGGGCAGGAGCATAAGAGACCTAGTATTTAACTGAGTTCTTCTATGGTGTGAGGTGGAGCAAGATAACTCTCTGTGGGGGCTTCCAGTTCTCTGAATGGTTAAGATATTCACCATTGGCCCACTTCAGTAGAGGCCCAGAGCTTTTAGATAGCCTGAAAAGTTTGGCAGCATGACTTCAGGGCATAGTAATATAAATTATAAGGATTAAACTATAAAATAAAAATAAATTATGTATATTGAGTTAAACTTCTGATAAGAACCGCAGCCATTCCAGCTCTCCCCTCACTGTAACTCTTGTTAAGCTCAAACTTTAGTTCTGGCTTTTCTAACATAATTTGAAAGTGTGGGGAGATGTTTTCCCCTTTGCTTACACTTGGCATTTTAATTAGCAAATGATTTTCCAAGTTAAATTTTAGTGCACTAACCATGCCACTGTCTAATAATTTAATTCTGAAAACAAATTATATGTAATTTCCCTGACAATATGAAGTCTGTAAACCACAAAAAGGAATCAACTCACTGAGCAGCATGATAATTAATGCTCATAATAAAATAATTATATTTTACATTAGAAATGTCTAAAAATTCATGGTAGTTCTTTATATCTCTTTCTGCTTACTGACATTAGGAATATAGAAGTTTGCTTTATTTCAAAAAAATAACTGAATATTCTTGTTAGTGATTAAATGCAATGGAAGAATTGAAGGTTCTTAGATCAAATCTATAAAAAGAATTCTTTCTTAGTAAAACTGCTGAAGTTAAGACATAAAGTTGTACATTCCCCAGGTCAAAGTGTGACTCTCACAAAGTAACCTCACAACCTGGGGAGACAGAAAGTCCAGGCATCACCAGAGGACAACTCAGAAAGTGTACACAACCTGGGCACTAGTTACTATGTCCTATTAGTATCTAGCTTATATTTAGTTATCAACCTATTGGCATCAAATATGACTTGATAGGAAATAAAAACCTCTTCATTTTGTTTGGATATGAATAAATAAAATGCTATATTGGATTCTCCTTGCAAAAACAGGTCTCATATTAAAAATTTTAAACAAAAAAATAGTAAGTACTGTATTCTTATCATGACTAATAGCCTGAAGTCAGAAATGCAAATTTACTTGGTTTACTTCTCCTGCTGTTCATTTTTAAAATGTGACTTAACCTATTTGACCAGTTTGCTTAACAAACCAGGTATATTCAAGAAACTATTGGGTAAGAATTCCTTGATATTGTTTTTAGCATCTGCAATAACCTTTTAAAGCAAATATAGTGGTACCTTGGTTCATGAACTTAATTTGTTCTATGATTATGGAAAAGATGGCCATGTTTGTGTTTGTGGGGAAAGATGGCCACATTTGTGTTTGTCACCCAATTCAGAGTTTGCAAACAAAATCAAAATTTTGCCCAATGCTTCTGTTTGTGAACCAAATTGTTTGCAAACAAAAGGGTTCCAGAACTGAGGTACCACTGAATAAGTATCCCATTTTATAGATATGGTCTTCAAAAGCTAAAGAGTTGAGGCTTGAGGTAGGAGTAGTGGGGCTCAGATTTTAATCCAGAGCTACCTGACTTAAACCACTTCTCTCTCTGACCACTTTGATATACACACATTTACATATTTCTTTAGGAGACCTGGAAAATAGCACATCCCAAACTGCAATTCTACAATTAGAAGGATACAATTAATATGCAATTAGAAAAGGAACTTGATGGATCACATAGTAAGTTTCAAAAGTTCCTGCTGGAAGTGACAAATGCCCCTTTCTCTCATGTTTGCTGAGCCCAAGAAAAGTACATAATCTTTCTTAACTACTATGCGTTCAGAAGAGGAGAGACAGAAGTACTTAGTGGGCAGCATTGGTGAACAAGGCCTTTGGTCTGGAGGTCGTGTCTGTGGGTTATGAGGCTCATGAAGCCTTTTCACACTTAATGTTGAAGAACTCTGAACTCTGCGCTGGGACATCAGGAACCACTGAAGCTTTTAAGCCAGAACACCATAGTAGTACAATGAGTTAAGTGGCAACCTGAACTTACCAAACAGATGTGTCCTGCCAGACTCCAAGAATTGGTCCTCAATAGCTGTTCTTAAGCCACTCCCACTCCATTCATGCCTTTTCTCCTTCACCAAAGCAGAACCTGCAGCATGCTTCCTCGAGCGGGCATCTCTTTCCTAAGCACTGCAAAAGGATGTGATCTTTTAACACTTGCAGGCAAAGTGATTACCTGGACCAGGGAGAAGAGTCCTGCTAGCACCACTTCAGGTGAATTGCAGTTGTAGCCAGCAGGAGTGTGATTGAAGGCTCTCCAGAACAGGTCACACAGAACTGCACCTAGAACGGGTCGCACAGCTGTGTTACTGAACTTGAGTGTCTTATTTAATGGTAAAACATTAGAACAAACTCC
Source organism: Heterocephalus glaber (assembly GCF_000247695.1). Next base: position 10,711,264 of record NW_004624811.1, read on the forward strand.
CTGTCTGAAGAATATAACAAACATACCCAAAGACACCAAAATGCAAGTCTTTACTAAAACTGAACTAGTTATTGTAGAACAAATTCCAACCATTGGGTTCATGGTGGCAGAATGCAATTGTGGCCATTTCCTTGAGTCTATTCAACAGCTTGTAGCCACATTACTGTCACCTATGTACACTCACTTGGCATCACCTTGAGTGTGGTGCTACGCAGAGTCCTTTTATGATATCTAAGGCAGCATGATATAAAATTAGATATTTAAGACCATGCATCAATATGTATGATGCCAAAATAATTTATATTCAGAACACATAAGAAGTCTCACAAGTCAAAAAATTTTAAACACAACAAATATGGATGCTTTGTTGAGTCTAAGTAGGCACTCAGAAAAAAATATAAATATCAAACACATAGGGACATAAAAAATTCAATATCACTAGTTATCGGGGAAATATAAATTAAAGCTACAATGAGATCCAATCATTCCTTTTTGAATACATTAAAAGTTGAAAATCCAGGCAATATCAGTTTTGCCAGGGATGCAGAGCTGGCAGGAGTACAAAATTGTACAACTGCTTTGGAACTGCTGGCAGTTTTTTGACAAGGTGCACTTGCATCTACCCTAACACCAAGACATTCCACTCTTAGGTAATTAAAACATATACCTTAAAAAAACACACAAGGATATTCTACATGCTTGATTCAAAATAGCCTAAAGTGGAACAGCTCAAATGTGCAGTAAAAGGTAAATGGATTAAAAATGATGCTGCATTTATGTAGTAGAAAACCTAGCAATGTAAAAGAAAATGATTCTTCCCAAGAGCATGGATGCCTCTGAAACGTATTACGCTAAGAGAAAGAAGTCTGGACACAAAAAGCTCATGTAGTGTGATTCCACATATATGAACTTCTTAAGGAGGCAAAATTAATCTGTGGTGATGGGACTGTTAACCGTGGTGATCTATGGGGGGAGATGCATAAGTGTTAACTGGGGAGGATAAGCAGGGTTTTCTAGGGTGATGGACAGGTTCAATGTTGATCAGTGTGTAAGTTACCCAGGGGGTAAGCAATTATAAAATTTCTTGCACTTTACATCTAATATCTGTGCATCTCACTGTAACTTATACTTCAAAATGTTACCAATAGATATTTAATAACTCGCCTGGATAATGAAATGTGGGATTTCTTAGAAAAAGTAGGAACCCTTACTCATCGGCCATACGCAGTCCTGCTCATGTTGGAAATTTCCAAAATGCAGCGTGGTGAGACACAGGAACCCTAAATTGAAGTCTTTGCAGTAGCCGATAAACTGGCCTAGAGCGGTGCAGCGCGCACAGCGACCCTAAGGAGCTGTGGAACACTGGAACCACGGAGAGGGCTCCCTGTCTTGCAGGGACCACCCAGCTCTGCTGCAGCTCAGACGGCATTTGCTTCTCTTTTCCACTTTTAATAGCATATAATTCTGACACGTAGTGATTACACTCATCTTGGGAAGCTGGTACATAGACATTGTCAGATCTTAATCACTCTTCCTCCTCTCCCCTCTCCTCATTCTGTCTCCTCCTAGCCCCAGATCTCCTTCCCAATTTTGAAAAGCCTACCTCCTTGTTTTCAATCATCTATTATTTTGCTCTTTAAATTATTTACATTTTAGATTTCTCATATAACAGAAACCACATTAAACGTCTACGTCTGATTTATTTCATGTAGCAGTGTGTTCTCAAGGTGCATCCATTTGCTTCTTAAAGATGCTGACCTAGAGAAATCAGATCTTCTGGTTTGCCTGATGAAACCAGAAATCTAGACATTCATGTGAGCTATTTGAAATTTGTATTTTAGCAATTTTAAATTCAAATACTGAGCAAACCAAACAATATGCTCTATGAATTTTTTACATAATTTAAACTGACACCAGCTTCCTTACCCCTACCTAGACTGCAGCTATCTCACTACAGCCCTGGGGACCAGGAGCAAAGAGTGCACATGCGAGAAGTGATCACTGCTCAGAAACGGGGCTAGCTGCAGGACACAATCCCTCAGTCCAGTCCGTCTCTTTCTGGTTAGTAACAGAGGAAGAAGATTCATGCAGAAACAGTGCCTGAATCTCATTTCCATCTTTTACCATTCAAATGTTCCTTCTTCTTGCTGATTGTTCCCACCACCTTCCATGCCAGCCCTGGGAGGCACTGTTCTCAGCCTCTCTCTCTCTCTCTCTCCTTTTCTGCACATATGCACACATCATGCACACAATAGCTGAAGCCACATTCAAATCCTCAAACCAGACTTCACTAAAGTTCTGAAGAAATAATATAGAAAAAAGATTAGTTTGAGATTTAGTTATTTGTACCGATTCGGTTGCCTTCAACTTTTGTCCTTACATCGACACACCATCGATTTTTAACTAAATTCTAGCCCTTCTCTATAGATCAAAAGCAGGATGATCCTACCTCCCAGCCTTTTGGGATAGTCCTGGCTCACGTCTGTTTTCCTGATATAAATAACAGCTTCCCCCTTAACTCTCAGAATTGCCTAATTTGAAAGATAAATGTTATGGTCCCCCTTGCTAAAGTTATTATCTACTTAGAGCATGGAATCACGCTCTCACAGCTATCATGTATAGACTCAGGAAGCCTATAACTAAAAAGAGAGCAAAAACTTTTCTTAAGTATCCAAGACTCACTTTTCAGCCTGTTTCGTACCAAGAGAACCTATAATTAGTGAAATAATTTACTAGGATTTTAATAGGAATGCCAGCATATTTCTCTTGAAATGTCTGAAAAATAAAATTTACTGAGTTATCTTGAATTGGCAATACCAAGTTTTCTTTCAAGCCCACACAGGATTTGAAATAAAAGCTAAGTTCTTTTCTTCACATCAGAGACTGGAGCCTATAAATTCATACCCACAACATTTTATTTCCCCAGATGCTCTAAGGGTTTTGCTGTTGTTTTCCACCTGGTAACATAAAATGCATGAAAAAAAATTTTTTTAAAGCAAGTTTGCTGACTAGATTTCAGATTTACATGCATCTCAACTGAACACCTAAAGAAACCCTAAATCTGCCCTATAGGTAGCATTTCAAGTGGTTGATTAATTATCGATAACAATGTTCCCACAATCAAGAAATCTAATGTTTGTCACTTATTTCACACTCTGCCCTCATCAAAAACTTTAATCTGAACTGCCAAGAATAACAAAATTGACAGATTTGTGATTTAATTCTCCATTTCCCCTTCCTGTTTGTTTGATGGATGTGTAGATTAGCAGTGAAATGGCCCAAGACTAGCAAGAAAATGAGAGGGAAAAATCTGCTCCTATTCTCATAAGAGAGCTTTGCCATTCTACCTTGCCACGTACCTCCATGTCTATCTTTGCTTTAAAAACACATGTACGCACATGCACACTGTCTATCAAAAAATGGCGTCACACTCTTCGTATAATATTTCAGGTCAAATCCATCGTTAATGTTAAAATAGAAAAAAAGGAAAAATGAAATAGTACTAAATTACTTACCCCTTATATTTTTAAAGAAATCTCACGAAGATTCTTCTAAAGAAGAGTTATCTCTGGCCTCCAAAACCCTAACTACATCTCCGTGCTTTTTGTACACAGGAATGTGGAACTAGTTCCAAGCCTCTTACCTTCCCACAGTCATCTCTCATCCCGTCAAGAGCCCGTCCAGTTGCCCATCTGTCCACACACCCACATCGAGTGCCAGCTTCAGGCCTTTGCCTTTGCCCTTTGCTTGCTACAGTAGGACCTAGAATGCAAAGGTACCAGGTACTGGGGATTCAACCCAGGGCCTTCACGCTAAGCTCCATCCTTAACCCTTCTTATTTTAATTTTGAGACAGGGTCTCACTGTTCATATGACTGGTCACCATGGCCCCCGGGACACTGCCCCCTCTAAAGTTTCCACTTCGAAACATTCTTTCTCTGACCATAGATCCCTTCCTTCCATTTTTTCCCTAATGTTTACACTTCCGGTGACTTTGTTCTTTATCATCACTTCGACCACTGGATTCTTGAATTCTGGCCACGCCTCACAGATGGACAAGCGCCGCCTTCTGGCCGCACTTGACTCTAACTGGCCTGGACTAAGTAGCCAGTCAGTCATTTTCACAATCCACTCAAGACAACCGAAGAATAATCCCTTCCTCTCCTAACAGTCTAACACCTTATCTTTAAAGACATTCCAACCTTTGCATTCCCTCAAGAGATCACCACATTACCTGCTGCCAAGGATTTCATAAAATGGACTTCTACAAAAACAACTTTACTAACTTAAAGTGAGTTTTCAGTGCTGTCCAGAGATCTTTATTGGATCTTTATCTTATTGCTTAAGAGCATATTTTTATGTATTTATTTTTATTACTAAGGTACATGTGTGTAGTGCATATGCATACCACATCTTAATTCATTTTTTCATCCCTTTTCCCCCCATCCATGTCTTGATCCCCCTTACATTTGAGAAAGATCTATCTCCTTACTTCCTGTTATCTTTTATGTTACTTTTTATTTACATTTTGGATTTTTCTTATAAGAGAAATCATGGGATATTTAAGCTCATGCATCTGATTTATTTCACTTAACAGTATGGCCTCAAGGTATTCTATCCATTCAATTTCACTCTTACTAAGATAATTTAGTGGAATAGGAGCTTCTTCAACTTCCCTCATTTGGTTTCAAAATATTCCTCTATTATCCTATTTGTTTCCATACCATTCTGTTTTGCTCCACTGCCTTTTTCCTCTCTGTCTGATTTCAATCTCTCTCTTTCCAAATTATTTCAACTCAATTTAGTATTATGCGAAATTTTCCCACATCTTAAAACATCTCTCTTACTTCAGCCAGACTAATTACCATTCCTTGTCTCAATTCTCTTCCTTTTCACCCTTTCTTTTCAATTACAACAATTTATTGAATCAGTACTTTTAATTTCCTCCCTTACCATTGCACTGTTAGCTCTTACAATCTGCCACAAGCTTTCCCATTTCAGTGAGCTCATCTGACTGCCTAATCTCCTTCCCTTCTTGGTAGCATTTTATATTATTGATCCCAGCCTCACTAAAACTTTATTTCTGCTGAAATTGGCTCCCTCCCTGTAGTCAATCTCTGCCCCAGTTTTAGCTCTACTTCCTCCTCTTGCTTCCCCAAGTAAAATCAGCTTTATAACTCTCTCCTTGCCTCAGGACTTCTCCCTCTTTTCACTTTCTCTTCAATGGGGCTATCATTCCCAATAGCCTCCTAAACTTCCTGATTTGAATATTACATTTACATCTCATAATCAATCCATAGAGGCAAAGTTGAGCACATTTTCTTTTCTCCACGTCGACCTTCTCCAGAACGTTTTGTTATTATCCTTATCCTTTAAGTCACAGCTGCCAGCCTTCACAGCAGTTGTGGAACCATACACTATCCTTTGCCTCCACATCCAGGCTTTGTTTAACTGTAAAACTCTCAAATTCTATGACACAATCTGAAGTAACATTTGTGATCTCCTATTCCCTGATAGTACAAAAGTACTACCTAACTACTGAAATGGCTATATTACCTCTCCTCTCCTTTCTTCCTTCTCCAACCAATCCCAGAAACTTTGGTGGACCAACCTTTTCAAAGCATAGCTCTGCTAGTATCACTTTGGTCTCCCAATGTTTAACAGCCTAATGGCTCACAAACTCTTCTTTCTAGCCCTCAAGGACTTCTACAGGGTAGACATTTTCCAGTCATCTATTCTATTTATTTCCATGTTCTAACCATAGGGGGAAACTCGGAAGAAAACACTGAGAAGAGTTAAAATGGAAAGCCCCCACTTATATTCCCTTTTTACCAAGCTTTACTTTCTCATTATAACTATCCAGTTAAATATCTACCTCCTTAACAAGCTGTTGTATCTTTAGTCCCCTGTTGCTCTATGGTTAGATAGCAGCAGGGAAGAAAGGCAAATAACATAGTTCTCCATAAACCAACACTCTCATCTCCTAGATAGCATTAGAACAAGAGTTTGTAACAGAGGAAACAATCACATTTTAAGAACATGTACCAGGACACCAGCTCTAAATAAATGGTGTTTGTTATTATAGCTGTTTGTTTGTTTGTTTGTTTTCTGGGCTTGTTTTTGTGGAACCAGGGATCGAATTTAGGTCCTCAGTTCGATCCCAGGCAGGCAGGGCGCCACTGAGCTACATTCCCAGCCCAAAGGCTATGTTTTAGTTTAAACCTTTTTGTCCCCAAGGAATCCCAGTTATTTGACTTTCAATAGTTTGCTCTCTGGTTGGGATACAAAGACTGATGCATATGAATTCTGTATAAGTGGTTGATTATTTGTCAACTCTATATATTTCTTAACTAAAAGATGTCCCTCTTCACTTTATCTACTAGGAACGTTATCTTATTTCAGCAATGTTGTACTGGCCCCTGTTGCATATATTTATGTGTCATTCTTTATCTATAGTTTTATCAGATTCTTTGTTTTGTTTTGTTTGGGGTTTTTTTGAGGCAGGGTCTCCCTTTGTAGTTCAGGCTGGACCTGAACTCACTAGGTAGCCCAGGCTGGCCTCAAACTTGAGGCAATCCTCCTGCCTCAGCCTCCTGAGTGCTGGGATTACAGGTGTGCGCCACCACACCCGGCACGTTCTTGGTCTTTCTTTATTTTCACCTGATCCTCTCAACAATTTATTTTATCTTTTTATTATATGAGTTGCTACCAATTCTTGAGGGGGGGAGTATAGATGTAAATATACCTAAATTCTGATAAAGCAATCTGTGAGGAATCAAATTATAGTATAGAATCTGGTATGAAAAAATACCAGATAAAAAAAATCCAGACTTAGGTAGGTAGAGATTTTATTCAGAGACTATTGCAGGGCCAGGGATTTAGTTCAGTGGATCCAGCACCTGCCTTGCAAGCGCAAGGTCCCGAGTTCAATCCCTGGTACCAGAGAGAGAGAGAGAGAGAGAGAGAGAGGGAGAGAGGGAGAGGAGAGAGAGAGGGAGAGAGAGAGAGACTATTGGAAAAGGGTGAGAGAAACTCCTACAGTGGGGTAGTAGTGGGGATATCAGGAAGATAACCAGAATATGTCTCTCAAACTTTTCCTCTTTGATGTGAACATTTTGGAGCTAGAGACACTTAAGAAGCAACAGCTGCAAAAAAGGCTAGCTGAGCTTTCCTACCCGTAGCAAGCCATAAAAATTCCTGTGAGAAAGGTGCCTGCCCCGTACCAACAGGAGCCGATAACCTTTGTGACAAGTGACAGAACTGGTGCTGCTGTGGATCTGTATAAATAAACTTACTTAAAGAAGCCTTTTCTAAACAATTTTACACCCCTCCATATGTTTCTGAGTTACCTCCCTGGAATTTACAATTCCAGCCCAGACCCCTTTTCCTGTTATTTCTTCATACAAAGAATTTATCATTCCTTGTTGAAGAAGTATACAAGCTTACTGCTTTAGCCATTTCTTCAGATCTTCACTCTCTTATGAATGCCTCTAACAAGATATAAAAGTTACTAACACCTGCAAACTTCTCTCCTGTTAATCTGCCTTGTTTTAGTTAGGTTCCTGTCCCCAGCTGAAGATCACAATTAAAAACTGAGGCAGGGCAGAGGAAGGCTATACTCCAGCCCCAAATTGCAGTATAGAGAATGCTCCTGCAGTAAGACCTGCAAACACCTGAAAGGTGAAGAAGAAAAGTTTCTCCACAATAGTCAGGAATATGCAGGCTAGAAAAAACCAAGCATGAGAGAGTGAGATGGGCAAGTGGCTTTATCAGACAGTTGATCAGAGAATATTTTTCCCAAAGAAAAATCAGTTGTCTGGAGAACTATTGAAAGGGATGTTGGATACTGTGCTCCGTGCTTTGGGTGAGCCAGTATCAAGGGGCTTGGGAGGAAGAAAGGAGTTTAATAAAAATTTGGTAAAGTCACATTAGAACATACTTTGACCAGGTTGAAACCATTGGTAAATGAGTTCAAAAACAATTTGTGAGACACAGAATGGGAATTTAGAGAGCTTGCTCTGGCCTCATCTCAAGCAGTCGAGGGGGTCACCTGCCAGTATTATCTAAGCCATATAGAGCCGGGTAGTTCTTTGCAGAAAGCTATTTCCTGAAACACAAAAAGGCAGTGGGATTTCTGAACCTTGCAATTTTCCAGAAGTACAGGGCTAAGATAAAGTTCAGCATTCTCAAAAGATTGAAAGTGAAATAACAGTTTAGAAAAGGGGGAGACTGGAGATGAATTCTTGGAAAAAATATGATCAAGGGTTTTTGCTCCAAGAGTTATAAGTATTTGGTGTGAAACTATAGCTTAAGGAAATTCAAGGTAAGGTAGAAACATAGAAAAAGGCTACAGAAAGTGAACATGGTGTGTAAAGAGGTAGCCATCTAGGGTTGCAAGGATCCAAGGCACTTGAGGATGAGAAGGTAGCTCTCACTCAACCGATGGCATCATTCAGTACTCTTAGGAGCCAGGCTGAGAAACTAGTGATGGAATTATATGTTTTCTGACCCTATTATTTTAAAAAACACTAATCAGGGCATAACTGTTATCCTTTCAATGGAATGGCAAAGATTCCAGAGATTACCTCTACATATAGGGACATATATGCCTACTATATACCTACTTTCTTCATGACTCTGTAGAGATTAAGCTTAACATTTAGAAACTAATAACAATGCAAACAATTCTTGTCTATTGCTGTTAATTTAAATCCTCCCCGATTGATTTCAACAAAATTTCTAATCCATAAATGCATCTGTTCCTTAGGTTCTCCTGTAAATCAGTTCTGACGTCTTATTAGCTCCCTCACTTAATAAGTTAAACAAAATTTTCGCAGTCTATTCATTTTACATATGTATAAGTCATGATTTTTCCTCTTTTTGAGAAAGACTACTTTGTTAAAAGATTGAACCTTCATCACACTATCCACAACTCTCATGAGGGAAGAAGGGTGTGAAATGCGCTTGCTACCAGTAGAGAACATTAGTGATCACTTAAACATGGCCTGGCCTTTGAGTACTCACCATGTGTGCAAGAGATGCTTTCGTAACCCTCTTCATCTTTCCTTGGGTGTTGTGACATGGTCACATAAAGTTACCCTGGGGGTAAGTACAGTATTTAGAAGGGATTCTGACAATACCAGTATTCCAATAATTAGCATACACTATTCAGGAAATCTCTACTTATGTGTCAAGGTAGTGGTTTAGACACTAAGAACAGTCTGGTTCCACATAAGGAAAAATTTTAAAGATGAAAAGAGTTACAATAATAAATAGATGAGTCCTGTCAACACTTGAAAGAAAGCCAGTTTGAGAAATGGGGTGGAGGTCTGTGGTTAGAAAGACCTGGATGAGGGTGTGTAGAGCAAATGTTCTGCCTGAGTGTCCCACAGCCTCACCGAAGTTAACAAAGGACAGAGACACCACATGGTGTGGGGGGGGGGGGGCATTTTTTCAGGAACAGAAATCTGCCAGGAAAAGCTGCTGCTGCAGCTGAACAGGAAACTGAGCAGTCCCACTGTACCAAGCCATAGCACATCACCATCTAGATACAAGTGCTTTCCATGCGGCACCTTTATTCCTGCTCTGAGAATCTGGGGGCAGAGAACATGTCTGCCTATGCCCCCTATACATCTCCAGCATGTCCTAAATATCTGGCCAGGACTGGACCAAAGAGTGCTTTTCTTGGCCACTTAACCGCCTTATTTTTCTGATTAGAACAACAGTGCGCTGGGTACGGCCCACACACATCCCCCTTTGAGCCTCAACAGCAGCCAAAGATGTCAGCCAGCTCAATTTTAGAGTTTATCCTAGAATGGTAAAACTTGACTCATCTCCCTGTGTGTGTCTTTCAAAGTCACTTAGTTTCCCCCTTTTCCTATTAATTCATATTATAAAAACATTGTTCTAGTTTAGGTGGAATTTTTCTCTGCTTCATTACACTTGCCTCTTTCTCTCTTGGACTTCCCTCCCCAATATCTGCAATGAGTACACACCACCTCCCTTGAAGCCTGTCTGCTTTTAGCAATAATTTGCACATAATGGAACAGCCAGAGGGGGTTTGATCAATGACCTCTGTCTAGGAGATGCTGTTCCTAGGGAAACACATCTGCCAACATAAAGTATTGGAACAATCACAGCTCAGTGAACGCAGTAATAAGCAACTGTTACTCTGGCGCCATCAGTCATGTTCAGTTACAGACCTGAAAGGAAATGGCACCTCAGGGAGCAATGTCCTTCCATAAATTTGGGCAACAATGAAGAATGATTTGCAATCAAGTAATAAAAGGCCCCAAAAAGGTCCACCATGCATACTAACATCCAGTACAGCTGACAAAGGAAATAAAAAACCTTGGCATTGTTTGCTCGTTATGTAAACTACACAGCTGTCCAAGCAATTAAGATATGATTTTGGGAATTCTCTCATAAAAATTTGCTAACAGTGCTTCCACTTGTGAAAGTGACATTCTTCTCTATCAGTAAAGTGCATTTCATTAAGGTAATGCAATTTCATCAAGTTTAATAGTAGGACTTGCTTAACCTTATGGCAAGAGTACGTAAACAACATAAAATTAATGTCACTCCTCGTGTGAGGGATAGATGTGCATTAGTGACAGTGCTGATCAAGTAATAAAGGAAGTCAATACAGAGCCTTCAAGTCCAGGGGCTCTAGGGTCAAACAGCTGCTCTCTAATTCACAGAATGGGAATCTGTGCCAGCAATGAAACAGTTAATATTAAAAAAGCATTGATCTAGAAGGAAGAACAGATCTTATTATTGAAAATTAGTTAGGATAATACTTGACTTTAGAACAAAATGGGGCACCTACCTTATTGAAAAGGAGCACAGGCTTGCTAAGCAAGCAAAATAAATCAAAGGGAAAGTTAACTCACCAAACAGTTGGCCCAAAAGGCAAGGGGCCCCTTTAACCTGTTCTGAACCCTATAACAGCCATATTCTAGGCAGTTCTTCTCTGGAAGCCAGGTTGTGGCTAGTAAAAGGAAGTCCTCTCTAAAAAGAGTCCCAGTTGGCTTCTTTTCACTTCCACCAATTCAAGATAAGCCAAAGGTCCCATCACTAAAGCAAATGTTATTATGGAGTTCACACAAAAGAGTAAGTGCTTGAAAGCCATTGTCAATGGAAGAAAGAGCCTTTCATCTTCTATATTGAATCCAGAAACACAGTTTATCCTTGAAAAGTTTGAGCCTTCTTAATATAGGCTTTCCATCAGAATTGCTCATGATAAATGCTTTTGATTAATTTCAATTCCCCTCCTCCAGTTTCCATTCCTAGCGAAAGAGTGAGCAAGAACAGCAAAACCAAACAATCTAGATTATTCCTGTATTGTATTTTCTTTTTTTGGGGGGGGTACTGGGGATCGAACTCAGGACCTTGCGCTTGCAAGGCAGGCACCGTAACCACTGAGCCAAATCCCCAGCCCTCCTGTATTGTATTCTTAACCACCAAATGATGGCATGCCCATCCTGCAAGAATGTTCATCAACAGAAGGCACAGTCTTTGCTCACTTGTCATCAGGACTGATTCCCAGACCTGGGAAGAGTAGAAAGCTTGCCCTCGGGAGCAAATGTCCTGACAAGGAAGGCTAACATGGAAATAAGACGAAAGAAGTTCAAATGAAATAATTCATATTTTTAGCATTTAATTTGGTATCAAGAGCAGAGAGGGAGTTTAATTTTGACTGTGGGGTAGTATAATGAATCTAGTGAACAGGATGGCATTTGTTGTCCTTGAATTATGAAATGGATTTCAATAGACTGGACAAAGTCCTTCCTCAATATGACTCCAGCATGAGGTCCTCGGAGGAAAAGGTAAAGGTTATGAATGAGTTGTATTGACAGATGTGGCTGGATTAAGAATTTAAAACCAGATCATGATGAACCTTGAATAGCATTCCTTGATCATCTCATTTGAACTTCTCATCTGGCTCTCAGATGAGATAATCAGGAGAAGGTGAGGAAGGAATATTTACAAAGGTGTGGGGAGGATTAAGGGAAACTATTAAGAGGTAATGAAGTACACCACGGCTGGCAACAGTAGGGAGTCCTTATCATCCTGAGGAATACCGGGGATAAAAGAGTTCAGAAACTGTAGAAGAAGTGGTAGTTTACAATGGGCAAGCAACGTGAGCCATGATCTTAAGTAAAAAAACACAGTCAACACTCAGGGGAATACAGCTCAGCAAGAAGGAAGGCAAAGAACAGTGTATTTTTCCTTCCTGAAGGGCAAACCCTACCAGAAGACTGAAGGCAAAGGAGCCCACTGACCCAATTTAAAAACGTTGGCCCCAAAGACACAGCAGAGGAGATAAGGCTGAACGAGGGGGAAGAGTGTTACGATTTGGTAACTGCCTCCAAAGGTGCATGTGCTGGAGGCTTCTGCCCTGAGGAGGTGGAAGCGGGGTACAGTGGCCCTTGGGGGTGGAGTCTTATGGAAGATCATGCAGTCATTGGGGGCATGGCCTTCTGAAGGGGATTGTGGTACCAGCCCCTTCCTGCTTATCTTTGCTTCCAGGCCCATGAAGTTAAAGACTCTGCTGTGCCACGCATTCTTGCTGTGTTGTGCTGGTGCGTCAGAAGGCTGAGCAATGGGGACTTCTCACCTTAATCTTGGACTGAAAACCCCAGCACTGTGAGCTAAACAACTTTCTCTTTATCAGTTAATTATCTCAGATAGTTTGTTAAAGTAACAGAATGCTGACTAATACAAGGAGTAAGTGGAAAATATTCAGCAAATCCTAATCACCAAAGAAATGGAATTACTATTTCAGTTATAAATCTGATAAAAATTATTAATAACTTTACCAGAGTTACTGGACTGTAACCATCTCCTATTACATTATAAGCTATGTGAAAATGAGAACTCTATCTTTATTATTGTATTATTCCCTGTACTTAGCACAGTAAACACAGTTAAACACAGTAACAGTGTGAGAAGTTAAGGATCTAGTAATTAAACAAGGTTGGCAGAGCTAGGCCTCAATGCTATGATGAATATTAGATTATGACCTTTGGAATCCCACTGTCTCCTCAACAAGACTCTCAAGAGATGAATATCCAGGGCCAGGGATTTAGCTCAGTGGTGCCACCTGTCTCACAAGCCCAAGGTCCTGAGTTTGATCCCTGGTACCGAAAAAAAAAAAAAGAGAGAGATGGATATCCAAATGCAGGATGTAGTACTCCTGACATCAATATAAGCTCTAAAATCAGCCCTAAGTTTTGGACAATGATCTTAAAGAAACTGGAGTTTCACCCCAACCACAGGGCAAAGGCCATATAAATCTACAATAGTCTGTGTTGTGTTTGATGCAGCTTGGGGCCCTGGAGGGAGGGTAAAGTACACCACACTGGCTTCCTCTGCCCACAGAACACTACAGACCAGAAGAAATTCTCCAGGGTCACTTTACCTGAAGATGAAAAGAAGAAGCAGAAACAATGTCCCCGTTGCATAGGAAAAGAACTGCTAGCTTTGCATGTGCAGACCTGAGTCTGAGGCCTGAACAGGTAAAGCATGACTGCCGTGACTGTCCCTAACTCTCTGAACCTTCCTGAATCTGAGTTTTCTGGAGGCCAGGAGAAGAAAATTCCTGTGCGATAGGATTTCTGTGGGTATAAATGAAACACCATATGGAAAAGTGGCTTGAAAACTGCAACACAATATACACGTATAAGATGTTATTCTGGCTGTTATTTCTTGGCACTCATCAGTCCTCCAGCCCACCAAATACGTATTAGCTTCTCTGAAAATGAATTCTATGCAGCTCTTCTTTCCCCCAACAAAAATTAAAATGATGAAATCAAACAATTTGAGAGGTTAATACTATATTCTGACACTTCTTTCATGAATTTTACAGCACATGGAAGAGAGTTAACAGCATTTTAAAAATGAAATTTAATGCATTAACCTATAATAAAGCATGGAAGAACTTTTATTTGTCTATTTTCTGTTCGACTCATTCAAGTTACTGTGTTAACTTTGTTAAAAGTTTTTATCAGGACTGGGGATTTAGCTCAGTGGTTCGGCCACCTGCCTCCCAAGAGCAAGGTCCCAAGTTCGATCCCCAGTACCAAAAAAAAAAGAAAAGTTTTTATCAAATACATACAGTCATTGAATAGCCACCTGTTCTAAATTGGTATGCTTTTCTACAGAATGTGTGGATTAACAGCTTATCCTGGTATTCTGAAGGCAGAATTTTGAGGATGGATGATAAAAATTTAGCTGTGAAAGACAGCTGCACTATTGAAATGTCATCTAGGATCCAGAATGATGGGGCACATTAGACTATGAAAGCTTTGTAGTTCTTTATCAGAAATCTTCAACCAACTATTCCAAACTCCCCATCACAAACTTCTACCACCACCAGCACAACAGCAGTCAACACTTTGTAGTGGCCAAACTTGACAGACTTGTTTACTTTTCACCGTCTCTAAGAATGAGCATAATGTAGTTTTAATAACATGCTCCCCGGGACTAAATGACCAGGTTTAAAAATCTAGCTCTGCCATTACAAGTCACATTACCTTGCAGAAAGGTTACTTAACCTCTCTACACCTTTCCTCATGTGTAAAAGAAGTTGGAATTTCAGAAAATAAATAAGCTTTCCATTTGTTAATATTCTTGACCGCTGCAAACAAAGATGGGTGAAAAAATACTAGGTAGACGGAAGGACGAGGAAAATGTCTTAAGAGAGCAATTTTATTTCAAGATCGTCAGTTTCTTGTGCCTCAACAAGCAATGAGAAATCATTCATGATAGATACATATCAGAATGGGCTCTGAAGAGCCCTACAAGTTTTTCTAAAATAGAAAAAAGCATCAAGAAAACTGTAACTGCTTTTAATGAAGGAAGCCTAAATGTGGATGAGGACTAAAGCCCAAAGCTCAGGCATCCTTCCACCTTACAGTCCACTTAGAAGCAGCTGTTGTGTAATAGAAATGACAAGAGACCTTCTGAGACCCAGATTAGAAGTCAGTTTCACAAATTTACATAACAAAAAAGAGTCATTGTCATAGATTTAGAATGTAGACCCTGTAGACCGACCTTACAGATGGAGAAACTCAGATGCACAGATTACCCATATCTCACAAATCACATGAGGGTCTGTGATCCTTGATGGCTGAGTTTATTCAGAAGAATCTATGATGTTGCTATTCCTGTTTCTCAAATTTAAAAAATGAGAGGAACAATGAGACAAATACAAGCTTCCTGTTCAGGAGCAGCAGCACTCATAGGGTGCTTCTGGTCAGGGAGATTCAGGCTTCTTTGGACTTAAGGAGGCTTTATGAACAAAGTGTTTGGGTGCAACATGCCCTCATTCTGGAATGGGACTGAAGTCTGCCTTCAGTTAAATCAGACTTCTAGCAGTTGCTCATACAGTAGCTATGCAGTTGTATTAGTTCCCTATTGCTGCTATAACAAATGATCACATACATATTGGCTCAAAACAAAGATGTTCTCTCAATTCTGGAGGCCAGAAGACTGAAATCAAGGTGTTGGCAGGGCTGAGTCCCTTTTGGAAGCCTCAGGGGAAAACTGCTTCTTGGCGGTTTCTACTCCTAGACACTTCCTGAGTATTCCGAGAGCTCACTCCAGCCACCAGTTCCATCATCTGTCATAGCTTCTCTTTTTGACTCACACCTGCTCTCCAACAATTCAGAATAATCTCTATATCTCAATACCTTTAACTTAATCACATCTATAAATTCCCTTTCACCATGTAAGATAACACACTCATAGGCTCTGAGGATTAGAATGTGGCCATCTTTGGGGACCATTATTCTACCACTCCAATAGTGCTTTAAAGTGAGGAAGGTACTTAATTGTTTCTCAGTAAAGGTGCCAGAGAACTACCCAGTAGGGTTCTTTATGCAGGCCAGGGTACCAGCAGGAAGTGACTCTCGCACATGGAGAGCCCAAGGGACCTCCTATTGCCATAGTTGTAGACAGAATGTTCAGAACTCTACTCATGGAAGGAACAGCAAAGATTCACAATTTACAGAGATCAGTGTCCTGGTGGGGATACATGAGACCACCAGCCTTGGGAACGCATACTGAGTTAAGATCTATAGGAACTACTTGATTAACTTAAATGCCATCTCCTAGAAAATGATACTAGAGATGAAAATTGAGGAACATAATTAAAGACTTCTCCCATGGCCATGCTAGGTCATTCTTATCAACAGTTTCCTTAGTCAAGAGATACTATAAAGTGATAACAAATCAATAATATGCTATAAAGTTATCACAGTGCCTGAATTAAATACCCAACACATAGGAAATATTCAAAAAGCATACAGAAGATGTTGAATGAGAGAGTAAATGAATGAATGATATTCTGGAATCTCTTCTTTCATCATTACACAAAACTATGATATTTTAAAATTTTCAGAATTGGAAACTTGATTTGCAATAGAGATCAATGGCCATGTAATAAAACATATGCTATATAAATTTATAAATTCACATCATAGAACAATGTATATGTGTGTAAAATATGTTATTCTGTGCTGTCATTGTCAGGAAGCAAGGAATGCCAAAATCCTGCTCTGCTCCATAATAAATAACAAATATGTCTGTAGATAGACCAGAAGTTTTAAAATCACACAGCTACAGAGGCTAGACAAAGAAGAAATGCAGGAAGCAGACAGGATAGAAAGCAAAATTGCTAAGTGATTATTTTGCAGCCAGTACCAAGCTGTCTCTAAGAGTATTTACTTCACAGGGTTGTTGATAGGGTACATAACCATTTAAAACATTCTGATAGCCAACTATAATAGCCAATAGAGCACCTCCAGGGATTCTATAAACAATATTGTGCAGTGTCCTTTATCTAGTTCAATAGGGGAGTTAAGTGTGTGTTCCTCCCTAGACATTCTGTGATTCTACAAAGTAAACAGTTCCTCCCAAGTGGAAGCCAGCAGAGTTACAAGGGAAGCTATAAGACAGGTAATTAATTTTTTAAAAAGCAGTAAACCAACAAATCAAGGGGAAAACAATCCAATCTGTATTACCTAATGGCCCACTGCTAAAATGGTAGTGATCTATTATATGGGAGTGGAAGTGGAAAATAATGGAACTTGTTTTAATTATGACAGTATAATTTCTACAAGGTAATAAAGACCATCAGATAAAACAATTGTTGGGATGTAGCACAAGCATGTGCATGGCTCCCACAAATGCATGCCATCATTGCTTTATGTAATGATACAACAATAAGAATTATGTTTTTTTGAGGGCAGAGGTGCTTAGATTTTCTTTGCCCTATAATTTTGCAATTCAGGACCTTTACATTTTAGATCCAAAAGTTAAGGTTTAAATTGTAATCAACATTACTGTAAATTTTTCTAGCATATACAAATCACAAATTCATGTACTGAATATTTTGTAAAATATGCAACTACAGACCAAAATCTTCTGGATCTGTGTATAATATAATGAAAGAAGGAGCTGAAGTCAGGGGTCTTTCTGTTAGTAAGAATTTGTCACAAATTAATCATTCACTGACAGTCTTAGAGCTCCTACTCTGCTTAAATAACTGAATTAAAACAAAAGACTGATGTCTTTTCAACCTACAATATAAGTATGCTTTTATCAGAGACAAATTGGACTACAAAGAACAGATTACAGTACTGTCCTTAAACATTCTTTTTCTTTTCTTTTCTTTTGGTACAGAGGATCAAACTCTTAAGAATTCTATTTTGCAACAATGCAAGTTAGTTTCCTGAGGACTGTCCTTCAGGGTACAATGCAGCATTTTCAAATCATTTGGCTTCTTAATAATTTGTAAGACTGGGTTTGTTTCCCTTATAACAAAATGGCAAAGCAGGGCCAGGATTTAACTCAGTGGCACCATGCCTGCCTCAAAAGTACAAGGTCCTGAGTTCAATCCCCAGTACCAAAACAAAACAAAACACACAAGATAGCAAAGCTTTAAAGAGGAAAGTTCTTCTGCTAAGACCCATTTCATATTACAGCACTAGCAACACACTGATATACCATTGATGTATCATTAATTTTCTCCCAATCACATTACTGTATTCAAAGTACAGCACTTGTAACATGTTTTAAATTATTATTTAAAACTTTCTTTCTAATAACTACTCATGGTGCACTCCCCATCCATAAGAAATGTCTTGTAATGAAAGAAAAGGAAAACAAAAACTAAAAGTAATGTGTTAGAAGAAGCAATTTCAAATACTAAACACACACACACACACACACACACACACACACACACGAAAACAATTCCTACACCAGAGAATTCTGCCCCGGTTTTGTAGCATTCCAGGGCTCCTCAGCTGTAAAGAAGCACATTGGATGTCGACAGCACCGCCCCTTCCTCGCTGCTGCTGCTGTTTCCTTTTGTTTACAAGCCCTTGCCATCCTTCTTTGTGAACTGAATGCTAAACTCTCTCTGGAGAGATGTCATATTGCTTACAGAATGCTCAGGCAGATGGTGCGTCCTGTCCTAACAGAAGGCTGCAATTATACCTGAACTCTTCGAGAACCCTAACGCTGAAACTCGAGATACATGAAAGCCTTGAAAAGTTTTCTCTCTTCCATTACCAGCTGTCTAGGTGCTCGGCCTCCCCACGCGCTGCCTCTGCCACTACATCAAGTAGAAGCCACACTCCCCGCTCCACTCCAGCCCCTCCGAACCAAGGACATCCCCAGCCCTTCCTTCTTAATGGCTCATGCATCCCATCTGCAGAGTTGGTTTAAGAATCGTTGAGAGTATTGCTCATTCAGATGCCTGGTCACTGTGTGTTCGGAGAGTAGAACACTCATTATAAACAAGGGTGAAAATAGACTAGGTCCTCATCAGGAAGTGTGTGTGAAGACAAATTGAAATACTGAGAAATCCACCTGATGCTGGAAGCTGAGGCTATAGAGAAATTTATCTCCACACATTGGAGAGAAACTATCCTTTTCAAAAGACTCTCACTTGCACCCTTCATGGCATTGCCGTCATCTCAAAAGCTGAACAGTGCTTCTTGGGGAGTCTGAAGGACTTGTCACTTTATCCTCAGAGCTCTTTTCTATTTTTCTCTTCCTAAATGTTTTTGTGCATCTCCTGCCATGATTGGTTCAGTTCCATGTCCAAAGCAAAGGGTAATTCCTCATTTGTTCTGTTCTGTCTCCACATACAAAGAAAACTATTATGATAGACTAGAGACAAAGAAAAGACAAGACGTTCAGTGGCTTCATAAATAATATAAACTGGAAAATAGAGAAGCTTGCTCTTTAGAGCCAAGCCCTGACACGTGACATCCTGGAGCTCCAAGCCCATTCTTTCTATAATCTCCTAGACTGGTTCTCCATTATCCCAGTGATTGTCAATGAATCCAATTCTTCCTTCCTTTTACACCTACTCGCACCACCATACAATGAATGGCAAAGACTTGAACAGTTAGCAACTAAAATCATACCACTCCTCAAGCTGCTGATGAAATCCACAATATAGAATTTCAGAGCTACAAATTATTTGAACCATCTAATTTGAATCACTCATTTTCAGAATAAAACTAAATCAAAAACTCATTTTGATTTGTCCAAAGCTATAGAGCCAAACAGTTGAAGTTAAAGTTAATTATTAAACACAACCTCTGCTGCTAAAATTGCAAATCTTATTTGTCCTCAAATAAGTAAAATATTAAAAACTTCCCCTGGTCTTTGAATTTGACTTCATTTGTCTGCATCAATATGTCTAGCATGTAGTTAGAAAATAACCATCCAGTTTTCACTTTCTCTTTACTATAGTCAGCAGATAGATGTTGAGAATATAGTGATAATCGATTTAGATATTGTCAGTTTCCAAACATTCTAGTAGGGGAGAGAGGAGATAAACTGGAAAATAAGCAAAGTACTTGATGATAATGATAAGTGTTACAAAGAAAATTAAATTATGAGAAACTGATTAGGAGCGAGTGTGGGGCAGCACTGCGCTAGGTATTCAGGGAGGCTTCTGTGAGGAAATCATCTTTGAGCAGGATAAGAGCGACAGAAAGCGCCCTTACACACAAACATTTGGCAGTGAGGAAGACCAGCAGCTGCTGAGGTTATGACTAGGTTGTTCTCCTCAAATCTATGAGAAACTGTATGTGTCATTAAGAGAAAAATGAAATTTCTGGATCAAACCTGTAAAACATCCCACCCAAACCCTCATCTCTTAACTGATGTATATAATATAATATAATATAATATAATATAAGTGACCTTCTATGTTTACACACACATACATTCTATATGCTGTGATTTAAATATCATCTGTTGGTATCTCAGTCACCATACGTATTGGGGTCTAGTAGGAGGGAGAGCCCTCCAGAATGGGGTAATGAGTTCACGTTGCCTGAAACAGGGCTTGGGGAATGGTTTGCTGTCTTTAGCTCTGCTGTCACTTCAGCACATATGTTCTTCCTTTCTACAAGATGCAGTATCAAGGTGCCATCTTGGAACCAAACATCAAAACAGCTAGTGATTTGATTTTGAACTTTGCAGTCTGCAGAATTATGAAAAATCAATTTCTGTCCTGTAGTAATTACATACTCTGTGGTATTTTGTTATAGCAACAAAAAGAGACCCAGAAGTGTCTCATTTATATATGTGTATATATAAATATAAACCATGTGACAAACATGAAATTTCAAGTCTGCCACCATTGTCAATAAAAAAAATATGTGAGTTACATGTACAACTTCAAGCTTTTGAGGAGCCACTTGAAAAAAATCAAAGGAACCAGAGGAAGCTAACATTAATAATAATATTTTATTTAATCCAGTATACCTAGACTATAATATTTCAACATGGAATAATGTAAAATAATTCATGAGATATTTAAAGTTTTTCAATATAAAACACAGTTTGAGTTTTATAATTACAGAAAAATCTCAGTTCAAATTAAATACATTTCAAGGACTCAACAACCACCTCTGGCTAGTGACTACTGTGCAGAAAGCACAGGTCTATAGCTTGAGTAGTGTAATGTTTAAAAGTGTCTAAAGTTATGCTTCTTCCTAATGCCTTTTTGTAGTTAATGGGAAAAATGCCAAAATATCCCATGTCTGCACATATTTTTTGCCTCTCCCAATACATCCTGGCCTTATGCCATCCTGTATTTTGCTACTATACTGAGACCATTTCAAAATTAAATCTTTTGTTATTTCATGATACAGAAATTTTCCTTCTGCCTTATCACTTTTCATCATCTCAACAAAGTAAAAGACTTTACCTTTCTACTAGCACACATTTTATTCTATCCTTTAAAAATGTGTCAGTCCAGTGTGCATATGTTGTCACTAGTGACAGAGCCAATAGAAAGGAAATTTATTAATACCAAAGGCAACATGGCAGATGGCAGAGTTTAGGTTCATGCAACTTGGAAATTAAAAACCAAAAGGAGTGTCTTGTGGACATATTGGAAAAATGTCTCCAACCTCTACAAGCCGACTTCCTTCTGTTCCATGGTTCACCTGTGTCACAAACTGAATAAGCGAACTCCAAAGTTGCATATTAGTGAGGAAGATCAAAGCTAAACCATCTATATACATCCAAATTTCAGGATTGTGAAACCAGAAACTGCTCGATATTTGGGTAGTGGAGATGTAAAGGGATTTGAAAAATAGGGAGCAAGAGAGAGGTCACTCCCAGCACACAGGAGGCTTCCAGGCCACAGTATATCCACCACCAGCACACAGGAGGTGAGTCCCAACTCCCATCAAAATGAGAAGACACATAAACAAGTATCAAAACCAGGCTTCCAGATCACCTAAAGCAACCCCAAAGGGAAACAAGATGGAACACTCTGATACTGAACCACCTGGACTCCCTGAACTGGCAACAAAAAAGGATCTTAATAAAATGAAATCAGAAATAATTTCTCAGATAACAGCAGAAATTGTGCCCATAGTGCAAGACATGATTAATAGATCTAGAGAGGACACAGATAAAAAAATAGAGGTGGGGCTGGGGATTTAGCTCAGTGGTTTCGCCACCTGCTGTGCAAGTGCAAGGACCCGAAAAAAACCTAAAAAAAAAAAATAGAGGAGCTGAGGAATATGACAGAATCCCACCATAGGAAACAAATGGAATCCGTAAAACAGATACAAACAGATTTCCAAGAGACTAAAAACTCCATTGAAAATCAACACAGAAAATGAGCCAATGGGAGGACAGAATTTCAGATATAGAAGATAAGATTGCAATTAGTGACCAGGAAAAGAAAAATTTGTTTAAAATTGTAAGGGACCATGAGAAATCAATTCAGCAGCTGCTTGTTGATGCAAAGAAGAATAACATAAGACTGACTGGAGTCCATGAAGAAACAGGAGAGAGTGCAGATGAAATTTAAAAAAAAAAAATGTTCACAGAAGTGATGGCAGCAAACTTTCCAAGCAGGAAAACAACTTGACATACAGAAAAGTGAGGCATATAGGACTCCAACTAGCGTTGATCAAAAAAATCTAAACATAGATATAATTGTTAAGATTCCAGAAACCCAACAAAAGAACAAAATTCTACAAGCAATTAGAGAAAAGAAACAAATCACATACAAAGGAAAGCCTATCAGAATCACAGCAGAGTTCTCAATGCAAACCCTCAAGGCAAGAAGACCTTGGAGTGATGTATTTCAAGCCCTAAAGGAAAACAGCCTCCAACCCAGATTGATGTACCCTGCAAAACTATCTTTCAAAACTGATGGAGAAACAAGATACTTTCATGACAAATAGCAACTTAGGAACTTCATGAATACCAAACCAGCACTCCAAAAAATTTTAGACAATATTCTAGGAAAAGACAACAAGGATCACAACCCCAGGAAGCCCAGCAGAATGAATCCATTGGGCAGAACAAGAAATTAAATACAAAGGGGGAGAATCCAACAAAAGGAAAAGGTCATGACAATGATAAGTCAATATGTATCGGTTATAACTATCAATGTTAATGGTCTCAATTCACCAATCAGAAGAAATTGACTGACAGAATGGGTCAAGAAGCAAGATCCAACAATATCCTGCATACAAGAAACACATTTAATTCAAAAAGAAACTCACAGACTGAAAGTTAAAGGGTGGAAAACAATACTCTATGTGACAGGAACCCGAAAAAAAGCAAGAGTAGCTATTCTCTTTGCAGATCAAGTGGATTTCAAACCAAAGTCTGAAACACTCTGGTCCCAAGAATTTCACATAAGGGAAGGTCAACTGGTATGTACAAAGTCTATTGTGAACATGTGCTTTCATTCCTCTTAAGTAAAAACTTAAGAACAGAACTGTTGGTTCTCAACAGTAATACAAGGAGTTTCTATATTTTTTTCCAAAAGGGTTTTATCATTTTACATTCACATTAGCAGTATTAGAAAGGTCTAACTGGTTCACACCTAAGCTGACATTTGTTCTTTTAAAACTTTTAACTTCATCTCCCTAATGAGTGTAAAATATGATCTTGTTATTGTACTGATTAGTATTTTTCTGATTCTAGTGTTACACACCTTTCCTTGTGCTGTACTGGCTATTTATCATCTTGTGTCTACTTTTTAATTGGGTTGTCTATTAATGACCTGTAAGAGTTCTTTATATATTCTGTTCATAGTTTATTTGTATTATAAATATGGTCTGTTTAGAGACTACTTTTCATTTTCTTAACAATGTCATTTAATGTTCTAAATTTTGATGGAATTTCATTTATCAATTTTTTCTTTTATGCAACATGTTTTTTGTATCCTAGGAAATTCTTGCCTACTCTAAATTCATGAACCTTTGCCTTTATAATTTCTTCTTATAGTTTTATCGTTTTAGTCTTTCATATTTATGTTCATAGATCCTTTCAAGTTATTTTTATGTATGGAAATAAAGGGTTGAGGTTAATTTTTTGCACACGGATACCAGGTGTCCTAGTACCATTTGCTAAAAACAGTATCTTTTCCTCTGCTCTTGAGTTTATGTTCTAGGTCCTTTGCACTCCTACATAACTTTTAAATTTCAATATCCAATTCTTCATTTATAGCAAGTATACATAGACCTGAATTTTGATATATACCCTGTGTTTTCTAATCCTGCTAAATTCAAGTACAAGTTCTAGGGGCTCCTAGAGATTTCTTAGTATTTTCTATGTAGATGATCATTTCCTCTACATATAAAGATTTTACTTCTACCTTGCCAACCCTATGCAAATTGTTTCTTTTTAGTGCCAGACTATTTTGGTTTGGGCCTATGTTTCAAAGTTTAATGGACAGATGAAGAGTAATCATATCTGCCCTTGTTCCCCACCTTAGGGAGAAAGCATTGTATCTTCTCCATTCATATAAGGCATTTTTGCTCAAAGTATTGAGTACATGGCTCACCTGTTGAGAAGGTTCTGTTCTACTTCTAATCTCCTGATAGCTTTACCAGAAACAGCTGTAGAATTTACTCCAATACTTTTTCTGCAGCTACTGACAGGATCATATGGCTTTTTCCTTTCCTCTGTTAAAATGATGCCTTCTGGGGGTGGATCTTCCAATGCTGAACCAACACTGCCATCCCTATAATAAAACCACTTTCTACATACTGCCAGATCTGACTTCTAATAGTTTTCTTTGTTAAACAAATTTTTATCTATGTTCATACTTTTTTCTTCTATTATCTTTATCCAGTTTTAGTATTAGCACAATTTTGATTTCCTAAAAAGAGGGGAGAAGTGTTTGTTCTTTTTTCTGCTTTAAATATTTGATATAATTTATCAGTTAAAATGTATACAAGCCTGTTGTTGTCCTATAGGTAGGCTTTCAAGCTAGGAATATACCTTCTTTAATAGGTGCTATTCAAATTTTATATTTTCTCCAGAGTCAGTTTCATTAATTTATCTTCCAAGGTACTTCTTAGAAGTTGTCAAATTTATTTCAAAAAAGATTTTTGTAATATGCTTTCTATATCCTTTTAAATTCTGTAAAATCTGTGGTGATGTCCTCTAAATTTTGATATTGTAATTTAAAAATGTATTATTGATATTGTGTAATAGGAAGAAAAGGTCTAAAGGAGCAGGGGAAGTGGGAGCGGTAGGGGAAAGGAAAGCAGGGAAAAGAAAAAATATGAGAAAAAGAAATAAATGGAAACAAAATCTTTGCAAATAGGGAAGGGTGGAGGTGGTGAAGGGAGAGCAGGGGAAGGGGAAAAAATAAGAACCAAGATACATCATGTAAAGGTACAAGATCCCAATGATGAATGTAACTGTATTTTATACCTAAAATGTACCAATGAATGTAAAGAAAATAAAGAAAGGAAAAAAGAAAAATAGGGAACAAGAGAAACAAGGAGTAGGAAAGAAAGAAAAGGGGGGGAGGAGGAAGAGGAGGAGGAGGAAGAGGGGAGAGGGAGAAAAAGAGGATAGAGAAGAAAAAGTATAGAAGAAGTTCTGAATTATGAAGTTTGACTTAATCCAGAAAGGGATTCTCATTGTAGTACAGCTTCCAGGCACTTGGGAAGCCGTCTTAAGCCCTGAATATTTAGAGGCCCTGATATGTCACTCTGTAGGGAAAAGTGGCTTTCCCTAGACAGGGAAAAAATAGGCTTTATTAAAAATGTATGGGGGGGCTGGGGATTTAGCTCAGGGGCACCACACCTGCCTTACAAGTGCAAGGTCCAGAGTTCAATCAGCAGTACCTAAATAAATAAATAAATAACTTTGAGAGAAAAAATCTTTTAAAAAAGTTAATGGGGAATCTTACTAGAACCAGCTTCTGCCTCTACAGGTAGACTCTACAGTCAGAACAATTAGAAAGACGAAAGAGAAAACCTAGATGGAGGGGCCTAACACAATCATCAAAAGGATTTATCAGAAAGAGTTAACAAAGCAAGGAGGAAGCTAGAAACATAAATGACCAGGAAAGCAGCCCCCTCACCCGCCTCTGATAAAATGCAAAGGAGATAAGAGGCAGCCACCTAAGGACTCTTATTTAATATGTAAAACACATACCTACATATGTATGTTCTCACTTTAACATCATTTTATTATTGCACGAGATACACACACCTCTCTTTTATTTAATCATTAACTCTAAGTTACCTTGCTATATCCATCACAAAGGGACAAGAAGAAATCAAATGCCAGAAAGAATGTAGATAGAAGTGCCCAAGGTTAGGGTCAAAGATGGCCAGAAAGCCAATCAGATGGTGACAACTTCCAGGTGCCCACAAGGGGGTGGGAAAATTCACTAGTCCTAAATAAAAGGAACCAGGGACAAGAGCTCAGGAGTATTCACTTCTGATGCCCAACTCTTCCAGAGTAGCTGCCTATCTTCTTTTTTCTTTTTTTTCATTCTTTTCCAAATAACCCTTCTGCCTTTATCTTAAATTCTGGCTCTTTAATTCATTGCTATTGCTGAGTTTATCATCCTGGTAGCTGCATGTTCAAGATGAGGAGCAGTGTGTACATCCCATCCTACTACAACTACTTCCCAAGCAGCAACATCTCAGCTACAGCAGAGAAAGAATCTGTGGGTGCAAAAGCACAAGCCACCTGGAACATGTGGTCCTTTCCCTTTTCGATCCTTATGCACTACCCAGGGCCTGCCAACAAGGCTTCTGCTTTCCTGAGGGACTCATGAGGGCATTTTCACATCTCAACTTGGAATGATGCCCTGGATCATCTGAGAAATAACCCAAGAGCAGCTGTTCAGTGTGATGGAGAATAAAGGGTTCTACCCAGTGCAGGCTGCAGAGTCTGCCCCTATGTATGCAAAGCCTGCCAGGTCTTAGAGGGAGTCAGAAGTGGACTGAGATAGGGTAGAGGGACTGAAGGAAAAGAGGGGCCTTCCTGAAGGGCCTGCTGACCTTTCCCATGGAAGACAATCACTTCAAATCACAATAGTAATTCTACATTTCACAATGAATGAAAGGTTAGGCCCTCCATCAATATTGTTTTTTGTAGATAAGTCATTCTTTGTAGACAAGTCATCTTTGGCACCTTATAATTAGTGACTGCCTAGTTGGTTGGGAAGGGATACATCACAGGAGGAAAGGGTAGGAACTGCCTTCCTGCTCTAGTCATTGCTCGTTCAGGCTATGCAGAAAGGGTGAGCCAAACTAGGAAGCATTTTTGGTATGGCAGCCTGAAATTATCATCATCAAAGAGCTACCTGAAGTCCAATCACAGTAGTCAATATACTGGAAGGCTTGGTTCTGAATAGAGCTGGAGGGAAGGAAACATCAGAAGTTTGTGAGGCAAATCTTGAGAAACCACTTAAGAGAAGCACAAAGCCAAACAGCTCTCTGAATCCAACAGAGAAAACCTAAAGATCATTTTCAGTTGGTGAATTACTTTAGCTTTGGGGATATAAAGGCAATCAGAAAAAGAAGAAGTCTTAGTGATTTAAGTACATGGAGTCCTGCGACACATATTCATTTTAGGCTTCTTTTTCCCTCCACGTTTTTGGAAAATTTATCCTAGCAATTGCTTTCCTGATGGAGACATGAATTATGCTTCCTGAATAGTGATGAGTAAATTTAAAAGAGTTCAGGGATGAATGCATGAACTCAGACAGCCAGCTTCATCCTGACTCATAATTCCAGCCTTCCCAACCATTAAAATCAGACGGGTAAGCTTGTAAGAACTGACTTGCATAAAATATAGTCAAGACCAGTCCAATCACAAATACCATCATAACACAAAAGATCAAGGCAAAAGAGAACTTTGAAAATATGTAAAGTTAAATGAGTTAAGATCATTGGTTAAATTATTTTTAATAGGCTTCCAGTCCTTAAGATATTGTAGCTAATTTGATCTGTCTGTAAAGTTATTTGGTACAAAACAACTAAAACATTGTTCTGCTATATTTTCACTCAGCTATTCATCTTTTTCTGCTTTAAATTTCATATGAATTAAAGAAAAACAGAGGTCAAAGAAAATAAGAGGTGATCAATTTTTTAAGACAAATTGAGCTCTTTAAACCAGTTAGCATCTAGCCCAAATCATCCTCAGCCACAAAAAAAAAAAAAGTATCTGTCACTTACTGACAACCTAAGAAATAAAAGTATGAATATCATTTGTTAACCGTCTCTTTTGTTTTATTTTGTAGTACTGGATGCTTGTGTGTGTGAACATATTTGTATGTTGTATGTATTTCTATACTATTATGTTTGTTTCCTTCTTAAAGTCCCCAAGAAAATAGGAGTACACTGCAGCAATCAAAAGATATTATTAATTCTATTCCATATCTTCACTTAAATAAAAAAGCTGTTTCCATTAATCACTAACTGGACTTGAGCTCCATCTGTATTAACTCCAGGTAACTAAATGTGGATAAATGGACATGATTGTGTGTGTTAAATGACTGACTCTGGTCCCAAAGAAAAGAGAAGTACTTGATCTAGAGAACAGGGACAGAATTAAGTAGGCACTGCACACTTCACGGAGTTTATTCGGTTTCATTATACAGTATCTACAGTTATCCACCCAGGGAGAAGGGAATAAAACAGGAGTGTGTCAGATGTTTACATTTGTTCAAGTATTACAGTAATGAGTTCCACAATTTACCCAAAAAAGTACAGTAAAGCACTGCTCTAATCACACAGCAAGCCCCATTAGTCACTGTGGGGAAAGTAAAGTACTTTAATTCCTTCCAAACTGTCAAGAAGACAGAGAGGGATGGAGCCATGGAGACTGCCTTTCTCAAGGATGTGATTGTTAATCTGCTCAGGAAGAAAGGTGGTACTGTGCAGAAAGGACATAAAAGACAACTTACCTATGGTGTCACCACCATCTCCCTCACAGCCCTACATGTGGGACACTGCATTAGATTCCTGTGGCTGCTATAACAAATTACCACCAGCTTAGTGAGGTAAACAGTTCACAATTATTCTCTTATAATTCTGAGGCCAGAGGTTTACAAAGAGTCTTAGAGGACTGGAAGCAAGTGTTCACAGGACTGGACTCCTTGCATTTTGCAACCAGTAGCCATTGTCAGTACTCCTTGGCTTGTAGCTGCATCACATTATTGTCTCCCTCTCCCCCACCCCTGTGTGTGTGTGTGTGTGTGTGTGTGTGTGTGTGTGTGTACACAAGCAATCTCTCTACCTCTGTCTTTTCTTTTTTCTTTTCTTTTTTTTGGTACTGGGGATCAAACTCAGGTCCTTACACTTGCAAGGCAGGCAGTGGAACCACTAAGCTAAACTCCCGGCCCCTCTACCTCTGTCTTTTAAGCATATATGTGAATGCATTTATGATTCATGCTAATAACAACGGATAATCTCTATCTCAAAACCCTTAATTGAATCATATCTGCAAAGATACTTTATTTCCCACACAAGTTCTAACACACAGGATCCAGACATTAGAATGTGCTTATATTTAGGGAACCATTTCTCAGCCTATACAGGCACCATTATAATAAATGAAAATATTCCATGTGTTCAGTCTCTATAAATCATCACCAAAGAATTAAAGATAACTTCAGAATACTTCCCTTATACTCTGGTTCTGAACCAGAGTTATTTCATGGAAACAATGAATGAACAGGAGAGGGTGAAAACCCAAGTCCCTATCTACCCCACCCCCATCCCCTGAGATCAGAAGTAAGGTGTGGCAAAGCTGGCTGGGGAATTATCAAGACCTGTTCATCACAAGATCCCAGTACAGCCCCAAATAATTCTCAAGACCCTGTATTTAGAACTTCTCACCAGTTCCCAGGAGATGTAGACAGCATAAAAGAGATGAGACACCAGGAGGAGCTCACTATGTTGACTTCATGGTAGCCCATTCTATGTCTTCCAGACTCAGGGTGTGCTCTTATTTTTCCTCTTTTTCACTTTTCCTCTTTTGTTTGGCCCAAGTTGGCTCTGCAGAGCCTGTTTTTCTCTTACCCCTTCACCCCTCACTTTTAAAATAACTTTTGGCATCATTTTGGCTTTTCTCATTCAATTCTTTATTCAAGGAAAGAATGACCAGGAACATGTATAATTTGTGAACCATTTCTAAAGGAACTACCCAATAACACCACTCCTTGGCCCAGTGAGGCATTTTCCTCCTGTAATAATGTCTCATATTACACACTAGGGCTTCAAATACACAGGTTTCTTTCATCTTGAAAATCCATTTCTTGCAACAAGTGGTACTTTATTTCAATTCTCCTTTCCAATGTTTACATTTTTCCATCACCACTCACTCCTAATTCTCTAAATGTGTCTTCCATTTGTCTTTATTCCTCTGCTGAAGAAGTTCTGTCCTGAGAGTCAGGAGACAGCTGTCCTCTCCTCCTTCTTTACACAGTCCCAGTCCCTCCCCTCATATAGCTCTTCCATCTACCCAAACTCCTCCCTGATCTGGCTCTCCATTTCTCTTGAGATTCTCTCCCCGCTCTGAGTACTCTTAACCTTTTGTGAATCTTGAACTGATATCTTCAACTGTTTTCCCTCAAGTTCCTAATCAATGGTTCTCAAATAATAGCCCACAAATATAAAAGGAAAAGACCATTATCATGCAGACTCTTGGGTCTCCTTCAGACTTTCTGGTTCAGTGGATCTGCAGAGGACCCAGGAAGTCCTATCTGACATACACCCTAGTGACTAAGATGCAGCAAGTGGTCTTTAAACCAGAGTTTGAGAACACTGCTCCAGAACCGTATTACCTGGTGGTGTTTGAAGTGTTTCACCACCACCACCCCCCAAACTAAACTGACACAAACTGAAACGTAGCTTTGCCAGACTTTGGATTTCCTGTTTCTTTCATGGTATTGCCATATTACCAGGTATCCAAAAAGACATCTTGGACTCCCTCACTTGTCCCACTGCACCTGGACTCCAATTCTCATCTAGATTCCATCAAACACTTTCTAGGACACTTCTTATGAACCAAGGGATCACAAGACACTCGAGAGGGAAGGATCTAAGAGATAATCTAGACCATAACACCAGTTCTCTCAACTATCAGGAAATTGAAACCCAGTGAGGTTAATCAGAATCTAGACAGCACCCAAAGACACCTCTCCTGGCCGGGGGAAGGAGGGCGAGGGAGTCATTAGGCACGTGTTAGAATTCAATGTCTCCAAAGGCCCGAGGACTTCAGGGCTAGAGAGCTGGGATTTAATACCCAGACCTGTCATGTGCTGGCCAGTAACCCAGTGTGTCTGTGCCACGATTGTAAAATGGGAAGAATAATAGTTTCTGCTTTAAGACCATGGTTTATTATGAAGATCAATGTGTCAATATACAGAAAGTGCATGGAATGAATAGGTAATATTATTTAAATGTTGGCTAAAATAATTATCATTATTATTATTCTAAAAGCCACCATGAGTATCTCCTAAAGTTTGACTTCTACCTCTGATACCTGCCTAACCCTGCAGATTTAAGCCACATCTATATTCTCTTTAACTCTAAAGGACATCATTTACTCCAAAAATGTTTGCAGACACCCAGATTTCACAATTTTTATAAAGATGAAGACAATACAAGCCACAGGTGTCAAAAAACTAAGGTACATATAGCTAAATGAATGCACATTGAGGTCATACACTTAAGTGAAATAAACAGGACACATGTGTGTAAATACTGAATAGTTTCTCTAGTGTGAGAAACTGAAAGTGTAAATAAGGACTAAAAGGTATAATAGATAATGTGAAATAGGAAGAAAAGGGGCAAAGGGGAAGGGGAAGGTGGGGGGGGTAGGGGAAAGGAAAGAAGGGAGTGGGATTAATATGAGAAAATGAAAAATGGAAACAAAGTCTTTGTAAATAGGGAGGGATGGAGGGGTTGAAGGGAGGGCAGAAAAATGGGGAAAAATAAGAACCAAGAGAGATTATGTAAAGGTGCAAATTTCCAGTGATGAATGTCATTATACTGTATACCTAAAGTGTACCAATAAAATTAATTTTTAAAAAACTAAGGTACATTTCCACCATTTGCTGGAGAATAAAGGTTATCTATGGTCCATACTACAGAGCTGGCATCTAGCTATTATTATAAAATATTTATTGAGCACTACAAAATGCTGCAGGCATTCCACAAAGTATAGAATAACAGTCTCTCCAGGCCCTAATTGATTATGGGCCATATATTTTTAAGAGAAGATGCTGCTGAGTTACTTAACACAGAATGAAAGATTCCAGGCTTTCAGGCAGAGAAAATATCTTATACTTTTAAGGCCAAGGTATGATTTATGTGTTTAGGGGCTCTGTCTGTGCTTCTTCAGCAGTGCCACACGTGAATTTCCCAGTCTTTCTACAGACAGTGTGCAGTGCTGTTTCTCACACTTACCAAAGCACATCTTCCAATAATATAATTAAGTATCACATGGACTAAGATTTCTCCCCGCTGAGGTCAGGCACTGAGGTATGGGATGACATTGTATGTTATGAATATCAGACCTCAGCATGAAAATAAAGTTTCAATTATGATAACATGGAACAGGTTAGAGAGACAGAAAACTTGCGATGAAAAGAAATAAAATATTTGAAAACAAATTGGCAATTTTTGAAATTTAAAGTTAAAATATTTTCATACATTATATAATTAGTGTCTGGTAGCCTAGCTACTTACTTTTTCTCTACAAGGATGAAACTTAGTCTAAACAATACTATTAGGCTCAAGACAAGACATTTGGGGATTAACTTTATAAAAACAAAATCTTATATCTATTCTACTAGTTCCTGAACACATATGCAAATAGAACTCCTTTAGCTACCTTGAAAAGATGATAATTGCCCAAATCAGAGAAAAATTCTGACTTGGTCAATTTAGTCACTCAATAATGTATATGTGCCTATTTCCTTAATCTTAAAAATAGCTGATATTAAAAGGAAATAAATGAAGAGAGGAATGTCAAATAGAAGACAGTGTCAGCCAATTAAAATAGTCTCACTTTTCTTCTCTGTTCCTTTTTTTATTCTATCTTCCACTCAGTAGAAGTTCATACAGTGACATCTAGTGCAGCTGGTCAGCCTATGGCAGCCTGGGAAAGTGAGTGAGACAGGATGCCTGGCAAATTCCAGTTTTAATTTCAGCTAAAATAAGCTATTTCAAAACTGAAAGGCTTACATTTTGTCTCAGATGCCAGTTTGCATGCATATCCTAATTATCATCTGAATCTATTTAAAAATGTATTATGCTTATGGGCCATAATTCCAGCTCAGTTCATTTCCTAACAGTTAAAAATGCTGGGTCATTAATATCCATAATGAAGTAGAACGGCAATTAAGGTCTCTGTGAAATGCCTGCCCCTCCCCACCCCACCCCAGAAGGTTCCAAGATCTGTTAAGTAGTGTTTGAGCTATTCTTCCTCAACCTCTCTCTGAAGTTTCCATCTTTAACAGGCCAACTGGAAGACTTCCCCTGAATTTTGTTACAAGAAACTTTCAGGAACCTGCAGAAACAGCACACCACTTTTTGCACAGCATCCCTCTGTGGATATTGTAGTCAAATGAGCTCCAATTCAGGTAACTTCTTATTGCCCAGTGATTCAGAAATTTCTTCAGTTACACTGGATGTTCTTTAAGAGTCAATAACATGCCTTCCTAACCTTGATATTTCCAAAATAGGCATCTACAGTCCTGTATGTTTAGTTTCAGGAAGTTTTCAATAAAGTAAGTTTCAATAAAGTTTTCTGAATGAATTTCTTTTATTCTCTTTCTCCTAAGATCTGCCTTTTTAATATTTAATGTTTCCAATTCCTGTACTTCAATGTTGTCCTTGATACAGTTTTCTACAGTTGGAAACCTGCTTAGATAAGAGGTGAAAGAAAAATCAAGTGGTGAAGGTGTGTAACCCCTTCAGAGAAATATCTTCCATACCTGTAACTTCTGCAGCTGGATGGGAGCCAAGGCTGTAATATTCTACTCTTAGCGGTTCAAGAGGAAGCAGCCTACCCAACACATGCTTAGAGTTTAATGCGCAATAGAGATTGTCTGAGGAATGTGAATTTTTTAAAAATTCATTGTTACCAATACTAAGTTTGAGTCCATAAGCAAAGTTGCCCCCAAAATGTATCAACAAAGTCAGACTGCTATACCATTATAGAAAGTAATCCAACATTACTAGAATCTAGGGAAATAAAACTCAAAATGTGTATAAAAAATATATCTTCTCCTGCAGCATGACTCATAATAATTAAATTCAAAACTCAAAACCTAAGTATTCAATAAAAGAGGAATGATTAATTTAATTGGCATTGATATGCCGAGGATATATATACCTTTGCATCCTGTTCGACATTCCCTGGGACCCCTGAGTTCACCAGCTGCTGCTGCAGCATGTTGACACTTTCCCACCGTTGGCACTCACAGCTCCTTACCTCATTGCCTTATGGATTTCTGGACGTTACAGAAGGGAAAGAAATCAACCCTCCCTGGGAGTATACATACGGATTGAGAAGCTGTATTAGTCAGCTTTGCTTCTGCAAGGAAAAAATACCTGATGCCCGCAACTTAAAGGAAGAGAGATGTAATTTGGCTCACAGTTTCAGAGAGTTAAGTCCATGGTCATCTGGCTCTGAGGTAGAAACATTATGGTGAAGGATGTGGCAGAGGACAGCTGATCATCTCATGGCATCTGGCAAGCAGGGAGTAGAAAGAGAGACCAGAGAGGAAAGGACCAAAGGCCAGATATAGCCGCCAAGGTCATGCCCCACGATCCCCTCAGATAAACACAGGAGTGTGCTTTGTTAATCTGCTAGACCTCACTCAGGCTAATCTAGATTACTTGTCATAGAGGCCACAGGCAACCCCCGTGGTTCCTTAGTGGACCTCTGTCAGAACTATCCTTCAGGTGCCCGCACTGACAAATGTGCATTCCCCACGCACTCCCCCCACTTATCTATTGTGGTTGGTCGGGTCACTTCCAAATAAACTCCTTGCATCCAAGTCTGTCTCAGGCCAGATTTTGGAGAGCACAGGATAAGACAATTAGGCTGTATGCATGAATTAGTATGAAGTACTTAAAATGAATGTCTGTGTGACAGCATCGTGCTGGAGTCCACAACTGTGCACAGCTGAAAACTAAAGGTATACATTCTGATAATCTAAAGGGCAAGCCAGCTACACACAGCAGGGGACCAGACACAACCTCATTTCTTTAGTCAGAGGCAGGAAAACGTGCCCTGCTCCATCAACCTTCCCTTCCCAATGTTTATGAGAGGAAAAGGAGGAGTACAGGGGTCACTGGCCTTTACAGAGGAACTGAGCTCCTGCTGAGAAGCTTTCTTCTCTCTCCTGTGGGTGCCTCCCCAGCCCCAAAGCCAGAACAAGAGGCTCCAATGGGAAAACATTAAAGGTCACAGGATATTCTACAGGGGGTTGAGACTCGGGCTTTCCTACAGGAAGCGTGCTGAGGAGCCACAGCCAGGAGCCCCAGTAGGTGTTATGCACTCCAGGGAGGGCTTGACAGGTGCCCTCTGAAGCTTGGGCATCACTGGACACCGAAAGTAATGCTGCCTCCAGCTGAGAGATTCCTAAAGGCAGGATACCTAGCAGAGCAGGCTGTGTAAGGTGGCTTTATGGGCCAAGGTGCAGCCTGTCAAGGAAGAAGCAATGCGGCACTGCCACGTTAGTTTTCTGACCCTTAAAGAGTACAAAAGACACATGGGAAATTCCCACAGCCCCTCAGGAAGAAACGTCAAGATTTCAGGACAGAGCGGCTCTTACAAAACAGGAGGCTTATCCAGCAGAAGGCACCAAAGCCCTGAATAGTGAACAGCCCTTATAGAACACAAACATGGCCGGCCCCCTAATGAGGTTCTCAGTGAGGCAACTATCAGAATGGAGCTAATTGCATTGAGGAACCAGGTGGAGGAGGCATCAGAATAAGCATTCATCATCATCAGATGGAACCAGAACAAGGTGAGGACCATCTAATTACCACAGACCTGGGACCATAACTCCCTTCCCAACATTGATGGTGACAAGCTGAGAACAATGAGCAGCCCATACCGATCACCATCCATAGCTCTCTAGCACCAGGTTCACAGCACTGCCCTATTCTGGAAGGTAGAAAGAGTCAAGTTTTGAAGCTTGAAGTATTACAAACAAACAGGACCCACTCAGCCTTAAAGGACCAAAAACCAGAACTGTTGTAACAAGAGAAAGCAATAGGAAAACTGGGAACCTTGACCTGGATATCATTAAGAGCCAACAGCTCAGGAAGAAGAGCATAATTTGAACACAATACTTGGTGAACATTTATACCCCTCAAAACTAAAACTCTTCTCTAAACCAGTTACACTTATGAAAAAATTTCAATGATATTACAAAGTATTTATATATAGCAAAACACAAAATATTAATTGAAAAATAATATAATACATGAACTAGGTGGATAGAGAAATAGATAATAGATACATAGATACAAGATAGATAAATAATAGGCAAGGAAAGAAAATACACTAACAATATTAACCAAGTTGCTTCCAAGTAATGAAATTATGGGTGATTTTATTTTCTTTGTTACAATATTGTTATCTATAAATTTAAGACAGTGTGCATAATTCCTGAAATTAAAACAAGATGCTGTTTTAGAAAGCTGCAGGCAAAGAAAATAAATGTCTAGATATGTTCTAGCCTTAAAAATATAAACTCCAGTCCCTCTTCTTTGCCCACTTGCGTACTGGTCCCTGCCCAGGACTAGAACTGATAGCTTATTGCCAACAGCCCTGAAGACTACTCTAGTCCTCTGTTTATCTTTTAAACACCAGAAAAATAAAATTCTCATGACAGCCTCCATTCTCTTGCTCAATGATACACATTAAATGAAAGCTTTAAAAGAATAAATTAATAGCAAAGAGCATCAAAGGAAAATTCCTGAACTTTGTATTGCTTCTCTAATCACATTTTGTTTGTCAACAAGACAGCCAGTCCTGTGAGAGAGAAAGGAATCTGATAGCAAACCAGCTGGGGAAGAAGGTCTTCTTTGAACAAAATATTTCAAATCCTTGAATTCCAAAAACAAACTCCCCTTGTGCTTTTGAGAAAACATGGAGACCTTGAGTCCCCAAAGCCTTAGCAGGACCCGAAAGTAGAACAGCACAGTGGTTGCTGCTGGTATGATTCCTGGCCAGCACAGCCTCTATTCTGACCGGAGCTCTGCCACTTCCTAGCTGTGTAACCTTATGGAAATTACTTAAGCTTTCTTTGTGCTTTGGTTTCCACCATATATAAGCTGGAACTCAATTCAGATTTTCTTGAGATTTAAATGAGTCAACATGTATTTGGAAGAGTGCCCCTGACTCAGTCACTGCTACCTATGTGCTCAAGGGAATAAAGGAGCACAGGACTCCTGACTGATAACGATCCCTTAGTGTTTTAGGAGTGAATCATACAAATAATAAGTATTCAGGGTCTTCACTATTGGGAAGTTCAGGAGCCTTTACTGGAGAGCAGACAGTTTAGGGGTCAGAGAGTCTAGTCCCACACCATGGTTATTGCCATGTCTTATAAATAGGTCAGTCATCATGTAAATATGCCTCAGTTTCCTCAAAAGTACTCAGGGAATATATCACTTAGCCCAGAATGTTCAGGGCAGCAAATGTGCAAATGTTTTCAGAAAAGCACAAAGCACTGTATAGTATAAATAATTTTAAACAAACCAATTATACTATAAGGATAAAACTCAGATTGGCCTTCCCTACTCCTTGGGAAATACTCCTGCAAAATGTTAAAACTAAATTATGTCTAAATTTCATTACTCCATACTTTCCTAGTCTGTTGCCATTGACAACTAAAAGGTGAATAAAAACATACGGCAAATCACTACACTACATGCCTCAATGCCTTAGATCTGTACTGTTGCATACGATAACCTATAGCTGCACGTGGCCGTTGGCTTTTGAAATGTAGCTAGCCCAAATTGAGACCAGCTGTATGTGTAAAGCACCTATGTACTGTATGAAAGAAAGGATGTGAAATATCTCATTGAAAAGTTTTATATAGGCCACATATTGATTTTTCATCTAGATTGCATATTATATTAATTATTCATTGGATATTTAAGTTAAATCAAATATATGATTAAGATTAATTTGCACTTCTTTTTACTTATTAATGAATTATTAATTCAAAGTGATTTTTAATGTGGCTAGAAATGTTTAAAATGCATATATCACTCATATATCTATCAAGCAATATTGTCTTAAACAACAATGGATCTTATTTTAAGAAGTACTTGAAGCTGGGTGTGGTGGCACACACTCGTAATCCCAGAACTTGGGAGGCCAAGGCAGGAGGATTACCAGGAGTTTGACATTAGCCTGGGCTACACAGTGAGTTCAAAGCAAGCCTGAACTACATAGTGAAACCCTGTCTCCAAAAAGCCAAATAAAAAGAGGTAGTTGGCAACACAATCTCATTAAACGGTACCTGAAGACATATGAGTTGGGAAACAGTCTATTCCTTATGTTTTTACATATCTTCCCATTGTTATAAGTTGCCTCAGCCAATGTTTAAGCATGCCAGTAAATAAATATTTGTATCAAAATAAATATTTCTTTATAGACAAAGAGTTGCTGGGAAAAAGTCATAACTAAAATAATGAGTGACCTTGTGGCTGCTGATATATACTTTCAGTGAGCTTAAGTTAGACAACAGAAAGCCTCAGATGAGTCCAATATTTGTGTCAACTGCCACAAAGCCTGCTTGAAATGATGTGAGAGATCATTTGAACAGACATTCATGGGCTACAAAACGCACAAGCTGCTGTGACACCTTTTGTAAACAATGAGGTCTACGAACCATCTGCTTCCCAGACCAGGATGAGGGAAATCTGTGCCATGTGCTCGGTCCTAAAGGAACACTTTAGAAGGACTGGTAAAAGAGGCCTGCCTGTTACCTCTGCAAGACAGGACAGATAATGCAGGCCTCTTCTTACCTGGTAATTCTGTACTGCACCAATGCTTCTGAACTTTCTGGACTATAGGTTAACAGGATATAAAAATCATTTGGCTTTGCTGACAAAGTTCCTAGAACCAAAAAGCCAACTGCTTCTCAACTTATGGTCATAGTTTATGTTTTGTGTCAGGCCACCTGAGTTCAAGGAAGGTTGATAAATAAGCTCTGGAGGCCTTGGCTACTTGTAATGGATGTCTTTGATGCCAACTGCATGATGCACTAAAGGGAAAAAGAGAAAAGGATTCATTACGGCATGGATCCATTTTGTAGCACTTAACATTCTGTGGTTTTTTTAAAAAGCAGCAAGGGGACCTAGAATTAGTAATCAGTGTTTATTTCTGAATACAAGATGTTATCAGGGAAGGGTTTAACATTAAATGAGAAGGAAGTACTGCTTTTTACTTCAACAGAGAATTATTCTGGGCAGAAAAAATAAAATAATGCACTGAGCAATTACAAATATAATTTTCATATTTTTAAAATTTGAATTGGTTTTAAATATTTATTTTTAGCCAAATATTTTTTTAAAATATAAAGACAATATCCTCATTTCACCTAATGAAGCAGGCAATAAAATTTAAATAAGATTTAACTATACCTTCCAGTATTCGGAATTCAAAAATAAGTGACTATTGAGAGATACATTTGGCCCTGGAAACATTTAAGAATATCTTTTGAAGAAAATACAAATGAAGCTTCTTTTAATACTCTTCTAAACTTCTTAAAGTTACATGAAAAACAGATGAAAATAAATGGAAAATAGGGCCAAGCTTTTAGCTCAGAGGCACCGTGCCTGTCTTGCAAGCGCAAGGTCCTGAGTTCGATCCCCAGTACCAAAAAAAGAGAGAGAAAAGAAAGAGCATAAATGGAAAATACTGGAATACACAGGATATCAATGTTGTAAAACTTGCAAGAAAACATAAGAGAAAGGTTATGGAAAATTCACTTGAATCAGATTTTTACTGATAAGCTACTCAGCAAACTGAATCAGGTAATTTGCAAGTTTGTCAGGACTGTTTTCAAGGTGTCTGCTGAGGGTGCTGGCAGGAATAGTAAATTAGATTTCCTTGTCCAAACCTCTGTGTTGAAAAGGACTCAGAGGTTGTGCCTGAGCCCATGCTGGGCAAGAGAGAGAGCTGGAATTGACTAGTGATGTCTGCCTAGGGCCAGGTGTGGCTGTTTTTTGTACCATGTCTTTGCTTTTCTTACACTGATATGTGTAGGTGTTTTCAAATGACATCTTTCCTATCATTTTTCTCTGTTCCTGTTCACTCAAAAGAGATCATTTCACAAGTTATTGATTACAGCCTGAAGAGAACAGGAGACATTATTTCCTGGGCTCACCTCTCCTCACTTCTCCAACCACTTCATCTTCACATATGGTACTGGTTCTTGCACTTTATTACCCATCTTTTAGAGCCACATAAACCCCTTCTTTCTATCTCCAACAAAAAAGATAAAAATTTCTCTGCTGTGGATGAATTATGGAATGGCAGAATCCTGCAAAAGCAAATTTCTGTACAAAAACAAAAAATCCTTTACCACCAAAAGGAACACTATACCTAATGTTCTCTCTGAAGTTATTCAACACTAACTTTTTAACTTAATTAATGCCAACCTTACCCTTTAGCTCACTGCCATCTGTCTCAAGTCAACTCCTAGGAAGGAAGGTCACGCTGTAGCATCACAAAGGTACGGAGGATAGGCTGGGTCCAGGCTTCCCCCCCTGACATCATTCACCTCACCTGCTCCAGCAGCAGCCAGCAGCAGCTGTCACTGTCAATGTCAGACAGTCAAGTGTCATCAATTAGAGATGGCAAAAGCTCAACAGCTTCTGAGCTTGGCTTGAAAAGAACCCAACCAGATGTATGTGCCCATTTGGCAAAACCTTCCTAAAATCCATATGAATCCATTCCAATTAGAATGATCTCTATTAATGCAGACAGTAAAATAATAGGCTGAAAGTCAATTATCATCAATTCCATATGGTCCAAACTGCCAGAATATAGACAACCAACACTGGCATTAGTACAGATTTATTTAACTAGGAGTTAACTATGAATTTGAAACTTAAGACATGTGCCACGATATCTAATATATTATTACAGAAACATCTCAAACTGTTAATTTCCTTACAAAAGGAGATGTACTTCTACATAGCAGATTTCCATTATTTTATTGCCTTTGAGTATTGATTTATTAAATGCCCATGTTAAGTTCTTGAGTGCATGTCCAGCGAGACCCATATTAGGGTGGAGGAGATAGATGTGTGAGAACAATGTGAGTGCGAAGCCAGGGTTCATAGGCAACACCTCAGACACCAACCATGCTAAGACTGGAGGAGTCCAGGCAGGTACTTGTAAAAGAAAGCATATTGACTAGGGTTTCAGAATCGTGGAGGGGTAGAACCAAACTGAAGTCCACGGGTCCATGGAAGGAATGGTGAAGACAGGTACTCCTGGTTCCAAAAGAGGTGGGCATAAGAATTTTTTCTATTCATAGCATCCCTGGCTTGTTGCTATTCTGAATCATTCTAACTCTCTTCTCCAGCATTAACTAGGGCAAGTAGTTGCAATGAATAAATAGGAATAGTAGAAGGAAAGATCTAACATATCAATGTCTAATTGAAGAAGAAAAATGTTTTTAAGCTTCATAGGTGTTTTCCAGTTTGGGGACAAATCTCGTATCAATTGACAAGATAAGTACTTAGGGAGCTCATTCTTGCTGCCAATATTTCAATTCCTTCCAGTTTCATTCAAATTCTGCCTAATATTCTGTCACTAAGTATAAAACAAATCTAATGTCCACTTTCAGGAAAAAAAACTGTGCAAGGTATGAGGTCCAATTCTGTAATAACCTTCTCATGTGGAGGTTGCCATTTGAGACTGTCCAAGTTGGCATTTGATTCTCACAGCATTTGAAGCCAGCTCTTTTGCTAATTTAGCTTCAGGTCAGCCCTCACTTGCTTTACAACAGCATTTAGGGAATTGTCTTCTCTGGCTGGGAAAGACAAATGAAATCTGAGTAAGGAAAACAAAGGGCACCCTCCACAGAGAAGCTGCCAAGCACTTAGATCTTTCATGTTGAATTACACTTGTCTTCCTGAGATGTGTGCCACTGACACCTCCCACCTGATCCACAGCTGGCAAGCCCCCCCTGCTCTGAAGCCACAGTGAGCATTCAGCTGCATTGGCAGGAGCAACATCAAATGTTTTTCTACATCTTATTGTCAAAACAGAAACAAAATAGTAGCCATCCACCTTAGCAAATATAACCAATTCAATGAATTACACTGCTGTGAATATTTTATAGATGTAAACATCTTTGGGACTGTACTTTTAAGACAACCTCCAGTTTCAGGACACAAAAATTACGTAAGGCTTTTTCCCTTCCAGAAAACTCAGTCCAAAAAACTCCTAAGGGTCTTAAAGACACAATCACCGTGGAAATTGGACTGTGGGCCTGTGTTATTCTCTTATAAATCACCCTTCTTCCCACAGACCTTCATCTCCAAGGAAGCAGCACTATTAAGAAGGCAAATACATGTGATGGTTTGTGTTCTAACATAGCCTGCCAAATGGCACACCAAACAGACAGTAGAGCACACTTCTGAGATCACTCATCTCAAAGACGAAACCTGAGACCATATAAATATATGCAGCTCCAAACCACAGTGTGCCTCTCTCATGCATGCACGTGTGCTTTTCTGAGTGTACACTTTAAAAATTCAGCCAAATAAACCTCTTTATGCCTCTCAGTGACATGTTTTTAAAATTCTATTATTATGCCAGAAGTCAGTGAACCTACAACCCACTCTGTGGTTGGGATAAGTTGAGATCCTGTCTCTTTTTGAGGGGTTCTCAGACCCCACCCAGGGACAGCTTAACAGTCATGCTGAGGAGCAGCAGGCCTTCCTTGCCCTGATCTGTGTGTCTTTGCTCTTTGTTCATGGTTCCTTTTGCTGCCTTTTCAGACTCTGGGACTTTGATCAAGGAGTTGTCAATTCTACTTGGCCAGCAGCACTAAGCTAAAAGGCCATGTATGAGGTATGACTGAAAAATATGGTTAAAATGTATTATAATAAAAGACAGTTGTCATTAATCCCCCTCAAAATACTCCCCTCACTTCAAATATACTTATCCTATTTGTGGCAAACCCAGATACATGCCACTCTAAATATTAGTCATTTTTGTCTTAAACTGACCCTATCCAACACTTGTCCTATGCAAAAAATCCCTCCTACTAGTGGTCAGTGCAAGTCTGATTCTTCCAGTTTTTCTCACAGTCCACAGTCCAAAACTATGGCAGTCACCAGGTGCTCGACAACAGCTCCAGCAGTCTGATTGGCTAACATTTTTGTTAGCAAATTTTATGTTCTTCATTATTCAACTAGCCAAACAACCGCTACCTAGTCGTCATCATGACTTGATTACAGAATTCCCTGGAGAAA
This sequence comes from Heterocephalus glaber, assembly GCF_000247695.1. Next base: position 10,754,567 of record NW_004624811.1, read on the forward strand.
GCTTTGCCTGAGGAGAGTCTCCTGCCAGCCTCTAGTTCCCAAAGCCCCTTACCACAATCAAACCATCACATAACCTGTGGCTTTCAGCTGTCCTGCCTATTCTGTGCATGCCTCCCACTCTCTTCTGATTCCTTAAGGAGGGCCACACATGCACATTCATTGTTTTCTTCTCCTTCCTTTTTTGCTGCCACCGGTTTATGTTAAACTAAAAGATTCCTTTCTCTGCCCCACCTTCCCATTTCTTGCACCCACCATTTGACCTGCAGGCAAATGAAGCCATTCAAATATTTGTTCATCATGTCATCTGTTCCCATCCAACCTTGTAATTCCTGTCATGCTCCACATGTCAGTTTAAAGCATAACGTCATTAATACCTCCAGTGCACTAATGGATGCTTCACACATGAACGCATTCATGAAATGTGTTATTGTTTTCCCTCACAGGACATTAACAATCTACCTCACGCTGGGTCTCTGAAGCCCTGCAGAGCTGCTGAAAACCACTAGCTATCAAATGAACCCTCAGTTCTGCTTCAGTGACTTTAAGTTCAAGTTTGTCACTGAAGCGTCACTCATGTGAAAAGAAGATACAAGCCTCTGAGGGCTTGGGGGCCCAGCTCCAATTACCATAAAGAGTAACGGGAGGCAATAGCTGCAGAAATGGGGCTACAGAGGGAGGGTGCGCAGCCCTGAAACAGAGCCCTGTCAAGATGAAATAGGGGAGACCTGGTGTCGCAGGAATGATTTGTTTCCTGCTTCTTCCCTTTGTCTATGGGCTGATGGTTTGAATAACGAAGACGGTTTTGGTTTTCTTCTTCAGTACACCAGAGGAGGAGGTCTGCTTTTCTTGTGGCACAGCTGACATATTAAGAGGGATTAAAGTTTCTGTACACAGGCAATGTTTAAATTAGCTTCCTTAAACCCCAAAGAAATCTTTCAAGCTGATCTGCAGAATGAACCCCAGCACGGCCTTGCAGCCACCCCACACAGGTTGCCTAAACAGAGCAGCAGTGCTCTGTTTGGCCAGCTGTTTTGCAAAATCAGAAGAAAAGGAAAGGTAATTCCCTTTCAACATTGCCTCAGCCAGTATTTCTTCCGTAATTAAAATTGAAAGCTTTCCCCAACAGGTTCTCAGAGGCTCTCTCAGAGAAACAGATTTCTCTTTTCCTGTGTAATTAAGCACAAATTGTAAGGTGTTGGGGCTTTACAGAACAGGAGCAATGAATGGCTAAAGGTGTTCCATCCAAGGCTGGGGAAGCTTTTGTGTTTGGTTAGCTGTTGGGAAATGCTAATTGCTTTTTCTCTGGCCATTAGGCACTAATCCCCGCTGTGACAGAAATCTTTCCCAGGCTGGGGCCAACAAGGTGAAGGGGATGTACAGATTAAAGGCCACAGACAGAATCACCTGTACCAGCAAACTGAAGCACGGTCCAGCAAACAACCGTCTGCCCAGTGTTTGGGCCTACAATGGGCTTCACAATTCCTTTTACTCATGTCCGAGAAAGTAGGCTTGAGAGTAGGTACTAATCACAGCTTCTGAATATTTTGGGCCCCTAAGCCTGTACCTGAAACATAAGCTTCTAATCACAATGAAGCATTTGATCAGGAACTCCTGGCTAGGGAACAAAACTTGGGGCTTAACTCTTTCCCGGGCTGTAAATGCTTGAAGAACCTTGTGGAGTGCGCATGAGAGCCATGTGTCTGTGCCCTGACATTCACATCTCTAAGGAAACGAAACCCCTCAGCAAGCTTCCCAAGCTCTGTGAATCACAAAGATAAAGCAGCTCCTACAAGGATGGTGTTTTTTTCCTCACAGATGCAGCCAGGCCAGAGGGCTGGGGCCACATGCCTCTTAACAAGCAAGCCTCCTCCTTGAAGTACCCTTTACTTTAGAAAGAAACAGGTGGACAGAACTGTATCCACATGTGACAGTTTTTCTTCCATTTTATTTTAGCCACATGGCAAAGAGATCCAGAGTGACCTTGGAGTTTCTGCCTCCCTGGCATGCACTGCGGGTACAATCATCCCTTCCTTCCCCTCGAGTGTGGGCAGAACCTAGGACTTTTATAAATACAGTGAGTATAGCAAAGGTGATGGGTTTTGCAGATGTAAGGTCTCAAATCAGTTGACTTTGAGTAAATTGAAAAGAAGATTATGCCGGCCAGCTCTGGCTGAATCAGGACAGCACATCAAAGGATGGGGCCAGGGTAGATGAGGGTGTCCTTGCTGATTTAATAAGAAAGCAGCTTTTTGAGGAAGCCTATCTGTCCAGAGTGACAGGTAGTTTCTAGGACCTAGGGTAGGCACCAGCTGACAGCTAGCAAAAAGCTGACCCCTCAATCACACAGAAACAGAAACCCTAATGCAAAATAGGAAGAAAAGGTCCTAAGGGGAAGGGGAAGTAGAAGGGGTAGAGGAAAGAAAAGAAGGGAAAGGAATAAATATGAGAAAAGGAGAAAAAAGGAAACAAAGTCTCTGTAAATAGAGAGGGGTGGAGGGCCTGAAGGGAAGGGCAGGGGAATGGGGAAAAAAATAAGAACCAAGATATTTCATGTAAAGGTACAAATTCCCAATGATAAATGTAAACATACTGTATACCTAAAATGTACCAATAAACTTAATGAATAATAATAATAAAAAGAAACAGAAACATGATGTGCCAATAACACAAGTGAACTCAAAGGTAGATTCTTCCCCTCTCAGTGTAAAGATGAAACTGCCATTTGACCAACACTTTCATGAGTCGGGTGTTCCCTTAGCATAAGACCTGGTGAAGCCACCCCTGGATCCCTACCCAAGGGAGACTGTGAGTAAAACAACCTACAGTTTTAAGCCACCACAAGTCTGTGGCAGTTTGTTACCCAGCAAAGAATAACTAATACAATCCTCCATTTCTAAGTTAACAGTGATTCAGTCCTGTTACAGCCCTCATCACTGACACCAACCATCAGCCATTGATTCTGGTCTGCATTGCTCCTTTGGTGCACGGTGCACATTTTGGGAGAAAACTGGTTGAGAAACGATGTCAATTGTTTTATTTCTTCTCAACTGTGCTTTTTTCATCAGTGAGGCAGCTCACATTGCAGAGAGATGGTGAAGTGAACAGAAAGCAACATCAGACACACAGGTGCTGGTCCTATATTTGACACACAAATATTGGAAAGATATATATTATTTTTATTTTCATTCAATCCTTCTAAATGCTGCTGAGAAACACATGTAGAAATAAAGAAAAATATTATATTTTATTTCAGTGTAATTTAATCATCAATCTCCTGCATTCTCTGGGTCAATAAACTTCCAGGAAAATTTGAAAATTCTCTACAATTATATTTTACATTTCTGATCTGTTTAGAAACTAAGAGCCAAAAATCCAACAGGTTTTTTTGGGTTTATTTTCCCAACAGGTTTTTTGGGCTTTGGTTTTCCACTCTGGGACATGACAAACTGAATCTAAAATTTATATGGTAGGATGGGCCAAGAAGGATCAGGATAAATTTGAATGCTTCAAATACCACCCGATATGAAGAATTATTATAAACCATTTAAGACAGTACAATGATTAAAAATAATAAGCCAAGAGAATAAAAAGAGATCTCCAATACATGACATTCATATATTAAAATGTGATATATGGAAAACATAACTTTACAGATGAGAAGAAAACAATGTTCTATGCCACAAACAGTGCCCCACAATAACTTCCTAATAATTTTTTTCTAGGAGAAAGCAACAGATAAATAATTCTCAAATAAAACTTTACTTAATTTTCTTTTATTTAACTCTATATAGAGCAAAGAAAAGTAAGAGTAAATAAAAACATAAGCTGGTATCCTTAAATTATAACACAGTAAATAGTTATATAAATGTGTTAGATCTTCATCACTTTGACAAAATTTTCAAGATAAACAAAAGATCTAAATATTAAAATAGAAATGCTGAATCAGCTGGAACAGAGGTTGGGTAGAACTCTTGATGACACTGATGTAAGAAAAGATTTTATGAACAAAACCTCAGTTGCCCATGGCCTAGCACAAACAATCAACAAGTGGGATCTGTTCTTATTAAAAAGCTTCTCCACTGCAAGAGAAACAACCAGCAGTGTGAAGAGGCAACCCACAATGTGGAAAAAAATCTTCACCTGCT
>NW_004624811.1:10811329-10826608 GCF_000247695.1 Heterocephalus glaber
ATGTAAAGGTACAATTCCCAACGAGAAATGTAATTGTGTTGTATACCTACAATGTACCAATAAAAGAATTTAATTAAAAATAAAAATAAAAATAAAGTGCAGTCTAATACTTCTTAATGATAAGGACCATGAGATCCTCCTGAGGAGCTTGAGGGATAAAGACTACTGGCCTTGTGGTAGCTTGAATCATTATTTGTCATTAATTCATATAATATAACTCTATACATCCATGTCTTTTGTCATGTGGTTTAGAATTTCTGCTCCAGGGCAGCTGTGTTCCTTGGCTAAGCAACATGCCAATGAATCACATGTAAAAGAACCAGTGAAAAGTTCAGGGCTGAGACCTCCAGTGGCATTACTTGTTTCCATCTGCTCTTTTGCATGCCTATCATTTACCATATGAAGAGCAGTCTCTAGGTAGCTTCTAGTCCAAAGATGAGAGACTCATGAAACCAAACCAAACCCAATCTGTGTCACATCCAGGAGCTTGATCCCAGAATCCAGCCTCATCCACTCAAAGTGCCTCAGACCCAGGGACTAGTGAACAAATTTTGAAGATGCTTACAATGCAAAATTGTTACAGAGCTATGCTGAGCACGACATCCCCTGCACCCAGCAGAGACACATACATACAAAAGGTCCTTCACTCCTAGTGGCTGAGTTCATGGAGCATGACTGGAATCTATTGATGATCTACCTAAACAGTCAAGAAGTATCTTTCTAAATTTATGTTTCAGTAGACAACATCTGACTACTTTAATTTTATAGCTCAAAGTTGCAGAGAGGTACAGAATTCACTATATGATTGTCTGTTTATTTCCATTTTGTGCCAGTACATAAATTCTCTTCATCTCTCCATGGCTAGTTCATCATGAGATTGCATGATCACTTAACACATCAATTCTTCAAAGGGGGCAATTTCAATTACAGGGAAGCATCCCAACATTGTCATTAAAAAAGAAATACAGTAGGCGGCAAAATCCCAGCTAGATGTGCATATGAAAGAACTAATGATTATTTCCAAAGTCCACGTTTCCTTAATTACAGCATCATGTTCAGTAAAGTTAAGGCTTTGTCAGCTGTCTGCTACAATCTCTGAGCTTGAAAGATTTATGCATTTACGGGGGGAGGGAATCTGAATCATTCAAAATTGGTATGTTGTACAAGGCAAGATTACCGTCAAGATGGAATAAAATAGATTGCACTGCAGTCTTCCTTTTAAAAATAACAAATTCTCTTCAAAGTGAGAAAATAGATGAGTAAATCAGCTCTGTCATTACATGTTTCTAAATCCTACACTCTTATGATACCCAAAAAGTTCACTCTACAGTGTGTACACTCAAATGTAAAGCAGCTTGCTAGTCCTGACAATTGCATAAATTAATGACAACTCTCGACCAAAAAAAGATCATACTCACTGATGTTTCAAAACAATGCCTAATTTTTTGCAGGGCCCAGATAAGATATAATAAATACTTTCATCTAGTGCTTCTTGAGCTCCATGTGACAAGTTATGCCCTAAATGAAAAGAAATACTCTTTTGTGATTATTTTTCTCTGAAGGATAAAATAAATCTAGTCTAGACCTTTTACAAGACACAGTATTGAGCTGGGCTCAGTACTACTGTGTAAATGTGGGGCTGGAAGGTGGAGGGCAGTAGGAAAAGGAGTGAAAGTACATCCTGCTGAGAATGATAGGTATGAAGAAATCATCCGAAATATTTTCTTGTTAGTAGCAAGTGACCTCGTCAATCCACTAATCTGTATTTCCCTTCTATGTCTGTGAAAGGAGTGAGAAAGAAGAGAAATATTTATTAGGTTAAGGATTCTGGCTCCATCAATTATCAGACAGCGCAGCTGAGTGGAAAACAGGATCAGACTGGGACTGAGGAGACGTAGTGTTTGCCATGTCTTCCCCATTAATTTTCCCTGTGGCTTTGGGAATGCCAGAGTCCTTCCAGGTTTTCACTGACTCACATGTAAAACTGAAAATACCCAAATGCCTATTTCCTGTGAGCATAGACAACCAGTGCTCACGAGTGTGTAGACAGTGTTGTGCAAACAGTTGTATCCTAGCTAAGTTGTGTCCTGGTCACACATTTACTAATAATGTTTTAGGTAACACTGGCCAAAAGTCAAATGAGCCGCTCCAAATGGTTCTAGCCAATGCTTACTAGAATCGATCTCTCAAGAACACAGGCCAAATGAGTTTCACAGTCTGTCTCAATTTACCTGTCCAGAGCCTCGCTTCCAAACTGCTCACCACCTTTCTAATCACAACTGTCATCACACCTCGACGGCACAGTCTCTGTTAGCAGCTCATGCTAGTTTCTCTCCGTGAACTCTTCAGATTGCAACCCCATCAAAGAGCACTGACCATAGATCTTTGGAGGGTGCCCCGCTCCCAACCACATCCCTTGAATTTATCCTTATGTCTGCCTTTCCCCTTCCTCCCCAAATCCTTTTCCAGTGTCTACTGCAGTATTTTTTTAAAATTTTGTCACTACCCTCCCCTGGGACAAACAAATGAACTCCACCCTGCCACCCACTCACAGAATGACTGGGGTTGAGACAAGCTCCATGAGATTCATATTCTGCATGAGGTTGCTTTGGCTTCAGCTGGCCCAGTCAGTGCTTTTGCAAATTCAGTGTGGAAGAAAGGGTAGATTCTCCTTGGGAACAGGGGTGTGGCTGAACAATGCTCACCCTGAAGCAAAGAGATTTCTTCTTAGGGAGCCCACAGGCAAGCAAGCATAGCTGGTCCCCTCCATAAGTCACCTTCTGGAGGTATCTGCTCTGCTATACCCAGAGTCTACCTTCTGCACCCACACTCAACCTAGGCAGCACACAACGTCTTCTTTAAGATTTCCTTAGGGATGTCATAAGCCAACTTCAACTCACTACCTGAATAACTCTCCCTGGCCATACTATTCTGAAGGTGCAATTGCTGCTTTCCTTGGTCTGATTATTTGTTTTGTTCTGTTTTGCTTTACTAGGGGTTGAACCCAGGGCCTTGACACTGAGCTACACCCCCCACTCTTTTTATTTTATTTTATTATTTATGAATTAATTTATTGAGACAGGATATCACTAAGTCACTAAATTGCCTAGGCTGGGCTCAAATTTGTGATCATCCTACTTCAGCCTTCCAGAGTGCCGGGATTATAGCTGTGCACCACCACACTCAGCTCAGTTTTTATTTTAAAGAAGTCTATATAAACTCCTGGAGACAACTAAGATTATAATAGGTACAAAGTTTACATCATCTCTCTCGTTACCAAGTTTCTGTCCTTGCAGAGGTATAGGAATTTCAGTTCATCCCACCAAGAAGAAAGAATATTTGAAGTATGAATATGGGTGCTTCAAAAAGCAGAACACGATGGAAATTCATTGCATTAATAAAGTCTCCCAAAAGACCTTAAGAAGAGAAAAACAAAACAAAACAAACCCTACTTGTGAATTTTCACAAGTACTCTTGAAAAGCTGAGGGTTGTATAGGTTCATGAGGTGGGAGTGTCTAAGGAGCATCTAGATAATGTTATCAACCTTATATGAATCTTTCCATTGACTCCATGAAAGATTTAATTTAGATTTTGAACACAAAATTGAAATATTATTATGCACAGAGTGATCCGATAAAAATAAATTCATTGCTACTTCACAAAAGTCTGAGATGAGCAAATCTAAAATTTTTCTGCAGAATCTATGTATTTTTTATAGAAACAAAGCAGACAAAAACATTAATGCATTTTTCTCATGGAATGAACATATATAGTTTACGCACAGGAGTTTTATAAGCACCACATTTGCAAAGGCAAATATAGGTTCAATGGTGAGAGATTAACCTGTTAATATCCTAGCTATGTATCTTCCTTCTTTGTTATACTTTATTTTTTTTTCATTACAAAAGTCAACTCTTCAGAAACCCCAAACACTAGACTCTGTGAGTTGACTGACAAGAGGCCTGGACTTTCAGAACTTGATTTCAATGAAGAAGGATATTACACGTCTGCAATGAAACTGTGACACAGACTTAACTGTTGGTCACTTTGGCCCTGAGCCAGCCTGTGACCTGGGGCCCGTTACTTACCTATTGGTGCTGCGTACCTTCACATGGAAATGAAGGCACCATCACAAAGGCTTCTTGCCTCACGTGGCTGCAAGAGAGGGTCAAGATTTACTCATTTCCCCCGCTGAAAACCAGAATCATACGGCACAGTAATAAAATATCAGCAATGACAACACAGGTGTCACAGGATTCTTACATTAATGAGTTCAGTACTCAGGGAGAAAGGAAGGAAGGAACAAGAAAAAAAAGTGAAAATAGAATGAAAAAATGGAAACAAAGCTTTTACGAATTAAGTATTATTTAGTTTTCAAATGCAATGACAAACATACTTCAAAACATGGGCACTGCTAAACCTCAACCTGGCAAGAAGATTCTAGTGGAGCAGCATGGGGTAGGGGATCTGAGAGGCCCGGGCTCCCTTCTAGCATCACCTCAGCAGGATTGCATGAGCTCCAGAAAAACAGGAGCCCTGCCATCTCTCGTCTTCCCTACCTTCAAAATGATAAGTTGGATGCATTGTCACTAAGTTCCCTGCCAGGCCAAAAGTTCAAGGATTTCTGTCATAGTGAAAGGTCTATTCCTTTCTTCCATAAACATCAATAGAAATTACTTCATTTTACCTTATTGCTTGCTTTTGGGTTGTCAAGCATCCAGTGATAGAATTATTTGTAGATATACCAAGTTGGGACCATTTAAGAAAGATAACATTCTGGGGTTATTTTCCTTATTATAAAATCAATTCCAAAATAAAATGATATAAAAACATTCTAAGACACAGTTATATGTTATCTTCTCTTATGATAATAATTTGATACAATGTCCTCCATAGTTTATGAAAATACAAGACATTATTTTTACTATTAATATTTTAATAAAATTGAACTTACACCCAATATACCTATTATGAAACTATCTGTGTGTTTAGACTTGCTCCTTGGCCAGCCAGTACAGATCTATTTTATTTTTAATTTAGCAATTGTGTAATATTCCATTGAGTGTGGATATGATATGGGCATCCTTTTGAGGCATTTTTTGTCTAGTTTTCCCCAATCAGAAATTTCCTGTTCTATAACCTTATCCCTGCATCTTTGTATACATGAATAATGACTGAAGAATAATTAACCCAATTTAGGAGCCTGAAATCATATTTCATGATGTGTTTGGGTTTATTAATGCACCAACATATCAGTTTATATTCCCTATTCAAATATGGCACTGCACATCATCCTGAAAGGCAAATGAGAGGGGTATGGAATGTAAGTTATTACAGATGATAAAAACTTAATAAGCCATTTGCCTCAAAATGATTATATCTTTTTTAAAATGTCTGCCTCTTTTGTTTGCTATAAATATTTATTGAAATACATAAAACATACTAAGCAGCATTTTGTCTGCCTCCCATCAAGCAAATTCGTTGAGGCATTCAGGCTGCATAAGCAGTGGAGCGGAAGGCCACACTATTACATGGATAAATGCTCCAGAATCACCGAAGCAGGACAAAAAACAATCACGGGAACACGGATTTCAGAATATGCTGAGGCAACCATGTTTGGGGGGGAGGGGAAAAGGCATAGGCTTGCTCATAAATAGGAGAAGCAGAGATCCCATGATACTCCATAAAATCAATTTTAAATGTTTAGTTTGATTCCGATAAATTGTTGCTGTTACACTGACTGCCTTTAAGACATTTTGAATTCATCAAGAAGCCATGGTCATTTAACAGATGTATATAATGGAACAGTTTATAGGATGATTTTCTTTTAATCACTCAAAGGTCTAATAAGGTGGTTGGCCTGCTTCCCTAATAAAATTTAAATAGCTTTGGCCTGAGGTCAAAGTGAAGTCGTCTGCCCTAAGAGGAGTTCATTTGTGACATGCGTAATAGCTGCCCAGTCTCTAGAGGCAATTTGAGATTACTGCCTCTGTCAGGAAAATAAATAATCTCTCTCTCTCTCTCTCTCTCTCTCTCTCTCTCTCTCTCTCTCTCTCTCTCTCTCTCTCTCACACACACACACACACACACACACACACACACACACACACACACAGCCATGGCAAGAGTAGTTTCCTAATCAAAACAAATTTCAGCCGATCTTCTGAGTCTTGCTGTATACAGCCTGCAGAGCAGGTCACCCTGTGAACCTGACCCCAGTTCCGCAGGGACTCTGTAGGCTCCATTCTTACCACTCAAGCCTGCCAACTGTGGCCTTCGGAATCAATTGTGATTGTGTGGCTTCCTACCCTTTTCCTACCTCTCAGTTACACCTAAGCCAGAGGATTATTTTTCTGCTTGGCTTTAATGTGGCTTCAGCCTTGGATTCTAACTCATGAATTGCCCCTTAGGCTAGTCTCTCCCGTCTGCACCCAAATCTTACAACTTATATCAGAGGAGGCTTGATCTACACACCGAAAAGCATCACAAATGGGAAATGTGTAAGCACACACACACACACAAGTTGATAAATCTATTTAACCATGTATGGTTGAGTCTGCTCCGTTACTTTTACAAGCTCAGCAGATCTCCCCAGATTTGCCTTCTCTCCCTCCCTGTCTTCAATGCATTCTCTTCCTGCAGGTATCCCACTACCCTCATAGTAGTAAGGTGAGATGGCTGTGCTCATCTTTTTTTTTTTTTTTTTTTGGTACCAGGGATCAGACTCAGGACCTTGTGCTTGCAAGGCAGGTGCAGCACCACTAAGCTAAATCCTCAGCCCTGGCTGTGCACATCCTTAAGGCTGAAGGAATGTGTCTCTGTGTCCCTAAACTCCCAGGAACACGTTCCCTTGTATTTTACTGGCTTTAAATCTCTCTCCTGACATTCCCTGAACCAGCCATTGTAACCAGAATATTTTAAACACAGATGCCTCCAATTTCATCTGGATTAAGGGTCGGAGAAAGTCTCCCAGGTAAAAAGTAGATTTCTTGCTGGAAGAGAAAGAATGAATATTGGAGGTAGGGTTTGAATACCTGTACATTCAGATAACCACATCAATTGCTTTGTAATTTTTTATGTCATGTCAGTTATTTAAATTAAGAAGCAATTTGGCCCATGAGTTTCTAAATACTCAGAAAATTGGGTAATAGTAAGCTTCAGTTATCATCCAGCTCCTGGGTACTCCAAATGTCCTTCTAGACTAGCAGAACCGTGTCATATCATGAGGATGAGTGCTAGAACTGCAGGAGCTCCATCCCGGGGACCTACTGAATAAGCATCTGCTTTCAACAGTAAAATTAGGACTTCATGATCTGGCCACAGGTCTCAGTTTACAGATCTGGAAGTGGGTGAGGCAAATATTAAGTCTTACCCCAAACCATATGGTCTACACCATGTGTCTCTTCTCATTCAGATGAGGATTTGCTGGAAGACAACACTACTTTATTAAAACCTTCTTCTAATCAGACTTTTGGTTTTGATTATGGTTTTGTTATTTAAAAATGAAAATCAGAATACAAGACAATATAGCTTAATGGGTTAGACATACAATTCTGTATTCAAGGAGGCCTGGATTCCAATCTCGGCTCTAGCATTTTCCACCTCATAAATTTGGGGAAGTTATTTGACCTCTGTAAAAGGTAATCACCTCTTTACCTACCTCACAGAATTATCATGAGAATTAAACAAGTCATCTAAATATATATATATAACTTAATTAGCATTTTAGCACAATTGAGCATAGTAATGATAAAATATTATTTTGTCATTATTTCCCATAGAACATCTTTCTATATAGTCATTGTTTCCAATCCATATCTTTTTAGACATCAGCAATAAATACAATGATGGTGGAAAATGAAATATGCCAAGGAGCGTGTACTCTAGCACAGGAGACAGAGTAGCATCAAATTGGGCTATGACAAATCCAAAGCCCTCAGCATAAACAAAGAGCCTCTAAAACACAAAAAAGAAGCACTTAATTTCACCTAGAAAAGGAGAATAAAACTTTACAGAAAAATTTATACAGTCTGCACTTTGATGGGACCCTGAGAGTTCCATGCAATAGTTCTTGAGGAATTAGCATGCACTTGGTGTTCCCAGTTGAAGGAATTAAAAAGTGAGTAAGACTGTACTCTCAGTGGAATCACAGAATCATGAAATACAGAACTAAAAGTGACCCAAATGGGAGTTGTGTTGTTCATCCTGTCCTTCCTAACTTCCCTGTAGAGCAATGGAGCATGTGACAAGCTATGAGCCACTGGTGTGGAGGCGAGGAGGAGTCTTGGTTCCAGAACAGAGCCTAGGATACAGGACCAATAGCACACATTTTGGGCCGTGCCCTGACAAGATGGCAGCACTGCAGTGACAGCATGAGGTAGTGGTGGAGACCCCATCGGGTGTGCCCTGTGGCTGAGAAATACTACTCTATCTGGTGATGCTGAATCACCATTTGGACCCGTGTGTGATCACAGCACACCCAGGCCATCCTGCCTGAGCATCCTGCCGTGAATGGAGGACAGCAGGGCCTGGGGGAAGGAGGAAGGAAGGGACCGGCCCCAGATGAAGTGCAGGTGGGAGTTGTTGCCAAATTTGTCTAAATTTCCTACTAAGCAGCAGTTGTCTAATACTATTTTCCCTGTTCACAACATTTTTCAGAATTTAATTTGGAAACGCTAATTTGTTTTGGGTTTTTTTGGTACCGGGGATTGAACTCGGGACCTTGCGCTTTCGAGGCAGGCACCAGAACCACTGAGCTAAGTCCCCGGCCCAAAACACACAGTTAGTCAAGTATGGGTGTCGGGGGAGACAATGTTAATCAGTTTAACAATAACCCACAACCTTCGGACCAACTTGGAAACGCTAATTGGGACATGCACTTGATGCGGACACAGTATGTCACTGGATCACAGTGCATTTCAGTATTACCAAAACAGTTATGAATCACCTTGAGCAAAACGAGTCCATCTGTGTACCTCTGCATGCTACTTCAAAGCCACCCGACCATCTAACGTCCAACTTCTTAGGAATAAATAGGCCACAAGGCTGAGAGTGTCACTTTTAACCTCTAGTAAATTCTCCCAGCTGAGTGGCAAACACAGCCCAAACAGTTCCAATGGGAGTCTGACAGGCTTCTAACTAAAGCAGTTCCAGTGTGCCACTATAATAACCTACTTCTTCTGATTGCATTTATTTTTAATGATTATTTTCCCCCACATGCCAATCCCACCTGTGCTGCCAACCCAGAACAGGGGGAAGGAGGAGGCGGAGGACCTAGAACGTTGCCTTGGACTGCCCTGCCATCTAGTGGTCACTCTGAAGAACTTACCTAGTGCTGGCCAAGTAGTGCATGCCACAGGTGAGCTAAACAGAGCTAAAATAGCACCTTCCTCCTAGAAGGGACTAGGTAAAAGAACTAAAATTATCCCCTGGGTTTCATATAAACAAAATATATAGTGAGAAAAAACATGCTCATTGTTGTATTTAATGAAAATTATCATTGGGTTTAAATGAAAATCTTTTAAGAAAAGTTTTCAAAGAGCAAGAGTCTGTAGTTCTTTTCCTTACAGGAGTTACGTTTGATTTGCAGTTTGAAATGAACTGATAGAAATGGAAGTTAAATGTTACAAAAGTCTGAATAGGTCCCCCACTCTACCTAGGGGTTAAAATTTGATCGCAAAATGAAATGTATTTGAAAGATAGTTTAGGCTCAACTGGAAGTACTGTAGAGATAAATAGAAAAACAGGATAAGGCCAATGACACCTTGTTGCATATGTGCTTCTGCAAATGATGGATTTAGCTACATTCTTGGTAACTATCACTCTATTTAGGGCAGACTCAGAAGGCTTTTTGTTGTTGATAAGATCTCTGTTTGACTCTTCCCTCAGGCAATGTCAAATTGTACAAAAGTACAAATCATTTTAAATAAACATGAGGATGCTGTCTTTAATGAAGAAGTTGTTTCAAAACTGTAATATGATGAACACGGAAGTTTAAGGAGAAGAAATTCAGGCAGGCTTTTGGAAAGATAATGATTTAGTGTTACAAATGATTCTTGCTATAAGAGATGGGCAAATTCTGAGACAAATTGTTCAAAAGCTCAAGGGTTTGCAGCTGCAACCCTTTCTGATACTTTAAACCAGTAATAATGGGCTTTTCTTTGAATTTAAGCAGCACAACTTACACCCAGTAAACACAAACCAGGTGTCACAGACCACGTGGCTCCCTTGTTGTGTTTCAATTCTCTGATATCAAAAAACTGATGTGGAAAGAGCAACAGCACAAAGCCACAAAATAGGAGAAAAAAGTATTTTCCAGCACAAAAATCCTACCACCCATACATGTACAAAATTCAAAATTAAGCAAATTAATGACCCTACACTCTTTACTTTTCACTGTTTTTGGTTTTGGTACCAGGGATCGAACTGGGGACCTTGCACTTGAGAGGCAGGTTCCGGACCCACTGAGCTAAATCCCCGGCAACTCTTTACTTTTGTAGTTCTCAAATAACTGTATGTGATGGATATTCTCTTATCTCCATTTTATGGATAAGCACTGCAAGGCACAGAAAAGTCAAGGAAATTTAGAGGTAGAGCTTACATGCAAAAGCAGGTGGTTAGCCCATCTTTGGAGTCTGTTTCCTTAAATACCAAGTGTAATAGTGTCTCACGGAAGGACACTATGGGAAGGCTCAAAAAACTAATAATTTTCCCTGTTTCTTTGTTCAAGATGATGTCTAACTTGCTACTATACCTCTTGGAGGCTTGTCTGGGTGAACACCTACCTGATAACGGGCCATAAATTCTTACCAATGTCCTGGGACCTGTTCCCTGTTTCTCACAGAGCCTTCTCTGCTTGGAGATGAGCCAGAGAATTCATCGGGCACTCTAGGAGAAATTTTCTTTCCCATGTACTTTCTCTCCCAGGCTTTGGGCAAAAGTGACTTTTCTGAGGTCACTTAGTATCCCATGTCGGAGGTGGGTGTTCAATTTATATCTAAATAGTATCAATGGAGGCTCAATCAAGCTAAAGGCATTTTCAATATCAATGAGGTTCTGGGCAACACTTCTGACTTCACCTACAAACTGTTGAAGATAAGAAGTGGCTGATTGCCTACATGCATTCATTGTTCTCCCCAAGATGCCCTCTGCAAGAATTAGAACACTAAGAATCCTCAATAAAATTGTTAATGACTTAAAAAATCAGCCAAGGGAAATAAAGTTTATCTTCAAGGGCTATGAAGGTAAATGTCTCCTTTTTGTACTTTGTAAGTCCTTCTGATACTGACGGTGAATGCCCAGAAGCTGCCACTGTTCATGCAGTATATTCAGTTGGGAATGGATTTAATAAACTAAATTACCCATGGTGTTGGGGAACTGCAAAATGGAGGGATATGAAATCTTGAAGTATATTACTAATACTTAATCCAGTAGCCCATAGTTTCTGTTCTCTTGTTCAGAAATTTTGAATGAATGAATAAACAAAAAAATCAATAAATCAACCAATGAAGAAACAAGTGAATGAAGAAACCAAGATCTTCTGGGCCAGGCAAAGGTAAAGGTTGCCATCTGTACAATGCACATTTTCCCTTTGTACCCAGGCAGTGTCTGGACCCCAGATGTGTATGTTTCTGAGGACCTGACTGCTGGCCAGAGTTAGCAGACTCCTGCCAGCTGAGCTTCACACAGCCAGTGAGCATTCACTGGCTCATGTCCTACAATGGAAGCCAGATGAGCAATGTTTACAGTGGGTTATCTGGACAAAAGAGACAGGCAGTAGGTATCTAGGAATAAAGAAAGAACTGAGATGAGGATTCAAGGAGTCAGAGAGCCACAGATAATGAGCCAGGTAGATCAGAGTATATGGCAGGAGTGAAATCTGTGCCAGCTCTGGCCACAACAATCATTTTGCTTGGCTGGGCTTTCTTTTCCCTTTGTTTTCATTTTTTACAATAGTCAATACATGTAGCCAGAGAAAAATTCTCAAGATTCCAAAGGGTATGCTGCATAATCTCTTTATGACTCTTATATCCCAGTTCTCAAACTCCTTTCCTCCGCATTTTTTCTGCATCTACCCATAGGTAGCCTTTACATAGATACTATGTATCTCTATCCTCTCTACTGCAGAGCATGTCATAGTACTCATATCAGTATCTTTCCTTTTCACTTAACTTTTTCACTTTAACTATCTTAGAAATAGTTCCAGAGTAATATATTTGTGGTTGGTTCGTCATGATGGCTACATAATATTCCCTTGTACTGATGTACCATTATTTGTTTAATCCATTTTTATAAATGTATGGTTAGATCACATTCCAACTCTGCTATGGTAGATAATGAGATGATGATGAAATTTGGATGTGTGTGGATATATCTGTAAAGGTGAAACTGCTGGTTAAAGAGTATGTGCATCTTAGCTTGTGACAGATATGGCCAAGTTATCCTGCGAACAGCTGATACCAGTTAATTCTCGACATTATGAGTGTGCCTGTTTACCCAATACTTTCCAATACAATTCATTATCAAACATTTTATACTTACCAAGCTAATTGGTAGGAAAGTGATACATCATAATGGTTTTAATATGCATTTTTTACAATGCATAAGGTTAAAAAATTTTATATGAAAAAAAATTGGGACAAAAATTGATCACTATTTCTTGGCATCATGTGTGGCCCAATAGGTTAGATCCAGTTCCAAAGCATGTGATCAAAGGGGCAGATGTTCTGGAAATTGAGAGCTGGGTTTGGAGTTTAATATAACATCCCATTGATAAAGCACCTAATTACTGCCTAGCGACATATTTGCTCATCAGAGCAAGGAGAATTTTGTTATTGTTTATATAGATAACCCTAATCAAATACGTTTTCTAAAGCTATATACCCAATTAAGGGCAGGGGTAGGACTAGGGCTATATCCAAGCCAACTGCACTCCATATCCTACCCTTTCTCAAGTCCTGACTTTACTGATAACTTGAATGAAATACCAGTGAATCTGAGATATTTAAAAAACCTGGGTGTGTCTTGCAGTCTGCTAGCTATCTGTCCTTTGGTGAATGATTTTAACCCTTTTAGGGCCTTGATTTTTCTTAACTGATTTTTCAAAAAGGTAAAGTCGTTAACTCCTTCCAGGCTTCATACCTTAGTGTTTGTAATATGGTAAAATTCAGATGTCTTACAGGAAAAGAAAAGCAAGAGAACTTGGTTATTCAAATGCATCATCACTGTCTTTTAAAAAATGAGAGTTGATTATATTCAAGTCCCCCATTGAGAAAATCATCACTAAGCCCAGCTCCTTTCTGAGTACCACTAGCACCAAGGAGGAGGCATTTTTCCTTTTTTGTTTACATCCTTAGAAGTTATGTTACTCTCTCATCACTGAGACACAATACCGACACCTGCAACATAAAGGAGAGGTTTGTTTTGGTTCAGAGTTTTAGAAATTTCAGGCCCTGATCAGCCAGCTCCACACGGACAATGCCCGACACTGGGTGAAGGAAAGCCATGCAGTTCATGGCAGCCAGGAAGCAGAGAGGGAAGCGAGAACTAGGGAGGAAGAAATGCACTTCTAGGCCATGTCCCCTCTTCTGTTCAGGTGTGTCCAAGGTTGTGGTCTGAGGACAGCACTTTGAGATATAAATGCATCATGGATTAATCCACCAGTGAGTATAACCCCCCCATGATCAAATCACCTTCCAAAAGCCCCTCTCTGACCCCATGAGAGTTCTGGGGGTCATTCTTGATGTAAAGCAGAACAGAAGTGTCTCTACCACTCATGAACTGAGTCACATTATGCTAGAGGAACATAACTAAAAAGAAATTATCCTTCACCTCACAGTTCATCTGTGCATTTTGCTCCTTTATCTTAAAGACTTCGAAGGCTTCTGCCTTTTATTGTATTTTCCTCTCTCTTTGAAAATATATGTTTCTCACTTGGTGTTTTGAATTCCCTGAGAGGTCCACAGATTCTGGCCCTACCTGTACAGATAACCTAGGAAGCCAGTGGCAGCCTGAAGCCCTCTTCCTCACAGTCCAAACAGGCTGCTGTGAAGGAATGCTGAGGCCAAGCCTCCCGGTAACCACAGCCTCCAGGGCCAACAATGCTTCCTCAGCAAATGATCTCACTTCATTTGATGCTTCATGAAGCAGGAGAGGAGACAGCCTAGCAAATAGCTAGAAAGAACATCCCTTCTGATCACAGAGTAGGTGTCAAGCAATGTGTTTTGCACCTAACTTTATCTTTAATCTACATCATCTAACTTTATCTTTTATCTAACTTATCTTTTATCTACATAAACCTTACTATAGAAGGTAACTTATGTCAGTTGCCTAAGGTCACAAAAGAGGCAGGCATAGAATTCAAGGTAAGGTCCCTCAGATTTCTAGGCCCAATGCTAGATATGATTACCTCTGTCCCAACTGAAGAATTCCTAGGTTTATGGGTCATGTCTCATCTAGACTATCTAGCTAAGAAGCTCTTCCTTCTGGAGGATCTAGGAGAGGATTTGTTCTGTGCCATTCTCTAAGCTTCTGGTATGGCAGGCAGTTTCATTTATTTATTTATTTATTTAGGAATTTTAAATTGAATTTTATGGGTACATTTTAGGTATACAATATAATGACATTCATCATGGGAAATGTGCACCTTTACATAGTCTCTCTTAGTTCATATTTTTCCCCCTTCCCCTGCCCTTCCTTCAACCCCTCCATCCCTCCCTATTTACAAGACTTTGTTTCCATTTTTCCATTTTCTCATATTAATTCCATTCCCTTCTTTCCTTTCCCCACCCCTCCCACTTCCCCCTCCCCTGTGCCCGTTATCTTCTTTTTTCACAGTATCTATTATCCCTTTTAGGCCTTATTTACACTCTGTTTCTCACACTAGAGAAACTATTTGGTATTTCCACATGTGTCCTATTTCTTTCGCTTAAGACTATTGCCTCAATGTGCATCCATTTAACTATAAATGTCTCTAATTTCTCATTCTTTATGGCTGAGTAGTACTCCATTTAATAAAAAAAAAAACACATTTTCTTTATCCAGTCTCCAGTTGATGGGCAATTAAGCTGCTTCCAAGTTTCAGCTATTACAAACTGTGCTGCTATGAACATAGGTGCCCATATATTACTGTGGTATGATTCTATTAATTCTTTGGTGAAGATCCCCAGCAGGGAAATAGCTGGGTCAAATGGGACTTCCAGTCCTAGTTCTTTGAGGTATCTCCATACAGATTTCCACAGTGGTTGCACCAGTCTACACTCCCACCAGCAGTGGAGCAG
>NW_004624811.1:10830395-10888532 GCF_000247695.1 Heterocephalus glaber
AGAAGTCTGCTGTGATTCTGATGGGCTTTCCTTTGTATGTGATTTGTTTCTTTTCTCTAACTGCTTGTAGAATTTTGTTCTTCTGTTGGGTTTCTGGAATGTTAACAATTATATGACTATGTGTAGCTTTCTTTTGATCAAAGCTAGTTAGAGTCCTATATGTCTCACTTATCTGTATGTCAAATTCTTTTCCCATGCCTGCACTCTCTCCTGTTTCTTTATTAACTCCAATCAGTCTTGTGTTATTCTTCTTTGCATCATCTAGCAACTGCTGGATTGCTTTCTCATGGTCCCATACAATTTTAAAGAAATTTTTCTTTTCTGGTCACTAGTTGCAATCTTATCTTCTATATCTGAAATTCTGTCCTCACATTGGTTCATTCTGCTGTGTAGACTTTTGATGGAATTTTTAATGTCCTGGAAATCTATTTGCATCTGTTTTATGGATTCCATTTGTTTTCTATGTTGGGATTCCATCATGGTCCTCAGCTCCTGTTTTTTTTATCCATGTCCTCTCTAGATTTATTAATCATGTCTTGCACCATGGGCACAATCTCTGCTGTAATCTGAGAAATTATATCTGATTTCATTTTTTCCAGATCTTCTTTTGTTGCCAGTTTAGGGAGTCCAGGTCATTGAGTATCAGAGTGTTGTCCATCTTATTTCCCTTTGGGGTTGCTGTAGGTGATCTGGAAGTCTGGTTTTGAGACTTGTTTACATGTCTTCTCGTTTCAACAGGGTGCAGGGGGCGTGCAATGTGTGCTGCTGGTGCCCACGAAGCTCACCTCCTCTGAACTGGGAGCAGTGGTATGGCAGCCCAGAAGCCTCCTCCTCTGTGCTAGGAGTGATGGTATGGCAGCTGTACAACCACCTGGCAGGCCCCAGAACAGTATTTTTCTGGGCTCCAATTATATAATGGGGTTCGGTGTGTGCTGGGTTGGTGGACATGGCCAGACCTGCGGAAAAGCTTAGTCTTGCTCACTCCACTGTGTTGATGGCTACAGGATTTATTTGATCAATTTACTCACTTGTAATTATACCAAAAAACTGGAGTCTGTTTGCTGTTAATTTCTTTGTGGAGGTAGCAGGAGCCTCTCAGCTCTGTCATATTTGGAGATATAACCAAGAACTAAAAGCTAAAGCAATCAATTAAGAGTTCCTGATCACCTGAACAGTCTAACAGTGGACACAACCACCAAGAACCAGTTCATTGCTTGATTATTGACAAGGAGTTGCTGGCTGTGTTTACATTTTGAAGACACACAAATGTCTGGCTGTTCTTGGTAACTAGTGCTTGTTCCACAAAAAAATAAAGGAAACTTTTAATAAGTCTCTCTAAAAAATAATAACATATAAAATTTTATTTCCATGTTAGTCATATCCACTGGTACAGCAATTTGAGATTTAAATGTCTTCCTGTGGGACACAATACAGCCTGCAACAATTGGCTTAATGAAAAAAATGGGTAGATAAATGTATACCTCATGGAAAGAAGGAAGCAAAAAAAGAGAGACAGAGAGGAAGGAATTAGATTTTTTTTTTAAGCTTTGAGATATTGTATCAGGATAAAAAAGCCATCTCAGGGGCTGCGGATTTAGCTCAGTGGTGCCGCTGCCTGCCTCAGAAATGCAAGGTCCTGAGTTCGATCCCCAATACCAAAAAAAAACCCCCCAAAAAACAAAAAGCCATCTCAGCTAGATTTTGTAAATTTACGTTCTGATGAGTCATTATGTGATCTGTATTTCTTTATATAACTGACTCACACAAACACTTCTTTTCCCATACGACCAGTGGTTAATATCCTATCTTCATGCCTATTAGGTTGCTTATTTTTAAAAAAATTACTTCATGGTCAGTGCTTTGCGTTAAATACTCCTAGTAGCTTAGGTTAGAATCTTGTTTTCCTGTTTTGTTTTGTTTTGTTTTTTATACCGGGGATTAAACTCAGGACCTTGCATTTGTGAGGCAGGCAGCAGAACCACTGAGCTAAATTCCTAGCCCTTGTTTTCCTGTTTTTAAGTGAAAGTATTTCATCGCTATGCTTTAACAAGGAAGTCACTGGCAACTAGGTCACATGCCTCTGATTGCCCTTCTTCTCTTTTCAGACTTGAAGTAGAGACCTCATGCCCCTCATGTTGTCTTCTTTGTACCTAACAGAAAAAAAGGGAGGGGAAAGGAAGCCAACAGAAGGGGGGGGCAAGGTGAAGGGAGAGAAAAGGGAGGGAAGGGAAGGAAAGAGAAGGTAGATGGGGGAAGGGAAGGGAAGGGAAGGCAAGCAGAGGGGAGAGGAAGAGAAAGAAGAAGGAAGAACAAAATGAGAGACAGACAGATTAACCCTACACTGTCATTTCCAAGTCCTGCAAAGCAGGAACAAATGTGCTGCCTTAAACTGTTGGTCTGAAGACAGGACACAAGGTCTTGCACGTGGTCATTTGTACAAGACACCCTGTATACTTTTAATGATTCACCTCTGTACTTGTTCAGTGCTCCACTGAAGTTCTATTGAGTATAAAGTCTTGGGAGATATAAACTCTTCAAAGAGCTATACGTTTATATCCATTTGAATAGCTTCTACAATAGTGAGAGGCAGAACACACGTTATCCAGTGGCTGGTTGAGAACTACATAGGAATCATGTTGCTACACTGGCTACAAAGCTGGAATTTAGCAGTGTCTCCATCTTCTTCAGTTGATGAACTTGGTGATAAGCTCTTTAAGAATGAGGAGCATAACTTTTTGTTTTCTGCCCACACTTTCAAAGAGCACTCCCAACCCCCATCAGCACTATATAAATACTTAGTTGGCCAACTCTATGTCAAATTGTAGTCATCTAGATAAAGTTAATGTTTGAAATGATAAGTTGCTAATGTCTTGTTCATCTGTTTTGACTGTGTTATTAGTCAAGTATTCAGAATTAGAAGATGAAAAACAAAACTCCTAAAGAATTAATCATTCTTCCTATAAAATCTTAAATTATCTAATAACTTGGGAACTGAAAAAGAGAAACGGTATAAAATTATGGTAGATATTGCAATAGACAGAATTATGGATCCCTAAAGTAATAATCCCTTGAAACTTCTAATATGTTGTTTTATTGGAAAAAGTCATTTTGCATACATAGTCAAACTATGGGCCTTGAAATGGAGATTTTATTCCGGATTAGTCAGATGAGAGGGAGAAGCAGAGGGTCAGGGTCAGAGATGGTGATGTTTGGACAGAGGTATAAAGTGGAATGACCACTGCTAAAGTGGGTCCATGAGCTAAAGAACAAGGACAACCTTTAGAAGTTGGAACAGACAAGGAAGAGATTCTCCCTTAGAAGCTAGAAGGAAGGAACATCATCCTTCTGATACTTCTATTTTAGTCTTAGGAGACTTATTCTTGTCCTTCTGGTCTTTAAAACTACAATAAATTTGTGCTAAGTTGTGACTTTGGTTGTAGCTCAGCAATAGGAAAATAATGCAGATCAAATAGAAAAACAAGACAGATTTTATACAACACAGTTTTTGTTGGCTTTTCATATCACATGTAAATAATTAAGAAAGATTAATTATGTTTTACAATCTTTATTTTATTTTTGAACTTCAGCAGAAAATGGTCTTATCTGAAGACTGTTGAGTAACTCACAGAACCAATGGGAAAATTCAAGAACCTTTTGCAGAATACAGATCCTAAGCAGAATCCAAAGGAAACTAGGCCATGGGGGATATAAACCACACCATGTTCCAGACAACCTGATGTTGCCCTGCTGGACACCTGCTATACCACCATAGTAAGAGTGACTTAACTGCTCTTCAAGTTTGTGTCTCTCCTTTTGAGCTAGGTGCTAGGTGGATGCAAGAGATGAGCTAAGTTTAGGAGACATACCTATGGTAGAACATTAAGTTATAGGGGATGGAAAAGAAAGGAACAACTATCTCAGGGTGTGATCATCTGAATTATCCAATGTGTGGACCATTAATCAAGAAATTTAAAATACTATTGTGCAGACCCATTTGCCTATAGCTGGAAAAAAAATGAAGGCAAGTAAAAAGTTTTTTTAATGAAATTAAAATACCTAAGTTAGAATGTTTTTAAATTGTATTTCATAAAACACTAAACTTCCTCATCCCTCCTTTCTTCTCTTCCTTCTTTTCCTCATTCTTTTACCTTCCTTTTCTGAGAAAAGTTTGATTTCCAGCTTTTAAAAGCTTATAAGAGATGCTCTGGGTATATCAGTTGAAAATCTGATGGGTTCATCTTTGGAATCAGGGCTCAGAAGAGACAGGTGGCTGGGGAAGATGCTCTTTGAGCTGAGCACTGGACACCTGGCGGGGAGATTATGCCGCTCTGTTCCTTCCTTTTCTTACCTCTTCCTCCCTCCTTCCCTTCCTTTCTTGTCTCCATTCTTCTCTTTGCTTTTTTATCTCTTCTTTCTTTCCTTTCCTTTTCTTTTCTCTTTCCCTCTTCCACCCTTCTTCTTACCACCATCTCTTCAAAAAGGTAAAAACATAACAATTTTAGAGGGAGAAATGAATATTAATCCAAGTAGCAGGGCATGGTTGGAAAGCAGGAACTCCATCCATATATGGCAAGGACAGAAGCACAGATAAAAATCTGGATTTGGGCCATGGATGTCACTCAGTGGTGCCTGCCTGGCAAGCACCAGGTCCTCAGTTTGATGCCTGGTACTGCATTAAAAAAAAAAATCTGGGTTTAGACTGACCTGGGCATTCTGACCTCAGATAAAAAGCATATACAATGGCACATGGTGATAATGGCCGTCTTAAATCACACTTATCCATTAGGATCAGTAATCCTTTACAGTTGGTGAAGTCTGCCATGTTGGGCTCTACCTTAGTATCTCCCTGGTGACTGGACTTCATATCATTTTTACACTGAGTCTTTTGCTGTCCATATTCTAGGTCATTTACTTTCTCCTCTGTTAAAGCATGTCCTCCAGTAGCTCTTTTCAAAATGGCATGAAGTGTATGGGAGACAAGCTTTTTTTTTTTTTTTTAAGCATTGAATGTCTTTTAAATGTCATTATTAACATTTTGCTAATATTTTGGCTGGTTTTTCAATTATACATATATTGAAAATCATTTTAGTTATTGCTTCAGTGTTTTCTTATTTCTAATACTTCAGATGGGATTTGTACAATCATCCTATTTCCTAGTTTCTAATTTTTCCCCCCTTTTGGAAATTTGAGGGTTTTTTCTCTAGGCATAAGGCTCTCTTAATGATGGTGTACTCTATTTGCCTCCATGCTCCTGGGTTCTAGGTAGACTGAATCTAGCAACTCATGCATCAAATTCTGGAAAAATTGTCTTAATTATTTATGATTATATCATCCTGCTTTTTCTGTTGCATCCTTCTGCATACTTCTGAATACTGGACTTCCTTGTTTTTCTTTCTCTGTGGTCCCCTAGACCTTTTGGAAGAGATGGTAGTAAGTCAGGAGGGTAAAATAAGAAAATGGAGAAAGGAAGAGAAAGAATTTGTTAGCAAGACCCTCTGACTGTTGCTTGTTGATGGTACTTTGTTCTTGTTTCATGACTGTAATAGCATTGTATATTGATAAATTATAATGATAATTCCACTTTCTCTACATAGTCTCTATTTTGCCATGAGGATATTTTTGTTTTATGTGGTCTGCATTTTCCATATTACAGACTTTCTACAATTATCCAGGAATCCTTCAATTTCCTTTAGAAAAGCTAAAATCCTGACTGAAAGCTCTGAGTGCAGAGAAAGATTTGACAGCTTTGAAGCCATTTGTTGGGAAGATACCTGATGTTACTACCTTTAGGTTTCTCCCCTTGGCTGGCCTTTAAATCTCTGGAAGATAAAGGTTATCAGAAATCAGAGGTTATTCTGAAATCTGGGAGGGGGGTTTTAGCATTAGCATTGAACACTCAGAATATCTATTTCTATTTAATCTTTTTAAAATAGCAACAACATATTCAACTGTGCCTGGCATCTGTCCTCCAATCTGGGTGTTCTTTCTTTTGCTCTCTCAAGAAAATGCATCAGCAAACTTCAGTCAGGCTAGGAGTGGCACAGCAAGAAAACTACAGAACTTCTTGGTAAAAGTCCTTCTCAAACTGCCTTCACCCCATTCCCCTGCCCCGATAGTCCCAGGGGAACCTTCTTCTGCCAGTTCCTGAGCAATCTATAAAATCTAGGATGTTGTTCTACACCGTTCTCAGATATCCCCCATTACTAGTCTAGGATTCAACTTTCTTGGGTTCATTAACTTGGTTTCCAATATCCCTTGGCTATTCAACTTCACAATTTTGTTGCTATTGTTTTTTGTCCTTATGGGTTGACATTTTTAAAAGAAAAATCCATTTGACTCTAGTTTTGACAAGGTGCCAGAGAGGAGAAAAATGATATGTCATCTCACCCTAAAAACTTTCAGTATTTTCAATAACCAGATTGTCCTCAATCTTATGTATACTGTTCCCATGTGGATGTTTTGCTTCCATTTTGAAAGCTTTGTATCTTTTCTTGCTTCCTCAGCCAGTGTTTTTGGCACTAAGAGACTAATTAAATCAAGCTCATTTTGGAGCAGCCTAACACATCTTAGCAAGTGTCACATTTTACTTAACCTTCAATACGTTTAATAATGAAGAGCTGCTGGACACATGCATTTCTTTTCTTCTACATTTATCTTGCTAACATACACAACATAATTTATGTGTCAGCACCATGCTTCTGCTCAAAGCCTCACCGGGAGTGAATCAGTAGCTAGAGGTCAGGGGTAGGAAGGCAGGACAGAGAAAAAGGAACAAGCTTCCCTTCCCACAGCAAGCTTCCTGGTGGGAGCAGAACCAAGCTGGGAAAGGAGAAGAAAATATGGATAAAATCTATATTTCTATCTTGGACAGGGAAACAAATTACATGCCTATCTTAATTAAATTTCACTTGAAATTTTTCATTTCATGTAATATAAAATAATGGCAACAAACTCCACTAGTGTTATTAATACCTGTGACAATGTCACCAACAGAAATCACGGGTATTTATCATTCATATCAGAATGTTGCAGATGCCTCAAAATACCATCTTTCTTCATCACTATGTGAGAATTATGGTGGCTATCAGGCCTGTCACCACATCTTGTGGTTTAGTGAACCAATAAAGCAGCATAAACACCACTATTCTCACAAAATTTAAAAATTATTTTGGGAAAAGTCTTTAAGCATCATTGATCTCCTTTATAATCCTATACATTTTATTTTGTTCACTGAAAACATGATTCTGAGGGATTCCTGTTCAAAGGAGTTTGTGGCATAGAAAATTCCTGGGTCTGATCTAGAAGGATGGGAAATCAGGAATCTGCTGACGTGTGCACCCAGGGAAAGTTTACACCCTCACTGAAGCTTTAAAGGCAGCCAGAAATCAATTGACACACCAGGTGCTAAAGTGAACTGATGACTGCAAGCCAGTCAGAAAGTGGTGTTATGTGTACAGAGGTTGTCCACACAGAGGAGAAGGTCTGGCTCAGACATGGACATGCCAGGAGAAAGTGGTTTCTCAACTGAGGTGTGCAGGGATATGCAGGAGGTGGTGGCAGACTACAGTGGTATCCCAGGCAGGAAGCAAATCCTGCATCAAGGGTGAGAAGGGAGATATGTCTGAGAACAACTTCCTGAGCTTCCATGCAGACTTGGGTCGAGAACAGAGGGAAGGGACAGAATGTGATCTTCTCCATGAGCTTACATGTTTGTTGCTGACCCCAACAGAATGTAATCCGGTGGAGAGCCATCTTGTTCACAATTTATCCCTACTGCCTGGAAAGAGTCTAGTTCAATAAATTAACAAGTTTAATAAGTGAACTGAATCATCAGATAGACCGGAGCCAGGTCACAGAGGGACTTTAACACATCAGGCTAAGGTGTGTGGATTTTATGTAAAGCGTAAAAATATTTGCTTCGGAAATAACTGGGCAAGAAAAGATTTGTGATAATTTTAAAAACATAAATATTACTCCTAAAACAGAGCTCTGTGCTTACTTATGAAACTCTCATGGAAAAGATGTTTACACAGCTTTTAAGTTCTACCCCAACATATAGCTGGGGAAAGAAAACTTGGACTGAAAAATATTCCCAAAGCCAACATCTAAGAATAGTGAAGAGCTCTACAAATGCTTAAGTCAATGCTACGAAATGTGAACTGACAGACAGGTCATAGTGAAAAGGCCTTATAACTAAATTCCTACTCTACATAAAATTAAGAAATGCAAATTCACAAGTAAACCTGACACATAGATGCAAAAACAACTGCATAAAATTTAAGAAAAATTGATATTACTAGAAAATTTCATATGCTATAATTTCAAGTTGAAGTATTTTTGCATTTTTCCCTTTTAAGTTATGGAAACATTTTAATATCTAGATCTGGAAAAATTATTTTTGTTTCAAAGCTTACAAAATAATATGTCTTCTTGGGGGTTCATTCCCATCTTATAGATTTTTAAATATATCATGAGAGATCTTTGCAATAATCTACTTGTCACAGTATAAACATAAAAGTTAATTTCTATATAGTTAGTCCCAGTCAGTGCTTCAATATTTTCTTCATCCCAGACTGCTCAAAGCAGTTTCTGTATAATCTAATTAGGATCTCAGATGGGACAAAGGGACTGACTGCCCTTGCTTGTGAAAGCTGCAGGGAAACTATGGACCCACACATGGCTGGGTTAAGAGGAACTGGGGGAAATGCTTTGGGATATGAAGACATTCAAAAGCAGCAAGTAACTTCCAGGAAGATGGTAGAGTGGTGAGCAGCAGAGAGAGAACCTTTCTAAGGTTTGAATCTAGGCACTGGAATAAACCAACACAAGAAAGAGAAGGAGGGAAGTGGGTCCCAGGGAACCAGAAAGTATCTGAAGCAAGAATTGAAGCTCATGGGGAGAGTGAAGAGAGTCTCCAACAAAGAAGGAGGTGGCAGACAGCACCTTCTCCCTGAGCCTAGACTCACTGTACGGGAAGGGTGGGTGGAAACTGCAGGCAAACTGACTACTGGTGACCCCAGAAACCTCCACAGAGAAATACATCAGTGGAGCAGAGCAGTGGACACACTGGACTGCAGTGATTGGTGAGTTGTTGGGGGGTTGGATGACCCCCAGGAAAGAGTGATCAGCTGGTAGCCATCTTGGAGAGGGGCCAACTGAGCTAAGAATTCAAAACAGCTACAGGCTGGCTCCATTTAGTGGTTTCCAGTGTCAGTGCTGGAGATCAACTAGGCAGAAGGTCAGGGAGCCAAGTTCAAGCAGGAAGGAGCCAAGTTCTAGCCAGTGGGTGGCACTCTGACTACTGAAGGATCAACAGGTCCGATTCCACCCTCAGAACCAGAAACTAGCCAGAACTTCAGTGGAACTAAAGGTGCAGGCTTGCTGAGATTATCCATAAAGCTATGGCTGACTTGCTGGAATTAATCAACTTGGATCTGTATGCTGCTCACACTGTCGACCAGTGAAAGAAGAGGTATGCCTTGAAGTAGGCATATTTTTATTTTCTTCTTTTTTTCTCCTCTCATTTTTGTTTTCTTTTTCTTGTTAGTTATTTTTGTGAGTGTGAAAATAGATTTGTTTTTGATGTTGTTTTGCTCTGTTCTTTTTATTTCTTCCCTCTCTCTTTCCTTCCTATCTTCTTCACTAGTTTACAAAAGTTGTGTGATCTTCTCTTGTCCTCTAGCCTTGCTTCTAATCCCTTCCTCTTCTATTTCTCTGTCCCCCCCCACCCTGAACGCCTTTGAAATTTTCTCCTGAGGGTAAAATCGCTATATTGAGGGCTTATTTACTGCACACATTTTCCTGCTTTTAGATTTTGTTATATAACCACAAATCTAGTTCATACGGTTAAAGGTGGCAAATTAATAGTGACCACAGTTTGTCATTTTCTAAGCTGTGTTTGAGGGTATTGTTTTTCCTGATTGTACTACTTTAGCCAAGATGACATAATTGTTCTAATCAGTTGAGTCAAGTATTTCAAGTCCGAAAAGAAAACAACCTCCATCCCACATAGATATATCTCACAAAACTAGCTTTCAAAATTAATGGAGAAATATACTTCCATGAAAATGAAAACCTGAGGAAATTCATGAACACAAAACCAGCCCTCCAAAATGTTCTGAAGGATATCCTAGAAAGAGATAATGAGGATTACAACTCCATGAACCCAAACAGAATGAAGCTACCAGGCAAGGCAAAAAATTAAATGGGGGGGGGGGGGGCCAACAACAGTAAAGTAATACAATGACAAAGATAAGTCAATAGATATCAGTTATAACGATCAATGTTAATAGTCTCAATTCACTGATCAAAAGAGACTGGCAGAATGGATCAAGAAGCAAGAGATCCAGCTGGAGATTTAGCTCAGTGGCACCATACCTGCTTCACAAGTGCAAAGTCCTGAGTTCAATCCCCGGTAATAAAAAAAAAGCAAGATCCAATACTATGCTGCATACAAGAAACACATTTAATTCAAAAAGAAATTCATAGGCTGAAAGTCAAAGGATGGAAAACAATACTCCATGTAACAGAAACCTGGAAAAAAGCAGAAGTAGCTATTGTATCTGCAGACAAATTGGATTTCAAGCTAAAACTAATTAAAAGAGACAAAGAAGGTCACTATATACTTGCTAGGAGAAAACTCCAAAAAGAAGAGGTAACAATAATAAATATATATGCACCAATTACCAGTGCACTCAACTTTATAAAAGACAGACAAGGAAGGTCACTACATCCTTGTAAAGGGAAAAATCTAAGAGGAAGTGATAACAATGATAAATATATATGCACCAAATACCAGTGCACCCAACTATGTAACACAAATAGTAACAGACATGAAAAATCAAATAACTACTAATACAACTGTAATGGGGGACCTCAATACCCCACTGTCACAAACAGACAAATGAACTAGATAAAAAATCAACAATAAAATATTAATACTGAACTAAACTTTTGAACAAACAGACTTAGTATATGTCTACAGAGTGTTCTAACCCACAATATCAGAATACACATGCTTCTGAGCTGCACATGGGAAGTTTCCCCAAACAGACCACATACTAGCTCACAGAACATGCTTAAGTAAATGCAAAGGAATTGAAATTACACCATGCATATTATCAGACCACAGTGCAATGAAATTGGAAATCAATGGCAAAAGAACAAGAGCCACCTCTATAAACACTTGGATATTAAATAACACCCTCCTGAACAAATGGGTCATAGATTAAATTAAAGAAGAAATTAGATGGTTTCTACAATCAAATGGTAATGCCAATGCAACATACCAAAATTTATGGGACAGAATGAAAGCAATCTTACAAGGGAAATTTATAGCGGTGAATACGCACATCAGGAAAACAGAAGGAGCTCAAATAAACAACCTAATGTTGAACCTCAAGCTTCTAGAAAAAGAAGACCAAGTCAAACCCAAAGCTCATATAAGGGAGGAAATTATAAAGATCAGAGCAGAAGTTAATACAATGGAGATGAAGAAAACTATAGAAAGAATCAATGAATCAGAGTTGGTTCTTTAAAAGATTAAATAAAATCGAAAAATTTAGCCAACTTTATTTAAAAAAGGAAAGAAAAGACTCAGATCCATGGAATTAAGAATGAAAAGGGTGAAATCACAACAAACCCTGCAGACATCTAGAATACAGGTTCTTTGAGAACCTGTATTCTAATAAGATGGAAAACAAAAAAGAAATGGACAGATTCCTATATACATATGAGTTACCAAAGCTGAATCAAGAAGATACAAAAATTATAACCAATATCATTTAATTAAATTGAAGATATAATTAAAAACCTACAAATAAAAAAAAGCCCAGGCCCTGATGGATTCTTTGCTGAATTTTGCAAGAAATTTAGAGAAGACCTAATGCCACTACTTCTCAAACTCTTTAGTCAAATTAAAAGGGAAGCAATACTCCAAAACTCATTCCTGGAAGTATGCATTACCCGGATACTAAAACTAGAGAAGAATCCAACCAAAAAGAGAACTATAGGCCTATTTCCCTAATGAACATAGACACAAAAATCCTTAACAAGATAATGGCAACAGAATGCAGCAAATCATCAAGATTATACACCCTGTCCAAGCAGGATTCATCCCAGGGATGCAGGGATGGTTCAACATGTATCAATAAATGTAATACATTTATATTTAACTATACTACAAAACTGTGATAAAAATAGCATGGTATAATAGATAATGTGGAATAAGAAGAAAAGGTCCAAAGGGGAAGGGGAAGTGGGGTGGGAGGCAGGGGAAAGGAAAGAAGGGAAAGAAAAATATATGAGAAGGAAAACAATGGAAACGAAGTTTTTTATAAATAGGGAGGGGTGGAGGGGTGGAAGGGAGGGAAGGGGAATGGGGAAAAAAAGAAGAACCAAGATATACCATGTACAGGTACAAATTCCCAATGATGAATGTGATCATAATGTACCTAAAATGTACCAATAATTTTAATTTTTTAAAAACGCATGGTATTGGGAAAAACGAAAGAAACAAACAAAAAAAAGACCTGAGGATCAATGGAACAGATTAGAAGATGCAGAACCACCTCCAGACATGCTCAGCCACCTTTCTTTTTGGTACTGGGGATAGATCTCAGGACCTTGCACTTGCAAGGCAGGTAGGTGGTGGAACCACTGAACTAAATCCTCGGCCAAGCACTTTATCTTTGACAAAGGAGCCAAACACTTTCACTGGGAGAAAGATAGCCTCTTTAATAAATGGTGCTGGGAAAAATGGTTTTCCACTTGCTGAAAATTAAAACTAGACCCGTATCTTTCACCATGCACTAAACTAAAATTGATGTGGATCAAAGATCTAAACATTAAAACAGAAATACTAAATCTGCTGGAAGATAGACTAGGTAGAACTCTTGAGGACATTTGTCTAGGTAAAGACTTTATTAACAAAACCCCAATTGCACAGGAACTATCACAAAGAATCAACAACTGGGATCTCATCATACTGAAAAACTTTTGCACAGCTAGAGAAACCATCAACAGAGTGAAAAGACAAACCACCATGTGAGAAAAGTTTTTTGTCAGCTGCTCCTCAAAGGACTAATATCTAGAATATATAAAGAATTTTTAAAGAGACACCTCAAGTTTAAATACCCTATTCAAAAATGGGCATCTGAAACGAGGAGACATTTCTCAGATGAAGTAGAACAGCAAATAATCATATGAAAAAATGTTCACCATCATTAGTCATTTGAAAGACGCAAATTAAAACAATGCTGAGATTCCATCTCACACCAGATAGAATAGCTCTTATTAAGAAATCAACCAATAACAAATGCTGGGAGGGCTGTGGGGGAAAAATGAACTCTTCTTCACTGTTGGTGTGAGTGTAGACTGATGAAACTACTGTGGAAATCAGTGTGGAGATTCCTCAAAAAATTAAAACTAGAGGTTCCATTCGACCCAGCTATTCCCTTCTTGGTATCTTCCCAAAAGAAAAGCATCATACAAGAGTGATACATGCATACCCATGATTATAGCGCCATAGTTTGTAATAGCTAAATCTTGGAAACAGCCCAAATGCCCTTAACATGAATGTAAAAAGTTGTGGGTTTTTTTATACAATGGAGTACTACTCAACCATTAAAGAAAGATAAACTTAAGACATTTATAGCTAAATGGATGCACCTTGAGAAGTGAAATAAATTTGACATACATGTAAATACCACATTGTTTCTCTGGTGTAACAAAGTATAAATGAAGACCAAAAATGTACAGTACATATTGTGAAATAAGAAAAAAATGTTCAAATGAGTAGGGGAGCTAAAAAATGGAAACAAAGCTTTTATAAACAAGGAAGGGAAGAGGGGTTGAAGAGAGGGTAGGAGAATGGGAAAAAAAAAGATTCAAGATATATCTTGATATATTCTTGATAGATTCAAGGTACCAATTCCTTATGATGAATGAGATTATGTATATCTAAAACATACCAGTAAACTTCATTTAAAAATCCCTTGATCCATCAACTATTCGTAACTAGAGATCCTACCTTATAACGGTTGGATTCTAACTTTCAGGCTGGCATTTTTCCCCTTCATCATTTCCTTCTCTTTTTATCCATCATACACAACATCCTATCCTATGATACCCCACCTTTGTGTCCTTTTAAACACCATGAATGTATGTGAGCAGTTGATTTAGGTATGAGAAAATTCTCTAGAATTTTCCATCTCTACAAATGCTCCATTTGTAATTTGGCAAAGTTCTATTATTCACTGATGGCAGCACCCAGGGACCTGCACATGACCAACACAATCAATGGTGCTTCAAACAAACTTTAAATTGGAGGTGATCGAAGTGCCAGATATTATTGCAAGGCCTTTGTATACATTTTTTAAATCCTTTTAACTCCATGAGAAAGGTAATATTGTCATACTTATTTTTCAAATGAAGATGAGGTTCATGAAGGTTAAGTCCTTGATCAGTTGCCCTACTAGTAGGTATGAAGCCAAGCAGGCTAGCTGCAGAGCTCATCCGGTGGCCATTAAAATATGCTAGCTCTCATTTGCACAGTCTGAAATTATTGTGTTATCTGAAGAAACACTAGACAATGCCTGACTTACCCTGTGAATTCTTTGATCATCTGCTAGTATTTGGATCTTGGATAGCCCTCAAAGGCTCATGTAGTAAAGAACTGGTCCCCAGATTGGAGGACTATTTGGAAGAGAGTTCATATTTGGAAGTCTTCAGATCATGTGGGCATGTGCCCTTGAAGAAACTATTGGACCACAGCTTTCCATTCTCCTCCATGAAGTCCTACCATGATGTTCTTCTTCATGTAGGGCTGTAAACAAAAGGGTCTACTCAGTAGGACTGAAACCTCTGAAAAAACAGGGATCAAATTAAACTTTTCTTCTAAGTTGATTAGGATGTTTTGTCCCGGTAATGGAAAGCTGATTAACACATCATCTGTTCAACAATCAGTACTATTAAAGTTCTACACACTGTGCACACAGAGGAAAGTAAGAGCAGAAAACAGTGGCTAAGGGCAGGGGCATATGTCTGGTTTAACCAGTACATGAGCAATGAGGACGTAAGACAGGATATCAGGCAGCCACATCTAGTTGGGGTTCTGAAAACTCTCTAGAGTTGGGTAAGCAGTGGAGAGGAGTGTGTTAGAGAAAGAGACTGAGCCCTCAGAGATGATAAAAATGGCCAGGGAACATCCCGAAATGCTTCTGCAAAGCCTCACTACTCTTGACTGACATGCTCCATGCTGGTGCACATGCTACCCTAGGGGCCAAGACGATGTCACCGTGCCACAGAACTGAATACTACACGTTCATTCTTTTCTCCCATGAGCCAACTTTCTAAGGCCAGAACAGACAAGTGTTGTAAAGGAACGGTCTCACACAGGCACATCCTAGGATTAACATTATCTCAGGAATATCTCCAGGACAGCCGACGGAAAGAGCAAAAAGCCAAAAGAAACATGTTTTATTGAATTGACAAAGCATAAAATAGTTGTAGTTCCTTAGACAATTACATTGCTATAAAAATTACATTGCGTGATATAATTACTAATGGCTTGAAGAGAAATAAACAGTTAAACAAAACCAGGCCCAAACTATGAAAATGTAAACCATATAAATCAAAATCATAAAACAATTACTCAATTCTCAGAGGCTTACTTAATATATACATATGAAATTTCTTATACACATACACAATAAAATCTCATAAAAACCATCACTATGAAGCCAACCAGTGTACAAATATGAAAATAAATCTTTATCTTTAACCTCAATTTTATATTCAGCAGGGGGCTATGTGGCTTGGATTTATGCAAACAACATCTAGTATTAAATAATCAAATGTCACATACATTGTATAAAGCAGCAAGTGGAAAAATAAATTATGAAAACACACAGGGCTTAAAGTTAACAGTGAAAAAATGCCTCTTTACTTGACATTATGTTCTATAATCAAATTAAAATAGTGTCCAATGTCTCAGGATACATAAAAAAGGAGTGTAGCATAATTGTGATTTTGAAAATTTTTAGAGAAAAACAGGGACAAAGTAAGTTACTTCTATAGGAACATGTAAATATATATATATAATTATATCAAATGAAGTACATATATCAAATTAAGTCTAAGTTAAAAACATTATTTTGTCTTTATTAAAAATGCATCCTAAATTTGATAACACCTTCATAAAATCAAATTGTGGATAAATAATCATGATCTCGCAGCATGACAGCTCAAGGAGTTTTAAGTAGCTTTTCTTTATACAATATTGCTATCCAGAGATATAAATCTCTAATTTGGCAAAGTATCCACGCTTAGTTAAAAATGATCAGTCTGTCTATCAAAGGCACACAGGTGATCTCTGCGTCAATTTGGTGTGCTGACGATTCAAAGGCAAGGAGCGAGCTAATACTTCTGCATTAAAGGTACTCTCTTATTTACAGGTTGTGAAACACATGTAACGAGACACTTTGGAGAAATAAATAAAAGTAATAAAATAACATGTATCCTAACACAGTTTCCTGCACCAGAACCCAGACGTGTGTTCCATTTATCAACCTACATACATACTATTAGGTCCAACATCACCGGGGCTCGATATACACCACAGAGACAAATAACAAATGCAAAGGTTTGGCTTCTACATACCACGTGTCACAAAAAGAACCACTCCCATTGCACATTTATTTTGACAATTTTCCACAAGCAAGCATGCTTTTTGGCTTGAAATGTCACTGTTTTTTTCTTTTCAGGGAACAAAAACCATAAAATACAAAACTAGAATTCATGGTAGAGTTACTGAGGATTCAATTTTCCAGTTAAAATACTAAATGTCTTTGATAGGAAGAAAACAACATGCTTTGAAAAGCTAAATGATGCTGTGGCTCTTTTATCTTGTCATTCTCCATTTTAAAAAAATAAAGCTTGAGGAATTTAAAGTTTGACCATGAAAATAACAAAAAGGAAATGATTGCTACATAGAATTCTTCTAATTTTCAACAAAAACAAATGTTTTTAACTAGTATAACCCAATAATAGGCTATTAAGTTTTTCTAGCAAGCTACTTGGAGCCTGGAGCTGGACGAACAGAAATAAGTTAAAAATCTATAGCTGGGAACAACTTAACTCATTCAGGTCACTGAAAGCTAGGCACTGCTGGCAATCTTTGGGTCATGTACTGGCTCCTCCGGCTCCTACACACATCTTGACTGATGGGGAAGACTGGCAATTCAGTGGTTCTTCATATATTTGAAGAGCCCAACAGTCAACACTATTGTAATTCCAGAATGCTCTCGTTATCTTCCAAAGCCCACACACCCTTCCACAGTCATTCCCAGTTCCCCTCTTTCTTTAGCCTCTGACAGCCCCTGCAGGGTGTGTATTTGTAGGTGAAAAGGGATTTTGTTCTGGATATTGCATTCAGTAGTATAGACTACGTATTTTCATTAGAATTTCCCACACTAAATTGTGGACTTTGTAAGTATTCTGAGATTATGAAGTACCCCCTTCTATATAAAACTTTTTTCAAACTTGTTTTTTCACACGTAAAAATAGATTTTTCTTTTACCACTAGAGCCTAAAAGTACCATTTTTTTTCTTCAATTGAATTCTGTTCTCATTTCAGAAGTGAGAAAAAAAGTGAGAAAAATCAATACTGCGGTATTAAAAAAAAAAGGCAGGACTAAGCAGAGTCCTTCTTAATAGTAGGTCATTGTGCTGCACTTAACTGTTGATTAAAGTGCTGCAGAATCTAAGCAGTGCTGAGCCCTGCAATGCCTTTGAGGCCAAGCTGCCTGTTCTACAGAGAGAAAACAGGCCTTGCATGGGCTGGTGACAGGCCCAGGACCACTAAGTTAGTTAACAGTGAAACAGAATGACTACTCTCTTTTACTAGTATCAACTATTTTTGGGAAACACTGTTAACTACAAAGACAGCTACCTCATGGGTCTAACTATGTTGATGGGATTTGGCTACAGTTTTTTGTTTTTGTTTTTGTTTTTGTTTTTGTTTTGGTACCGGGGATTGAAGTCGGGTCCTTGCGCTTGTGAGGCAAGAGGCAGAACCACTGAGCTAAATCCCTGGCTTGGCTACGGTTTTGAAATAAGCATGTGATTTTTTTTTTCACTCCATTAAAAACATTTACATGGTATATCCGAAGAGTCTGTGAGGACCAAGGGCCCAAAGCACTCACAGAGATCACAGCAAAGAAGATCTAAGAGAGCCGGGGATTGAGGGGACTTGAGACTACAGAGGGACCACTCTGTAAATTCTTCATACGACAGTGTCAGTAGGATGAGCAAAGACAAGTCACAACATTCAGTATTCTGGAAATGAAAGACTTCACAGCTGAGGGTGTTTAGCATTTAGGCATTGCAACAGCTCTTCATCTGTGCTGACTTTTTGGAAGTGGTCCCAGCCAGACTGGTGATGGACTTGCTGTCAGCCTCCTCAGTTCTTTTCTTCACTTCCCTGGAGGAGTGGGGTGGAGGAGAGGATTACTGAGGTACAAAACTAAGTCCTAGAAGCAACCCTGAGCGACTGCATGAGCCATCCAGACACTGTCCTAGATTCTCTGTGGGTGGAAAAGCACATCACCTTCACAAGAATCCAACTGAGTTTGCTGTGCCCCATTTTAAATGTGAGGAACTGAAGCCAAGAGGTCAAGAAATTTCTCTTAGGTCACACAAATGAAGACATGGGACGCAGACCATGTAGGCTGGCTCTGGTGTCTATATTCTGAACACACACACACCCTACCTTCCCTCTCCCCTGAGGGTTTGGGAGGCTGTATCTTTGACACCTGCACAATTCATTCCCCAGCACTCTGGATCCTGGCTCCTATCCCCACAGGAATGCCTAGGACCCCGAACAAACCAAGGAAATTCTTAGTTATTTTTCTCATTGCTGAGACAAAATACCCAACACACAATGTTAAAGGAGGAAAGGTTTATTTGGCTCACAGTTTGTAGATGCTGCAATTCATAGTAGGCTGGCTTCAAGCAGGGTGGATGGTAGAGGGGTATTGCAAAGGAGAAATAATCCATGCCAAGCAGGCAGGTGAGAGTACATTACCCCTCTCTCTGTCCCTTATATTTTACGCAGGCTACCTGCCCTAGGGTGGGTGTAGCACTCACACCCTTAATCCTATCCAGAACTATGCTAAACCAATCAGGGACTGGTTTAGTATTCACACACTCTTGATCCCAGCACCACACACTCTAGATCCAGCCACCACTGAGAGCTCTTCCTATGACAGCATGTGGCTTTAGGGGGACATCTAGACACAAGCCATAGCAGAACTTTTACTTTAATTATACACAATAGCAGAGGGCACAATGGAAAGTTCATACCCATGTGGGACTATCTTTGCTTCCTCCCTAGTTTCTTTAAAGAGGCAATTAATATCCTCTTCTCCCATATCTTACAAAAGCCCCCCAAGGAAGTGTCTAACAGTAGTCTCTGGGATGTCTGAAGTCCCACCGTAGACAAGATGAATGATTCTGTGGGTGAGCATGACAGTGTATCCCCAAGGAAGCCCCAACGACTCTACCTTCCTATGTTGTGACTGGTGCTCCCCCACCACCGGGGCAGCTTTGCCCCTCCCCTGAGCCAAGCCAGGCTCAGCCAGGACGTCCAAGCCCAGGAGTTAATAATGCCAACCACCGCGGCCTCCTCCTGCTTGATGCTTTGAGCTGCCATTTCAGAAGTTCAGGGTTTTTGACGGACAGAAACCACCAGAGTGCCATGGGGGATGAGATGACACACTAAGAAGCCACAGGAGGAAAAGGTAAACTGAGCCACAACACCTAGGAGCTGTGTGACTCATGAAACGTCCCCCAAACTGCGGACAAGAGACCCAGCCTGCGCTGGTGAACTGTGAAAAACTAAAAATGGCTGCTTAAGCAATTAAATCTTGGGATGCTTATTAGGGAGCTAGCTGTTAAGAGAAACTCCTCAAAATAATGTTTTATAGAAATAGTATGATCCATGCCATTTCAAACTTTTAAACTGCTACATTAAAAAAATGTAAAACAATGTGAAATCACCGTTATTAATATATTTAACATAGTGTAGTACAAATATTACCATTTCTGCATTAACACATTAATGATAGGGCCATAATTTGTATGCCTTGCTGCTGGGCAGCTCTGAACAACCAGTGGTACACACATGTCTATCCCATTGGGCAGCATGGGACAGTCTCAGTGAGTGCTAAAAGCCTAATGGCACAGTCATACCTGTACTCCCCCCCAACCATGGTTCCAGCTGGCAGGAGTGTGTCTGTGCCATTAATTATGAATGAGATATCTTATAATTTGTATACTGTCTTCAAAACCCAGTATATATTTAATACTTTATTTCAAGCATCTAAGCGGCTACTAAAGCTTCAGAATATTCTGATGAGTCCTCACTTTTGGAAAATTCCATATAGTGAGTCAGAAGAAAAGATATGTTAGCAGGAAAACACATTAAGTAAACAGAAACTAACTCTCCCTGTAGCCACTAATAAATGCTATGATGTTTTCACATTTTCCTTATTTAACAGACATCATGCACACACACACACCAACACTTACACCTGACAGGTGAGCAGTATCACCTCACCTCACAGATAAGGAAACAAAGTCTAAGGAAAAGAAACAGAACCAACCCATGACATCCTGAAAAAGTTAGCTCAGACCTCTGACTCTAGAATGGTCAGAAGAATGTGCATTGTTTAAGCCACTATTTGGGTCGTTCCCACGTGCAGGAATTTGTTATGGAGCACAGAAAATTCCATCTTGGTCATTTTGACATTTAACAAATGCCCAGTCTATGCCAGGCTGTGGGGTCCTTAGCTAGAGAGCAACGAGGGAGAGGCAGATGTCTAAACAGCTAATGACAAATTCCCAGAGAGCATCTTACACACATACCACGTGTTGCAGGATCTGCAGATCTTCGTGGAGACTCTGACATTAGAGGAATCTCTTGAAAGAGCAGGGATTCGCCTGGGGAAGGGAATCCAGGTGCAAGGAACAGTGCGACAAAGGCTGAGGCCTAAAAGAGCATGGCCATGCTTAGACACAGAGGTGGCTATGTCTACAGACTATCGTTCATCCTGAGGAAAGGGGTCTGGTCAGGCCATGCAGGACTATCAGCCCCATGCTCAGAAACCTGGACTCCGAAACCTACCATAAGTAGGACAACAATTGTGGGGTTGAAGGCAAGAAAGTAAATATTAATTGAATTTTTGTTTATAAAAATTCCACAGGTTGCAGGGTAAAGGATGACCTAATACTGGAGAAGATCTGAGGCAGAAACTTATGTACTAACCAAGGTAGGAAATGTGAAGCCTGAGTGAAAGGAGAGATAGGGCTGTGGGGATCAACAGACATACACAACCATTACTGAATGGACAGGGCTCAGAATCCACTGGAGGGAGAGGGTGAAGAGCGAGCAGAAGGGCAGAAAATGTCAAGATTGAGTCTGGGTGACTAGGTTTTAGTTCTGATTTTGCTAGATTCCTGAACCAAGAACAAGATAAAGACAGATAAATACGTTACGATTTTGGATTTACTGAGTCATTCTACCAGTACATCTTCCATTTGGTGACTCAGAATATGCTCGTGGCATTTGTCGGAGGAAGTAAATAGTAGTTCTAAATACAGAAGTAGAATGTCATCAATTAGAGATGGTTTCAGAAGCAATAGGGATAGAAGACACCCAGCAGGGGGAGGCAAGCAACTGCAAAATGGAATCCTGAGTGGCCCAACGCTTGTGTGCCAAGCCAGTGACTCAGGTTAGTAGAGTCCTGACTCCACCCAGCTCTGTCACTGATAAAGCTGATTAAACACTCTAATTCCCAAAGTTCTCATATGTCAAGTGGGTGTGATAATCACAACATCCTCACAAGGTAATTCACAACTCTGCCTTCTGAAAGGTCCAATGACCTCTATCAGCTATGTACCAAATGGCTGTATGGGTTATGTATTCTCATTTTTTTCCCTGTAATGTTGAACTGTAAAGCTTACTTTTTATACCCTTGATTTCCTATTGAACCTAGCATAGAGCTAAGCACATACTAAGTTTTTCAAAACAATGAACACATTATTGAACCTGAAAGCAAATATTAATGGGGAAACCCATATCTTTCCTCTGGCCTTCCGGTTCTTTAATCTACCAAAAATGCACGCATGCCTCAATTTAAAGAAATCAGAAAGATACAATTCCAAACATCTAAAAGAGGTTTAACACTGGGGAAATTAAGTGGCCTCACCAAACACTAACAAGTGCTTAACTGCACTGGTAAAAATATCACGTATAAAAAAATGAAACAATTATACTTTAAATGACAACAGCTCTTGTACTCAAATGATACATCAGCCTGAGCTTTTTGTATTTTTCTCCAGTCTCACACTGTTGATCAATTAAATCCCTTCTGAACTTGAAACTGCTGCACAACATTAAAGCCTGTAGTTCTGATAACAACAAATTTATTCATCAACAGGACCGTGGTTAGGAAAATGGCATCACTGCACTACAGGAAAATTGCACTTCTAGCAGAAAAGTTTTCCTGGGATTGAGAGATTTTCCAGGAAAAAGCAAAGCAGTTCAAGCTGTTAACCAAACACATTACGACCTCCCTTCAAAATCAAAGTCTATTTCAGACAGCACAAAGGCATACAGTCTTCCCGCTCATGTTTTATGACATTACGTGGAGCAGAAGGGAGCATGCTGAGATCACTCCATGAGATCTAAGTCAAGGACTTAAGTATTTTACATAATGTGCAATTTTCTAAAGGCTGTAAAACTTTTTAAAAAATCATTGTTCTACCTGTGGAGACTATAACTTTTTCATTTAAGACTTCAGTACTTTGAAAAGCTAATCTGAAGGCAGAGAATAAAGAAAAGCTTTCACATATTCGCTTTATTTATAATTTTAATATTCAACACATCACTAACGTAACTAGAGGTCCAAACTAGAGCACAATGCAGTAACAATACAAAGAAAACCTCCACAGGTGATTCAAAAGAAACTTGTCAATTGTCTAAAGTTTAAAAATAACTATGACCTGACCACTGCACAGTTGAAGTGACCTTCTCAAAAGGCCTTTGGACACCAGGTGTTTTAAGTAAATCAACACAAGCTGGTGTCTAAGCTTCCCTGTAAACAGGGCCAGTGGCTGGGTGACCCAACGGGCCATACAGGAACAGATGGCAAGGAGGAAGAAGGCAGCTCACAACCACACTTGCATCCAAGATATGATAGAGAATCGATTCCACACAG
This sequence comes from Heterocephalus glaber, assembly GCF_000247695.1. The sequence goes on from NW_004624811.1 coordinate 10,853,675, forward strand.
CAGGTATAAACAGGGCACTTTGTATGCATTTAACTTTAATAAGACAATTGAGTGTTAAATACGATTATTCAGTGGAGTAAAAGCTATTTATAGAGAACCACATACTATCACTGTTGGAAAGGAACTCTGGGATCACTTTATTCATCCTTCTTTTTCATTTTACAGATCAGAGATCCCTTAAGGCAGGGGTTTGCTGAAAGCCCGGCAGCTATTTAGGAGTAGATTAAAGAACGGACTTTCAGTCTCCTCTTACCACAGTCCTCCAGTGTGCCTGGCAATAGTAACTATGTATAGCTCAAATATCTCTCATCCAAAATGCTTGGGACCATAAATGTTTCAAAATCTGAAGTTTTGTGGACTTTGGAATGTATGTATAGAACTCACCAACGGACTATCCCTAACCCAGAAAGTCAACTCAGAAATAGTGCAAAATTTCAAAACTTTTCAACCATCAGAATCTGTGCCAAAAAAGTTCCAGACTGTGAAATGGTTGGGATTTTCAGATAAAGGACACTCAACCTGCCCAAGGTCTGTAGCCATGTCCTTTTCTGCGGTGTGGGTGCAGCAACTCAGCAACCCACAGACCAAGGCAAAGGCCGCACCCAGCCCTTGCTGGGCATCAACTCGTGGGCTCCTCCTACCCTCTGCCCCAGCATCCACCCCACCTCCATCCGGGAATTCTTACCTCCACACTGGTGATACACCAACACAACCACGTGAAAAAGTGAGAACACTAACCAGTTCAACAACTATCCCGTCTTTACAAAGGCAAACACTGCCTCACCAAACTTCTCCTTTCTAGATACAGCTTGTTCGACCAAAAGAGCTGGTGTGCCCAGAGCACAAGGAAACCATAACTGACCTGCTTTATAAAGGATTAACTCTGGCTATTTAAAAAATTAATTCATTTATTATTGCAATATTGGGACCTGAACCCTGGGCCTTAGCACTGAGCTACATACTTAGTCAATTCATTTCATTTTGTTTTATTTTAGAGACAGGGTCTTGCTAAGTCACCAAGGTGCCCAGGCTGGCCTTATGGTCCTCCTGCCTCAGGCCGCCAGAGTGATGAGATCACAGGAGTGTACCACCACAGCCAGCTACTCTGGCTTTTTGACAAATGTGATATTAGTACATGATTCTACTATAATCACAGACAAAAAAAAATTGTGTGATAATTCAGCTGAATCTATACCAGTTTAAATATTTGCCTTTCTTTTTTACCTATTGTAGGCTACACTTGAAGTCAGAAGGGGTTTTTGCTTTAACTAAAGATGACTTCCAGCAATGTAAAGCAGAGTTTCCATTTACCCTGAAAAGGTGAGAATATTTAAAGCTGCTGAGTGTAAGCCCAGGGCATCTTCCAAGCCCGACCACACACTCCTATCAGGTGGGACACCTGAAGTCTTGGTACCTGCTTCCTCATCCCCCACATTAGAGAAGCCGCCTAGTCCAAGCCCCTAGCACAAGCATCCACTAACAGAAGTCTAGTCTATTACCTACTATGACACCAAATCATTAATTGAAAAAGCTTTTATCATTAAAAATACTCTCAATGTTTACTAGCAGAAGAGGTCAATTATCACAATAAAGATTCTTATAAAATCTCAATCAGAAAAAGAATTATGCCTAAAATCATGTGTTTTTTCCTTAACTACATATTAACCTGAATTTTATTTATGTATTTTTTTCCTTGGGGGATATAATCCTTTTAGGCCAGTAGAGAATCATTTTTCCATTTATGGCAGAAAAACCAAGCAGAAGAGATAAGTCTGGCAGGTAATGTCATGTCCTAAGAGCACTCCAAGAATTAAAACACAAACATTTACATCTAAGTTCTTTAGTGATGCAATTTTCATTCTAACCTACATCCCAAAAATGTTACCACCACCACCTTAGCTTAATAATTACCTAGAAATAGTTTTGATAAAGTGATTCCAACTGGCATGATATACAATTTGCTTTCCTGGGTTTTGTTATCTTTTTACCCAGGAAAATGTCATAATAGATAGTTGTATTTGTCATAGTCCCTAATGTTTAAAAATCTGGTTCCTGGTGATGACTCATACAAGTCAGATACAAGTTAGCTTCATGGTGACATTTTACAGAAATGTCAGCACCTCAGATCCACCTGTTTTGTTTTGCAATAAAGATATTCTGCCAGTGTTCACAGGGAACAAGCAGCATTACCAGTTTCTCTAAATATCCATGTGTATTTGTTTCTCCTACCATGACTGAAAGACAGGACAACGTTTTCCAATGTAAACTCTAGCTGCATATTATGGTCAAGACATTTGACATACGCATTAGCTAAATAAAAATTCAACCCTAAATCTAGTTTTCCACACATAAGGCAAACCTTACCGAGCAAGATGGAGGACAGCTTCCACGATATTGGAACCATCTTTGGCACTGGTTTCACAGAATAATGCCCCATACGTCTGCAGAAAAAGAGTATACACAATTCAATGAAGTCTTTCATTGGGTTCCTTTTAATTTTAGTTATTAAAATCAATAATTTAAAATATTGTCCTGTTTATAGTCAATAAATTAAAATATTTTTCCTTAATACCTAAGAAATCAAATTTAGAGTTTCAACACTTAACTTGAGCATAGTTAATCTAGGAATAGTTCCTAATCAGTGGATTTTTATTTTGTGTTAAAGAAGTACAAATTCGTGTTTTAAGATTTTGCTGCCAATAATCATACACATGCTACCAAATGTTCTGTATCAACTAATTTTAAAAAGATAAAAATGATAGTTTGGGATGGACTGTCCGTCACAAGTTTGCTTTTCACCAGCAGTAAAGGTCTATTCTCCAGCACACAATCATCTTTCCTTTTAGGATCCAGCAGCTTAAGCCAAGACACATTTTCTAGTCCTGTGTCATTCAACCTCCCAGCAATTAGGTATTCTGTATATAAGATTGATAATCATATTCTTCTGCTATAGGCCTTTCAGAGCCCTTCCTCCTTCTTTGAAGAGAAATATTTAAAGACTTTTTCCATGGAAAACAGAGCCCTGCTTGATGTGGCTTTGGCCAATCTTCTAGCTTTATCTTCTACCCTATCCCCTCTCTCACAAAGCTTTAGTTAACATGAACTTCCCTGTGTTTCTCCAGTGGCCCAAATTCCCCGACTTTAGGAGTTTTGCACTTGCTCTTGATTATCTAAGCCACCCTCTACTTCCACCAATCCCTTCACCAATCTCTTACTTAATGTTTGGATTTTAAGGTAACCTTTTTTGGGGGGGGGGGGGATACCAGGGATTGAACTTGGGACCTTGCACTTGCGAGGCAGGTGCCGGAACCACTGAGCTAAATCCCTGGCCCAAGGTAACCTTTTTTTGAAGTTAAGATTAAGTCATTTCTAATCCTGAAAAGTCTATATCTGGTCTTAAAACTCTCCAGTGCTCTATTTTTTTGTGCATAGCACCTGTCACAATTGTAATTGCTGGAGTTATTTTTGTGTCCTTGTCTAACAAGTTGAAGATACTTTCTCTTAATAAAACAGAATTGGGTGTATTGTAGGCCTGGGTGTGGGCTAAGAATTCCTCTGAGGGACAAGGGGAAAATTTCATTGTTGCTCTGGAGCAGGGAGAGAGAAAAGCAGGAACAATGGGAAAAGACTCCAGAATGAGGCCTTTACCTAACACCTCCCAGATCCATAGAACACCTACATATATCACAAAGTGAGTGTATTTCTAGGTGAGTGCTGTTGCTTTTATACCCAGAACATTATGGGATGAATTAGAGACTGCCTCTGAGGATACAGGAGGGTGAAAATCATGAGCTACATTAGGAAACAAACCTTGTAGACTGAGAAGCAATAAAACTGGCAGGTGTCCAATAACTGCTAGTTCTAGAAGGGCTCATCAGGAAGAAAGTCTGTTTTGTGGACTGAGTAAGTATCAGCCTATGCAATGCCAAGGACTGTCTGCTTTCTCTCTGGTCTTTGCTCAGCATGTAATGAAGTGTTTGTAATATGATGGGCACAACTAAGCACGTATTGAATGCATCTCCCCTGCGTTTCACAGTTTCAATGTTTTTCATATTTGTTTTGCAGTTCTTAAATTTAAAACAAAATTTTCCAACTTAAGATGGTAAAATGAAACTTCATTTTAAAGCTCCCGTACATTTGCTGCTGAGTCCTTTCTTGGTGCTGATACCAGACACCATATCAACATCAAATCCATGTATTACAGTGAGTGCAAATGAATTCCTTGGACGGGTAATATAAGTCATGAGAGGGCCATAAAGCATTCGAACAAAGTGATAGCGAAAGGAGAAAAGCACCGGTCCATGGTAACAAACTGCACAGGAATAAACTTAAACCCTTATACAAATGCATAACCAAAAATAATTTTAGACTAGTCTAACTAAGCACAAATCTTTGAAAAAATTTTTAAAAAGAAGGCTTCCAATTCTCTTCTACTCAGGTGAGGCACTCTTCCATCTCCTGTCCCTTAGCATGGTAACCCTCTGGAACCAACTTATCTTTTCAAAGCAGAACCTTTATCTAGGTTCCAGGGCTAGAAGAGAATTCCAGGAACACAGTAAGAGGGCAGGACAAAGATGGCAAGATGATTTCAGCTCATCTTTGTCAAAGATACTCAATGATGATGTGACTGCTTTCCCTTTCTGACAGATTTACTCCTTGCTTATGCTGTGCAGGAGGCAGGGCACCAGGAGTTCTATAGGGTAAGTAGGACATTGTCCCATGAAACATGGTGAGGCTGGTCAAAGAGCCTCTTAATCAGAAGATAAAAGTGAAGGCTGATGATTCCAAAGCCTCTAAACTCCTATGTTCTTTTCCAATTCAAACCTCCTCTCCCTCTTACCATGGCCAGTTTTTCTCCAAAATATCCTGGCACACATTTCTGTCCCTCTGCAGCAGCAGTGTCACGAAGATCAGACTTGTTTCCAACCAACATGATAGGAACAGTCTCATGAGATGCATCCTACCATGAAGAAAAAATTGGGCATGGATCAAACACTGGAAAAATTATGATGACATCACTGATGATGGTAATACCAGCAGCAGCTACCAGTCCAGTTGCCCTCGTGTGTCAAATGATGTATTCAAAATTTGGTGAGTGAAAGTGTGTAAATGTAAGCACACTTTCACTGCATTCATAATCAATGTAAATCATATTTCAGTAGCACAAACTGAGTACTTATTACCACTGACCAAGTCTTATTGCCAATTGTGACATTATACATATTTGTTACAATTAAGATAAGATCTTTAAACCTCAAAGTATTTCTAAACACAACCACACTTTTTATTCCCTATTTACAGGTAAGAAAACTGAAATTCAGAGAGATTAAATAAGATCCCATAATAATCAGGGCCTGGGTCCACTGACTCTATTACCCCCTATTATACAATGTTCCATTTTCAGGTTAATGAAAAGGGTAAATGAAACTGGAATTAACTGCCTTTACAGCAAAGGAAATATGCATCCGCTAGTTTCTTGTCACTAGCACACAGAGCACTACAAACCAATATAAACTTAAAAGACATACCCACAGCAGCACACTAGGTTGGAGTGGCCACATAATTTTATACAACTCTTACTTCAAGCAATGCTGATTACAAGTCAATTTCATTCACAGGTGCAAAACCCAAGCAATTCTTCAGCTTTCAAGGAATGAGATTCGAGCTCAAAAGTTCCACATTTACTGCTCTCGTTTACAACAAAAGCAAAATTTGAGTCATAAAGGTCAACAGTTTTCTCATAAGCAAATTGACTTCTAATCATTCAAAGTTATAGATTCTAAAGCTAATTTTCAGATCAGCATATGCAGAATGCCACGCCATCCCAGAATTCACAGTGGGCAGGGCTACTGGCACTTAAAGTGTGATTGCAGAAATAAGGCTGGGACCCCGCTACTCCTACCAGCTGGCACTCACTAGAAGCATAAGATCAGTCTCTTTAGGTTTCTGCATCAATTTCCTCATCTATGAAATGGAAGGGGTTAATAAAGGCACATTCTACCTTTGCCGGGCAGGCAATGATGAGGATAAAAGATGATAAGCTGACCAGCACAGAGAAACAAGTTTCTCCTTCTTAATCAAGAAAGCAGCGCCCTGATATCCACATGTGGAACGTACCCTTTGTCTAAAACTATCTGGGTGCTCATTCAGTTTGAAGATACACCTTGTACAAGATCGAGACATGAGCCTTAAAATGAAGTATTTGACTTTTCTCTTCAGACAATGCTTCTTTACTGAAGGCCTCAGAAGGCAGTGAAAGCAAAGGGGAGAAGGGTGCAAAGGTCTCCCCAAAACTTGCTAGTCCATCCATTTCTGCACTCGGGAACTGTGCTCTTGGGTGGTCTCCTCAGAATCCCCTGGGAAGTCACTGATCAAATATTTACTTGTTGTTAGCCCAGAAGCTGAACATCTAAATGGTTCCCCAACGTCATACAGGTGAAGGCTGACACCTTCTTCAAGTCTTAGCTTGAACATGGCCTTCTTGGTGCAACTGCCCAACGGCACTAATGAAAACTGCAGTCCATTTCCTTATTATAGTGGCCTGCATCTGCTTTCTTTTTGCTTCTGTAACATTTGTCCTTTCTGTCGTTGTTTGTTGCTTGCTGTCAAGTCTCCTCTACTAGAATACAAGCTCCAGAAGGACAAAGCACTTTGTTTTAGTGATAAATCCCAAACACCCAGAAAAGTAGGTGGTTGGAGCAGAAACTCGAAATATCTTTTTTTAATTGTTGAGGTCTTGGGCATCAATCCCAAAGGCAGTAAACTTCTAAGCAAAATCCCCTGGCCTTTTCTTTTTTTTTGAGACAAGGTTTCCCTAAGTTGTCCAGTTGGAACCTGAAATTACAATCTTCATGCCTCAGTCTCCCTAAGTGCTAGGATTACAGGTATGCACAGATATTTGTGAATGTGTAAAAGTCAGAAAGAAATCTCAAGTTTCTCTGTTCAGCTTTACCTAGTCAATCAAAAAATTATTCAAGATGGGTAAGTAAATGGCTATAATTTGATTTTATCAATTTTATTATAGATTTTATAACCTAGTGGCTTTCAATCAAAGTAAACAAACTATCAATTCAGAAGATTCATTCACTGCTTCTCAATCCTCTGGCCCATCTCAGTGTCAGGACCATTCTCTTGTACCCAATTTATGGTGGCCATGAAAATGGTCCCTATAGGACTGTCTCAAATTAGAAAGAGGCATGAAGAAGCGTTCTCCTCCTATGCAAAAGTCTGTATCCCACAATGTCTATGGCTTTCTCACAACAAATTTAGTAATTCACCTTGAATAGTTTTATTCCTCCAGACCCTATGAAAAATGGAGGCCACTGGCTGAAATGGTTATGTGCCACATGTACTTGTTCAGCAATAAATGGATGTGGGTTGGTTGAGATCAGAACTATTTTATAGTGGCTTACATTGCCTTTCTTGAGCATACTCTCAAATTTTAAAAAGAAGACTAAGGATAAAACTTCAACAGTATAAAGCTTCTGAGTTCTGTTTGTTCCTCTGAGTAGACAACTCTCCTCTGTGTAGGAACAGTACCCTAGAATTCCTTTCTTTTCATTAAAGGCTTCCTCCATAAACCAGCTGCTCACTTCAGAGCTTTCTTCCAAGTAGCAAGCAGTGTTGAGTCACGAGGTCCAATTAAATCCCTCATTCTACCCCTAATTCCTAAAAAATACTATAGCCAAGTGCCATATACCTTCTGTGCTTTGGATTTCTCTTTGTAAGTAAAAATATGTTTTGGACTTCCTTTCACAGATGTTACAGAGACAAATGTAACATGAAAAAGTTTTTGAAATAAAAATGTGATACACTTGCATTGCATTTATAGAGATTTGTCATATTTTCAAAGAATAAAGGACATATTTATCATTGTTGAAATAACACTGTCAATGGTAGTCCTTTCTCTTATTACATTAGTTAGAAAGGGAACATTAATTTCAGAGGCTAACTTTGGATCAGCAAGAAATCACTTGTTTATCCATTACAACAATTTCATTTTTGCTTAATATTATCAAAAATATCCCTATCTGAAAAGGCCTATTAGCTACTAGTTTACTTTTCAAGATGGTTTGCTGCATCATGGCTTGAACTATACTTTTGTATTTTAACTACTGGCAGCACATTAAATGTAGTTATCTCATTTCCTACTTTTACAATTGTTTACCACGAAACCAAAAGATATGAAAGTATCTTGAATGAAGACACTGTTTTGCTTAACCACAGATATCACCCCCACATGTTAAAAATGCCAACTGGTATTTCAGAGGGATCTTGTGGTATCTAAAGGTCCTATACCATGATCAGAAGATGGTTGGGAACATAGTTGTGTAGCATTCAGCCCTCGGCACATGCTCGTATCCAGATGATGTTGCTCATGCTCACTGAAGCCCCTCTACACACCGGACCATACCACACCCCAACCACATCAACTCCTCGTTGGTCAAGGCTGCTGTTTCTTAGATTTCCTGCATTTTTACCTCATTACATGAGCTTCTGATTTTATCTAGGAGAAACCAGAAGTTCCATTCTCAGAAGCTACCCTCATTGTGACCTTGGTATTTATGTAACTCTCAAGAAAGAGCAAGTCTGCCAAGTGCAACTGTTTCTGAAAGCACACATCGCTGGCTTCTCATCAAGTTCATGCCAACAAAGAAGAGCAACAAACATGATTTTCCAAAACAGTCTATAACTCCCCCAGGTAATTTTCTGGTTCTTCATTCCACTTCCTTACCTCAATCATATCCATCCATTCTCGAACGTTAAGAAAGCTTTTCTCGCATGTAACATCATACAGCAGCAAAACACCACCTGCTTTCCTGAAATAAGACTTGGCAATACTTCTGAACCTGGAAAAGACAACAGCACATAGTCACTCTAACAGCTCGGTGCTGCCTCATTCTTCATCTCCTTTATGCTCATTCCTTCCTCATCAAGTTTTGGCTCTAATTGAGAAGCCTCTAACAACATGTTGCTCTGAAATAGCCCTCAACAAGATCTCAAATGGCCTAGTAAAGGGAACAAGATGAACGTCTGGGTGAGTGATTTTTAAAAAGCCAATCATTTTCTCCACCAAACAACTCCAAGAATGTCTACTCATCCCATAACCACAGTGAAAGCATACTTTAAAAAATTTTAGCCTCATCAACAAGCTACCAGAACCCACCTGTGGACTCAGAGGAGTGTGGAAGGAGATGCAGAGGGAGGAAAGTCACTGTGGGGTTAGTGTCAGGGAGTGTAATGGGTGGACAGAAGAATACAGGGCACCACCACGTGCCAGAAGCTTTGTATTCATGAGTGGGGTCTCATTGGGGCAGAGCACACTTCAGTGTATACAAGTTCTCAAGTCCGCACTGTACATCAACTGTGGTGCTTCTCTTAGCCATTAAAATGGTTAAAACTAGGGCCATGTCAACCACAGATACCTTTAAAATGATGGAACCTCCAGTCTGCTGGAGATCATCACCTCTACGAAGGCAAGCATTGGTCTGTTCCTCACTGAATCTCCGCATGCTGAATAGGGACTGGTACAGAGTTTATTTTTTGAACAACTGAGTAGATCGTCCCCCAAGGAGTTAGCAAGAAAAGGTATCATCACTAGATGTGATTCTGCTGTTTAGTTTGTGTCTCTGCTCTTGAGCCAAGGGGAGCGGACGAGTTTTCTTCTCCATTATCTGTTGATGCACAGCTAAGCAGCCCCTCACACTGTCACTGCTTTCGGGATGTTTCCCTCTCCAAAATTCCCTTGTTAGGAAAGTGCACCTTCTTTGTCCCATCTAAACACCAGCTCCAAAGAAGCTTAAAGACCCTCTTCTCACACAACTGATATATACTTAAAAGAACAGATGAGTAAGCATTTTTGAGATTATAATATACGTTATAATATACCTTATAATTACAAATATAATACTATTACTTATGTATAATTTATGGCATATTGACAGTCTATGAGTATAAAGAACATCAAGAATCCTACAAGGCTTATCCTTGTAAACCTAAGCAGAATCCAAATGATTATGAAAACACTTGCCTCTCCTGCCCTGCTGTATCCCAGAGCTGAAGAACTATTTGTTCTCCATCCACAATGAGAGTTTTCACTTGGAAATCAACTCCTGAAAAAGAATATGAGAGTAGAGAACACGACATAGACAATTCCACTAGCTTGTACTTTCAAGCCACCTTGAATGAAAGAAAAGCCAATAAGCTAAAGCTCAGTGTGGTAGAAAGGAACGAACATGGCTTCCAAGAAGAGTGACTTTCACGTACTAAACATCAATCAGATCACCATGTGCAGCTCTGTGGACTTGGAGAAGGGCTTAATCTATGGAAAGAAAAACCTGTGTCCTATTTTTCCGGATTATTAGATTAAATCAGTCATATTTATGTAGGTACATATGTATGCATGTACACAAGAATCTGTATTTGTGTGTAGACGGCATGTGTACTTATGAAGGCATATGTGTAAGCATTATGTGTATATATGTGTGTGCTTAAGATTGTGTGTATATGTATGTTATGTATGCACGTGTTTGTATGTATAGATGTATGTACAAGCATGTGCGCAAAATATGTAATGTATATATGTGTGTGTTTAAAAAATGTCACAGCCTCTAGCAAGTGAACCCAATGCTGCAGTCTTTGATCAATCAAGTTGAAGTGGACTTTCAGCTTTGGTACCCTGAAGGATATATCAGAGAGTCCTAAATTTACAAAGTCGATGATTGTGAAGAGGACCATCGATCTGCTGTAACATTTCTGGTTATCAAAATAAGAAATCTTGGGGCCGGGGATTTAGCCCAGTGGTGCCGCCGCCTGCCTCACAAGCGCAAGGTCCTGAGTTTGATCCCCGGTACCAAAAAAAAAAAAGAAAGAAATCTTTGGAGGAAGAAAAATGAGGGATAATTCAATTCCTTTTACTGATTATTATGTAAATTTGGGAAATGAAGATTTTTATTCTACTGCTTTGTTGTGAGATGGGGAAGACAGAAAGGGAAGAATGTGGCTACAATTTTGACCATAATGACAAATTGGCCAACAGTATTGTCACATTATCAACATCAAAAGACACCTTATCAGAAAGGGTTCCATAGCCACCCTGCGTAAACTTGTACCTCTCTCCAAACCAGCTATCTATTCCTTTCCATTGGAATGTAAGCTTCTTGTAGGCTGGGATTTATTTAGTGGGCTTTCTTCACTTGCATTCTTACACCTACAACAGTATGTGGCTCCAAGTAGGAATCAGGAAATATAGGCTGAATGAGCGATCCTAACATGTCAGGATCTCAAGGTGGTCTGGCTGACCTGACTGGCTAAGTGGATTGGATGCCTCTGTCCTTTGTCAGTTTTCCTGTGCTACAGTGGGGCTTTAGCCAAACAGAAAAAGGACAAAGGCACACATACTCATCTACTGACATGACTATACAGAGAGATGTGTCTGTGTGTATGTATAATCCCTGAAGAAAAAATTCAAGCTAGGGGGACATTTTCCCATTATCAACTGAAAGAAGAGCCATACCCAGCGTGGCACTTGTATCTCCTCGAAATTCATTCTTGCAAAGTCTCATGAGGAAGCTGGACTTCCCCACAGCTGCATCCCCAGCAAGCACAATCTTGTAGGCCTTCTGTGATTTCGGAGCTTTGGAACTGTCCCCTTCCATGTCTGCCTGGGGGAAAAGCCACAATAGGTGCTCATACCAGTGCCTGTTTCCTCCAGTCCAGAAAGTGAGCAGAGCGCATGAGCAGAAGTGTTTCCAGAGCTGCCTACCTGAGATGAGAGAGCGGAGATGGGCCTCCTGGAGGAGGTGACAGTGCTGCCTTCACTGACACACCCAGGGGGTTTCCAGTCCACAACGGAAGCCTCACTTTTGGTACCATATGTTTCTTCATCCCTTATATCAGGAACCTGTTTTTAAAAGTCAGCAGTTAAAAGCAAAGTGTCATTACACATAAACGTCATGGATCCAAGAGAGAAAAACTATGCAGCTAAATCCACAGTAAATGCTGTTATGGAGCAGAGAGGCCTTGCATGGCAAATCTATTGCTGAAGCATGATTTTGATCTCTACAACAGGTTCTCATAATAGTTAAAATCAAACATGGTGAAAGACTTAAAGCAATGTCAGGCCTCTGAGATCAGTGGTTTCGGGGCTTACATCTGCGTCTGAAGCGTCGCCCCCAGAACTCTCCTGCACCCCATGTGAGTTCTGAAATACCCTCTGGTGCTTGAATTCCACTTCTGAGTCATACTCATTGGAATCCCTTAGGGTGGACAAGCCACTGTCGAAGCAGCTCTCAGGCAGGCTGTCGACTTCATAATTCATCCTCTGCATGGGATCACAGAGGGCCAGTGATTCACAGTCCTCATCCGCATAGGAAGAGCGGGACGACCTGGGAAGGAAAGAGGAGACTGCTCTCGAGAACATGCAGGTGACAGACAGGGATGGAGTAAAAAAGATCAACATCTTCACTTGACAAAAACCACAATGCATTCCATGATTAAGCATCAGGGGAAAGGCAACGCTCGCAGTAACATCAGTTCTTGCAGCAATCAATGAGATGAAGACCCTCAAAAAAAACAGTAAATGCAGTTTTTTAAATATCACATTCTTTATTTCCTAACACAAAAGAATTAAGCACTCAACCTCAAGCTCTGTTAATAAAAATCTACATAGAACTGGGAGCCCTTAAATTTCAATGCTGTCAGACCATATTCTGAAGAGTGCCTTTGTGTCTTGAGAACATCTCTATTTGAAAGGAATGCTGAGAAGGGAAGGGCACTAGTAGTGAGGTGAGTCTCAAACCCCTCAGACATGAGGAAAGATTCATGTATTTGAGTCTTAATGATTTTTCTCTTCAAATGCTTGAAGAGCTGACACAAGAAGAATACAATGTCTTAGGCTGCAGAAGACAAAGTAAGGGATCCCTGGTCAACTTTTCTAGTATCAGTCACCATCCACATGGTGACAATGACAGTTGATCAGCAATGTGTGCTACCCAAATGGTTTGAGCTGAGTGTTCTGCCCCTCGGTGTCAACACACAGCTTGGTGACGCTGCTATACTCTGTCGGGAGGTAATCCAGACTACAGCGAGAACTCCACATACCTACGGGTCTTTGTGTTTGTGAAACCAAAAGTTTGTAAGTAAAGAAGTAATTCACATAAAATGAAACAATCCACAGAAACTGCATACTTCTATGTTTCCTTTTGCTTTTCCATTTTCATATGAATCTAAGCTTCTACTGAAATGACAACAGCTATGAATGACTCAGTGTCCCCTACAGACCTGGCACTACCCTGTCAGCCTCTGCATACATGACTTCTAGTAAGGAGAATGGGCAGGACACACAGATCTTTAAATAGGAGAAAGGAAAAAGGGTGATCTTTAAATCTGAGAAGACAAAAACATTTCTGTGCCATTAGCAAATGTTTAAAATTAGCTAAAAAGTTGGTTTGGCCACTATATTCTCATTCTTTCTCTCCCTAGCTCTTTATCATTCTCCATATATATATATACATACATACATACATACACACACATATATACATATAACATATCGTAGACTTTGTGCATGTGCATGTATGTGTGTATGCACATTTTTGTCTTGTTTCAACATTTATGAAATTCTCCTTCTTTCTTTTGAGAAAGGATCTCACTCTGTAGTCCAGGCTGGCCTTGAATTCACTATGTAGCCCAGGCTGGGCTTGAACTCACAGTGATCATCCTGCCTCAGCGTCCTGAGTGCCAGGATTATGGGCATGTTCCACCATGCCTGGCCTGAAATTTTCCTTCTGAAACTAAATTCAAGTCAATCTGTAAGGAATATGAGAAAACCATTCTTATCACAATGCAGTACACCAATTACTGTGCTTCAGTTTCATGTCTTCACTGCTGTATGTAACGCTTTTTCTAAACCTGTTTGTATTTTAATAAGGTGAAGTGAAACACTCACTTCAGGAATCATCTTGAGTATCTAGACTCTGTGTAAATTAAAGACAGGTCCTGGTCAGATTTTTTTCAAATGCAACTTCAATACATAGCCTTTTTAATACATTGCCTTTTTAAAGTAAAACATTCTTATCTGTTCTGAGATTTTTCACTATACTTATATAAAACTACAAAATAAATTACATTTTTGGCTAGAGTTCTTACAGAAGACACAAAAACAAAACAAATTTACAAAATTAAATAAAGCTACATAAACAATAAAATTTAGTGTACAGCATGCTTTTACTAAGGTTTTTACATTAGCGTGAAAAAGAAAATACCATGTTAACTTTCCATAACAAATCAATCAAGAAACATCATTGCAGGACCCGCTGGGCTCTAATTCCTTTCAGAACAGTGAGCACACGCAGCTACACTCTGCTCACTCGGAGGCCTTGGTGATGTGATGGCGCTGTCCACTAGTGCAAACTCTGCAGGAGCTCTCACCCAGTGCTCGTGAGACTTATTCCTGGTATCTACACTTTCAAAACTAAATCGTGATGAGATTTCTGAAATAATTCTGCATTATTCCCTGCCATTCTCTAGAAATGATCTTAAATATTTGGTCAGAAAAAAGGCATCACACTTCAACATTTTTAAAAATATGTATTTCTCAGTAACAGAGTGGTCGGCTGCCTAAAAAATCAATAAGCCATTAAAAACTCTTATTTAACAAATGAGTAAACAATAAAAAGATCTTACACTCAGTATTTTCTTATAAGTGATCAGCAATAAACTTTGGTAAAAGTTTCTGAATGGCAACTTGATCATCTGGTATCGCCAGAATATAGAGCACATTACTCTTTTTACAAAAAGTACCAAATAAAGAAGGGATGAACACCAAGATAGATTACGTAAAGGTACAAATTTCCAATGATGAATGTCATTATACTGTATACCTAAAATGTACCAATAAAATAAATTTTTTTTAAAAAGGGGATGAACATGAATCAGAAAGCTGTAGAGATAGAGGGCTGGAAACCTTTAGTCATACCTTCACTTCTACTCTCAGACTTTGCCTGCTACAAAATTAACTTCTTAGGAAATATTGGACATATAGGTACACACACACGCACACATGCACTCTTTAATTGTTTAATACTAGTTTTCAAGAAATAACAGGCCCACATTTCCTCTATTTGGTAAAAAAAAAAAAAAAAAAATAGGGCTAACTTTCTAACATTTAGAATGTCTCTGTGATTTCTTCAATACCACAGTAGCTCATAAATGTGCCAAATTTCTATTTGTTTTGGAAGTTTCCACTTCCTGCAACATAGTTCACATGATATTGTGCTGACTTATTAAATACTGGAGCATCATGACAATAGTTGAATTATCATGTACCACATACACTGTAATGTCACATACCATAATTCTAAAACATCTCCTACGGAGTCTAAGAATCAGAGGGTTAAGGATGAGGTAATGGTAGCCATGCATGAAACAAAGTCACAACATCATAAGGAAGTATATTTGCCTCTCTGAATCATTTTCACTTACAGTTTTTACATGGTTCACATTAACTTTTAATGTAAGATCAGGGAAACTGTAAATTGGTACCTAAAATATGTTCCACTATTTTAACTCACTCTAAGGAAATTTATTTCCCTTTTAACTTTGATCTAGGACTCAAATAAAAAAATGATCAGGTGTTAACATACCTGTCATAGCCCAGAGGTTGAAGAGAATGACCATTAAATTTTGGACTGCTTCTAGAAATTGTGTTCCCTGGTGATACATTATTTATGCGCTGTAATACACAAGTAATTACTTAATGTAAAATTTTATATACACACTTTATATATACCAACGTTTAATATAACAAAGTTTGGCATCCTACATGAGCATGAAAATCAACTGAAAAACCGTAGCAAAGATAATTGAACACAGTTCTCTCTTCTTAGCATCAGATCTTAAGTCCAAACTTAACCCATATTCCATAAAGGACCCTGGTTGCCCAAATTCACCAGGATCCTATAACATCAAATTCCTAGGATATCTCTTTTGAAGCTATTAATTTGACTCGGTGATTAACTATTCCATATCCAAAAAAAATCACTAAAATCCTAGCCTGAAGCTGACCCAACAGTGGGATTGAGAGGCACATGGCAAATGCAGTCTTAAGAGAGGCCTGCAAAACTCCACAAGGAACCTAACTTATTTCTGTAGGAGGCTGTGAGAGCCAAGGCCTTCGTTCAGACAGACTCACTGTTCTGATGTGTACTCAGTGTGTCTAAACTCAACCCCAGCCAGAATTATCTCTCCTTCCTCTCAAATGGCAATATTTTGTTTTTACCACAATGCAATTTTCCACTTTTTCTTGTATTATGGCTATCCATCTGTACACACCTAACTACCTATGACACTGCAAACTATTCTAGGGTAAAGATCACATCTTACACAACTTACTCTCATTTCCCAGAATGTCTGACTTAACATCAAGGCAGATGATGCCTTCATTTCTTCAAATGGGTAGTGTATTTTTAATTTGGAAAATTGACCCCTTTCAATTTTATGGAAAGAGTTTCTCTTGTTTATAAAGATCTACATGAAGTTCTCCTCTAAGATATTACACAATTTTCATCTCTTTCAAAATACACAACCACGAGGACAGACAAGCAAAGCATGTTATAAAATGATAATGGCATACCAAGGATCTGTTGAGTTTGCTGTAACTGTTTTCCAGGGCACTCCTAAGGCCATCATTACTGTCGTGGAGCTTCCGGTTAGCTGTTCTGTATGATGAAAAAGAAGATAGATGGATCAGGAAAGTATCAGTGAGGACCAATGTTAACACTTTCTTTTCAGAGAGTGATGTTCAGTATGTAGATTTATCACCTTTTGCAATTTTCTCCCACTTCCCTTCGAACCTCAGAAACAGATCATAATCAATTACTCCAAGTACAACAGGACTGGTTAATTACCGCTCTTTAAAAGTCTCAGGTGTTTCAGGAATGAGTCACTATGGAACCCATTCTTCTCTTGTCTTCTCCTGTTTGAACAGGTTTCATGCAAATGCCTGGACCCCACTAGGCACTGCACCCATCCCAGCACCCAGACACGGTTGCAGGGTGTGGTGTCATGCTTGAGTTTCCTGGCTACTTCTGCATCTTACTCTTGGGCTTGGAGGACTTGTATACCATACCTTGGCTCGTCATCTCAGACAGATCTGGATTCAAATTCCTATTCAGGCACTGACTTCCACAATGACTTCATAAAAGTCATTTAACATCAAAGCCTCCCTGGGTTACAAAATGAGGAACAGAGCCCCTGCCTCATGAAGTGGCTGATCTTTCCTGGCTCAAGGCCACTTGATCACTCAGATCTCAGCTCAAGTAGCACTTCTTCAGGAACACTTCCTTGACCTCAGTAGGCCAAAGCTCCCCTTAGGGGACATGCAGCTTCTCTTTGCCAGACATCTCTCGCCTGGCATTTTGTATGCATTTTTACACTACTGGTCAGTGTCTGCCTTGCTCCTCTCGAACAGCCCCATAAGAAGAGAGGCTGTTTTCTCCTACTTGCCAATCATCTTCCACTCCCAGCATGCCTGATCTGTAATAGGTGCTGACTGAAAAGTCCATTAAGTGAACAAATGAATAAACTCCTAAGACTGCTGTAGGAAACGAATGCTACAGTTACACAGGTAAGACTTAATAAGAATGCTGCAAAAAATTCTTGTCAGGCTGGGGGTTTAGCTCAGTGGTGCTGCCACCTGCCTCACAACTACAAGGTCCCAGTACCAAAAAAAAAAAAAACACTTGTCAAGCCTGACCTCAAGTCATCTGGTGAACTGAAAACAGAAAAAAATGCTCCATGGGTAGAAAGGAAGAAAGGGGAGAGGGAGGTCAAGCTTTTGAGGGGGATACCCTCACAGGATGAAACTAATGTAACTCAGTTGTGAAGCTGACAGTTCAAGTGTGGTATCTCTTGGGAGAAAAAGCTAAGTAAACATATACCTCTAACAAGCATAAGAAAGTGACAAAGAACAATGGCACAGGCACTGTGTGGCCAACATGAGAAGTCTGAGAAGCTCCCAAGATGTGGAGCTGCAGATGAAGTTGAGGGGTCAGGGATGTTATTCTCCACAAATAACAATACGGCATAAAAAGGACATGCTGAACACAGCACATGACTCACAAAGATTTTAAAGAGCTAAATCTATTCCCTGCATTTGAATAACGAATTTAGGATCAGACACATCAGAAAGTTATGCAAGTGAAAGTACTGAATGCTCCACAGTAAGAAGCCTAGTCCTATGTGAATGCGCTATCTGGTGTTATCCATGGCATGTGTTCTATTAACAAAACAGAAATCAAATGTAAATGCAATGAGCACTTTATATAAAACTTACTGGAGTATTTCAATTTGCCTCTCAAGACTATTTCGATCTTCTGTGTATTCTTGGATTATTTCCAGATCCCTGTAAAATTATATTTATGTTTAAAATGGGAATTAGGTGTCCAGTCCTGCCTCACCTACACCCATCCTCCCAGGCCCTCTTTCACCTTCCCAAAGACTCTGTGTCTTTGACTTGTCTCTCTCCCTGCTGCCCTCGCTCTATCCCCTATGGCACCAGCCCCACATGGACCAACACTCTGCTTCCTTGTGCAAAATTCTGTCCCATGTCCCACACAAGCAAGATGGCGCTTCCTCCTTGACTGCTGCTCAACACACACCAGCTCCTCCCACTCCCCTCCTCTGGCCTGGTTCTGCTCCCGAGTCCCCTCTCCCCCACAGTCATGGAAGAGGTCCCTTCAATCCTGGGAACCTTCTCTCCCCCCTCTAACCTTTATAAAATCCCAGCTCCACTTGTCCTTTCCTTTCTTGAGCTCTGGCTCCTCTCTCTCTCTCTTCCCTATTGCTCTCTCCTACTCACTTTAAACCAGAGGAAGCCACCAAACCCAGCATTCTGGGCTCATGGGAAACTCACACTCTGTACTCCTTCTGTTGCTTTATTATAGAAGCCCTGGCTTCCTTCTCAAACTGAGCCCTCAAAACATGTGTCCCTCAGCTCAGGCCGTGCTCAGCCCCAGTGCTGAACAGACAAACCCATCATTAGCTTGATAGCTCTTAGGCTATCAAGTTCTGTGAAGAAAAAACTGTCCGTTTGCTCCGTGGATGGTAAAGCTCAAAGTTTCCCAACTGTCTACGGAAACGTAAGTTTATTCGTAAAAAATTCTGGGCCCCTGCAGTTTAAACTAGCTTTTAAATTTTTTATTTTAAACTTTTGCTTTTCCATTGACACTATCTCTTTTCCAATAGTCTGGCCATCTTTCCCAAGCCAGACTGACCCTTCCCCTACGTTCTTGCCCCTGCTTGGTTACTGCCCCACCTGGGACATTACTGAGATTCTCTTCTCAACTACAACACATAGATAATGAAGGTCCCTGTCTGACAGGGGATTCTGTGAGCTACAGGAGAAAAGGCCAGTCAAAAGCTAAGGACAGTGCCCTGCAGACAGCTCGGCTGCCAGTCTCCATTACTGAAGCTGCTGTCACTGCTGCCTCTTCATCCCTGATCAACACAGGACCATCCCACTGCCCACGTCCTCCTTGGGTTTCTCTTTAACAAAGACTGAATGAAAAGAAAACATGATCACGTGGTGATGGACCCCAGACATAACCCTGCTGGTAAGAACTTTTACTTAGTTCTTACCTTGTTTAACCCTGAATCCTTATTGTTTTCCCCTCAACAAAATTTGAGTTCTCAAACAGCAGAGACTCTATCTTTTCCCTTTTATTTGCATACTCCAAATTCAGTATTCCCTATCTTGCTCAGTTATCTGTTTACAGTATATTTAATGTTCCACTGTTTTCCAATTTAAAAACCTTGATTCTGATCAAAGTTTAGAAACAAAAACTAACATTTTCCAACTGCCGAAGTATAAAGGTTATAATTACTTTTTCAAAGGTTATAATTATTCTCCCTGGATATTTAATCCATGCTTATGACTCTTATGTATAAATACATGTCTGTAGTAGGTTTTATATTATTAACATCATATTCTAAAAGGAAAGTATCAAAAAATTAAGCAGCTCACTTAAGAGATCTACTCTTCTGGGGTTTTTTTGCTTAAATTCTTTTACTGTTACATTTTAGGTATACAATACATTTACAGAAGGGAAAGGAGAAAAGACAAAAACGGAAATACTCTTCTGGTTTTTATGTTTTAGGTCAAGATTCTTCTCTGCACAGCACTTTAACAAGCATATATGATTCACAGCTTAGTTGTATTCTTCCAGTTCCCAGTTAATCCAACCATTTATTAAGCCCTGCACTCTTCTAAGCAGCTAATAATTAAGCCTGTAAAAAAAAATTTAAAACATACACACAAAAAACCCCTGAGGAAATACGACAATGAAGTCACAATCTCTAGAAAGTAAAGAATGTACTGGCTAAGCTAAGGAAGAGCCCTTTATTATTACATTGGCCAACTCCATTCCCATGGATCACCTAAATAAATATTCCACTCAAACCGAAAAATAAAATGCAGTTTCATACCTTTCAGAATTCAGACTCTGGTCAGCATAATCACTTTTTAGAGCATCCAGTTCACTCTGAAGAAAGGCTATGTTTGTCTGTGCTTCTAAAAGCTCTTTCTTAATTTTCTGATTTTCCTAGTGAAAAAAGTACAGGGCATTAGATTCAGTTTCTTGCTTCTAGGAGAAAGAAAGCAAAGTGTGGTGTAATTGTTACATGTATTGCTCCTAACTTTCCCCAATTCTCCAAGTCTCTCTGATCAAAGAACTAATTACCTATCCAAGGTAATCTGAAATTATTGTAAATTATTTGCTTCTAAAATCTAAATCTTTAGAGCTCCTCTTGAAATCTTTAGTGCTTGATATTTGTTACCAGTCTGTAATAGTGAACAGTTTATCATGTTGTACTTTAATATGTCACTGGCAAATTAACTGAGTCAAACATTCGAACACCTGCTTTACTTAATGACAGCTGTAAAACTACTGATAAGCATTCTATGAAAAAAACTGTACCTATCACAGGTGTAGTGGCCACATTTTACGGTACATGCTATCACCTAACATTTTTAAGTTGTGTGCTGAAAAATAAACCAGTGTGGCTAGGAAATTTATATCTTGTTTCTTTAAAACAATTATTGGAGGGTTATAGTCCAAGATAGTAAACTGAGGACCCAAATTACGCTTTTTCCCTTCTGAAAGTCCATTAACACCAAATACCAAAGGAATGAATCAATACCACTTAAAGGAATGAAAGAGGGGCCCATGAAATGGCATGGAAATGTGCTGCCAAAAGGAGAGCAGTTGATAGGGAAAGCTAGTGGGTGTGGCTTGGATATA
Organism: Heterocephalus glaber; assembly: GCF_000247695.1. The sequence continues at coordinate 10,874,974 of NW_004624811.1, forward strand.
ATCTAAGCTGCCACCACCCCACCCCCACCCTTCCTGGGCCAGGTCTGGTGGTGTAGAGGTGCTGTGCTCTGTGAAAGATGGAACCAAGTGGGAACTCCTTTGGTCACCAGGACTTTAGGACTGGAGTTCACTCTGCCTTCCTGTTTGGTGATGTGATCTCTCCCTCTCACCCACTCCTGCCATCCTCCATGAGGTCCTCACCAGAACTGAGCTAATACTGGTACAGTGGCCTTCAATCTCCAGAACTATGAGCTAAATAAAAGACTTTTCTTTCTAAAATCAGCCTCTCTCAGGTATTTCATTATAGTAACAGAAAATAGATGAATACAGTAGTCTAGAAGAAATGTGTTGAAGGCCCTGGCAGGTTAACGCAGAAAGTAGGAAGGAGGGCTGGGGATTTAGCTCAGTTGCACTGCTGCCTGCCTCCCTGAGTTTGATTCCTGCCCGCCCACACACACAAAAAAAAAAGGTAGGAAGGAGAAATGGGCTGGAAACAAGAGATTAGGATTGTATATTATGGCACACCACCCAAGTCCATCCCCTTGCTTACCCTAGCAAAGAAAAGCAAATGGATGGAGTAGATTCCAAAGGCAACAAGACAGATCATCTTTTTTAAAAGAACTGAGTAACTCCGATGAGGAAATACAAATCTGCTCTCTACACACTTTGTCCTACTCATTCTGGGAACTAGGGTCACACAGCCTCACAGCCAGCTTACACAGAACTGTTAGGAAGATACTTTCTCAGGGACAGGCTTTGAGGTGACCATACCTACCCCACCCACCTACAATGAGCAAGCTCAGCCTTCACTTTAAAATATGAACTGATCACTAAGGATTACCAGTTATAGGGGTGTGGGATACAGCTAGAGAAACCTAGATGAATCAATCCCAGAGGAGTACCAGAAAAGTTCATTTATCTAGACCAGTGGCAGTGAACCTATGGCATGCATGTTATTGTGCTTTTCTTTTAAGACAAAACATGTTAATGTATGAGCTCTTTTTTCTAAACTAAAACGTCAGTGCTCAGGTTTAACTGCAGTGTTGGCACTCTGCGATAAATAAGTGGGTTTGGGGTTGTTTGGCATTAGATCTCTAAAAGGTTCACATCACTGATCTAGACAAATTCAGTAAATTGTGAGGGGGAAATAGACAAACTCACATATTCAAAAGTGGAGTAAATGAACCCCCTTTCTGTAGAAACTCCTGAAGATGTACCATGGTAAAATAGAGAAAATCCAGAAGGAAGATACTATACCATGCAAAATACTGCAATCCAGTGAAGAACACAATGAAAAGAAATCTCAATATGACATATGGGTAGGAAGTTAAGTTTAATAAACAAGCAGTTCAACAAAAAATGAGATTTCATGACCTCCAAAGTTAATACTGTTAAGGGAAAAAATTAAATCCCATGTAATGAGAAGCCTAGAAAAGGGAGTCTCTCAGCCCTCTGTGGGTAGGGTATGAAGACTGCAAGTTCTAGCCCAGCTCGAGCAATTTAGCAATATAGGAGACCCTTTCTCAAAATGAAAAACAAAAGGCTGGGATGTAGCTTAGAGCAAAGGCCCTGGGTTCAATACCCATTGTTGAAAAGAAGTCTGAAGGTATCAGAGATATCAAAAAAATAGTAGGGTTTCTTTTAACAAAAAGAAACCAAGAACTCAACTAGGGGAAAAAAAAAAGTCAAACAAAAAGACATGAAAGTCATGATCCAAAGGTGAAGCCAACTAAGATGTGGCACAATTTGGAAGTGGTAATGCATACAAGGAATTCATCTGACCATGAAGCAGGGAGCCATGTCTGGTGAGCGGTGTAAGGATAAGGACTAGAAGAAATAAAATGCAATCCTAGGTCACTAATGGCTTTACAGTGAAAAATATTTAAAGGTGTAATAAAGAAAATGTACTTTAACTGCTTTCCAATTTTGAAGTTAACCTAAAACCAAACTAAGAAAACTTGGTAATGATAACACATTAATCACATTAACTTCAAGAGAAAAAGTAAAGATGTAGTCAGCAAAAGATGGAGGGGTCAGAACAAGGACGGCTGGAGGGAGGAGAGGAAGTAAAAGGTAAAATAAAATCATTCATAATAGGATGAAATTCACTAAGGGGAAAAGCCTCGCATATAATACCTTTGTTCTAAATGGAGTAACAGTTTCTCTTTAAATTTCTATTCCTGGAATGCTGAAACATCAGCATGATTACGATTACACTGTCTAATAGGAAATGTATTTCTGAAAGTGAAAGGTGATGCTTACCATTGACAAATCATAAATTTGTTTTTTTAATGCTGCCACATCTTCTTTTTTATTTATATGCTTTGATTGTTCTTCAAGCTGAAAGAGCAAACTTGTGCATTAACAAAGTTTATTTTGAATTACTTTAGTTAAGTATAAGAATTTCCTTTAGTATAAATATGAAAATTCTAGACAGCTCCAATTTCTAACATTATAAGACTTTATAACTCATTAAACATCATAAAATCCATGAGGATTTGAAAATCTGTTTCGAATAATTTAAACATTTAAAAAGATTTTATTGTCAAAGGAACTTTCTTGGAAACAACATAAAAAAAGCCCTTTTTGGAGACTAATGAACTATTAAGTAACCTAAGCCTTACTTCAATTATATATGCATCTGGACATATATATTCTCTTAGAACCTGCCCAAAACACTTTCTATTCTGCATTATAATTGCTTATGAGTGTTTTACCTCCCCCATCAGAGTGTAGATTTTTTAAGAGGAGAGTTGGTATCAGATTCGCTTATGTTTTCTTCATGGTAAGTTAAAGAAGTGCTTTATAAATGAAATCAATAAAAACTAAGCATAATGTAAAGCCAGAGACTCACGTACACACAATTACATTAGTGCATACCTGAGCTCTGCTTACTGATGCCTCATTAGTATTAGCAGACGAAAATGGTTCAGGAGCATCTAACATGGAAAACAGAAGTGTCCTTCCTACAAAGAGCTTACAACCCCGGGAATTGAGGCTCTCTGGATGTCCACGCATGGAGTAGCGACACACTGATCAAAACTGCTTCCCACATTTCAACAAGTCTGGGTATTTAAACTGTGGACTTTATCTGCCATATGGTATCAAGGGAAGGTTTTTATATAACTATGTCACAACTGCTATGTGGCTGACTGTAAGAAAAGCCATTGATTTTAAGATACATTCTGACTCTACTTAAGAAAAATTGGAAGAAAAATGAGTTATTCAGAAATAATGATATAAATTAATGGTAATCAGAACAATCATATACTTTTTCTATGATCTTATTATGGTCCTAATGTAATCTCACATAAATCATCTTATTGTCTCACATAAGAACCATGTCATGTGGGCAAGAAGTCTGATATAAGTGAGAAAGCACAAGCAATGTAGTAAGATGACTCCTTCAGTTATTAGCTGTGCGACTTTAAATAAGTAATCTGCCCTCCCTGGAACTCAGTCCATACGTGTAAAAGTAGGGTATGCATATCTTCTTTAAAAAAGAGTTTAAATTTAGATTTATTTAAAAATTATAAGAACTTAATAAGCTGTAAAGTCTACAAAATATTAGTTATTATGGTTAAGCAGAACAATTTACTGTTAATCCCATTTTATAGGTAAGAAACTAAGAATCAGAAAATGAAATGAACTGTTTCAGGTCTGACAGGGAGAAACTGGTGCCGTTTTGATAAAGACTTGGCCTCATCACTCCCGACATGGTCCTCATTGTCCAGGTCTTCAGTAGCAGCCACTGTCTCAGGCCAATTTTCTTGCACACATTCTCTTACTCTAAAGACCTAGGAAGCCACAAAAGTAAGGACAGCCGCTGACTAGGAGAGTACGGCTCTAGCATCAAAAGGAGATCCGCTGATTCAATTCTGCAGTACAAGCACAGTACGATGATACCATGATTTTCAAAAATTAAGTGTAAGGTACACATGAATGGCAATTTTTCAAACTTGCTGGGAAGAATTCTTCATCATCCAGAGGTTTCAATCTGTCATTGCCTACAAATAGTTAAGTCTCACTTCATTTCACTGTCCCCTTCAGGGACTGTTTAAATGATCTGTTTTATTTAAGCTATCTCTAATGGAAATAACCACATGCAAGCAGCAGATATATAGTCCTATGCTGAAGCCAGACTGCTCCAGCAGGTCAGAGTCTACTTCAAACATCTCTTCCCAGTTCTGCTCTTTGTGATGCCACTTGCAGCTAGAAATCAGTAATGGTGTGAGTATCTACACCACTGAAACTGGTAAATGCATTTACAAATCCCTCTCTTCCTCTTCTGCCCTCCTCCAGAGCCACTTGTTAATATCCACTAGTACATTGCTGGATGCTGCTCATTAGAATTGAACAGAGACCAAACTAAAACCCAATCACACCTCTTTATATTTCCACAAGTTCTTTCTCGGAATTTGCTGATGAGGCTTCCCCTAGATCTGGAACTTTCTACTTAGAGAAAGTATATTCCTTTCATTTAAAAAATATTCACTGCTACAGACCTTGCAGTGAGCTAGGGGTAGGGATGCAGAAATGCATGACAAAGGACTCTCTGCCAGTGTCTCTATGGCAAAGAGCAGATAGCCCACTGGGCACTGGGGACCTGCGGCACTTGGCTGGTGAAGACTGAGCAAAGCAAAGTATGGTTTGTAGAACAAGTTATTCAAGGGATCAGAAATATTTATTAGCTCTACAAGAAAGACAGGTGGTCCTGGAAATAGAAGAGGAACGTGGGTGCCTTAAACCATCTTTCCAAGGAGTAGACTTGACTTTGAAATCTGATTCTGTCTGCCTTTTCAGTATAATTCCAGATGTTTTTAGTTTAATTGCTTAGACACATTGAGGTCCTGAGAGTGTTCCTAGAAGTCTAACTACCACATACCTACCATTCTTAGTTTTTTAATGGTCACCTGCAGGTCTCCTACTTCTGTTTCATACTGACGTTTGAGGTCACTGAGAGCTTCTTCAGCTTTGCGTTTTTCCTAAAAGAAAAAATATAGACTTTTTTTATTTAAATAGGTTCAGCCTTTTAAATAGCTTTTAAAAGCCTATAGGTGAGAAGCATTCTGCATCAAAAAAATCTTTCTTGAATTCTCCCACACAGCAAGGGTGAGAAGGGAGGGCAAGGAAGAAAACAGAATGCTTCAGACATGCAGTGGGTCTGGAAATGAAACTCACAAATTCAGAACTGTAGAATTCCAGTCTACGTATACACACTGCCTTGAAGTGATAACCTCTAAGACTATTACATTGTGATAGGGTGCCACAGCATGGCAATTAATTAGCTATTAAAAGATATTGCATAACTATGAGCTGCAATGCTTGTTTGAATCTTCACAGCTCAGGACTCACTAAGGTGTAGTGAATATACCTTTTCTCTAGAGCTTATGCATTATTTGAATTGCAAATTGCATCACTGCAAATTTCGATGCAAAGTGCCTCTTCATAGGCTGGTACAGTTATGCGTTGCTTAATAGAGATAAAATCTGAGAAATGTGTCCTTAGGTGATTTTTTCGTTGTGTGAACATCAGAAAGCACACATATACAAACTAAGATGGCCATGACATTATGAGAGGATAATGGAACCACTGTAGTAAATTTAGCCAGTTGTTGGATGAGATACCATGCAACACACAACTGTACTTCTCAAATTCAAATGAGTCCCTTTAAGCTCCCTTGAAGCAGAAAGTGGAAAAATAGGGGTTGCCATTCAAAAGCTCCCCATGCTAATATATTTCTAAATGTCCTTTTTCTCTTAACAAAGTACTTATCTTATATCCAGTATCCATTATCCAAACAGTTTTATGTTAATAACCAGTGAGATTCAGCATACTGGCATTCACTAATAGCCCTTTGCCGATAAAGGGTCCCCTGTTCTGCAAGTTTCTACTGAGAGGGGTGGTTCCAGATACTGGAGGCAGGGACGGGGAGAGGACAGTGTAAACGGATGCTCTTAAGCATTCCAGTAGGAAAGAGGGGGAAAGATAATTTCAAGAAACGACATGGAAGGAAAAGAAACAGGGAAAAGTGAATGGAGGAAAAGGTAGGGCCTTTTCCTTGGATTTAAATCATCCAAGTAAATCAATCGACATCAGTTAAATAATATATGTAAAGACAAAATTCCAAGTAAATCAAATATTTCATGAAAATTGATCCATATAAATGAAATAATCCATGTAAATTACATAACCTATTTGAAACGTTCAGCAGAAGGGCAACATTTTTCCAAATGGTAACTTTTTTAAAAAGTTTAACTACCTTACCTTCACCCAACCTTACGGGTGAGGAGGTGAGAACTGCCCATTTCACAGGTGGATGGAGAAGCTGTGGCCTCCTGAGGTGCCCATTCAAGCAGCCTTCCCGGCATTAATATCAACTTGAACCTAAGTTCATATGAATGCCCGGAAGGCTGCTTGAATTCATGGCCACAAACCCAAACACAACAACGTGTATGATTTTAAAATATTTTACTCAGAGCTCAATTAGGGACAATATCATCAGTCTATTTCATTCCTAACCTGCAAGAGGTAGACAGGCACAGGGATCTCAGACAGGAGGTTATTAGGGTAAGGTAGGTAACGAATGGTGTGATTCAGATCAATTCTTTACAAAGATCCAGCAAACAGAAATGAAGGGAACACATAAGTGACTTAATGAGACAATGAGACCCCGAATGAGCCTGACACTAAAATCAAAGACATTAGAAGAAAACTACAGTTTCCTATAATTATAATACAGAAAAAATAATTAAAACTTAGCAGAATGAATCCAACAATAAATGAGAATAATACATCATAATCAACTGGGATTTAACTCAAGTGTGGAAGATCATTTTAACACTGAAAATCAATGTATATAATTCATCACATTAATGTTTTAAATAAGAAAGAAATACATGATTATTTCAATAGACACAGAAAAAGCATTTGGCAAAATACGACATCCTTTCCCCAATAATAACTCTTAGCAAACAAGTAACAGAAAGGGTCCTTTTCTACGTAGTAAAGAGAATCTGCATAATATACTATTAACATTGTACTTGTTAACACTGAATGACTAAATACATACAAGAATTACTACTTTCATCATTTTTACTCTTCTTGCCAATGCAATAAGAAAAATAAAAAGCACCATCAAGATTAGAAAAAGTGAAACTGTCTTTATTCAGAGATTACACTATCATCAACCTAAAAATCTGACAAAATCTACCAAAAGCTGAGTGTAAACAATGTAAACAATGCTACAGAATAAAAGTTATACACAAAAATCAACTATATTTCTATATATTTACAAAGAACAATTAGAAATTAAAAGTTTAAATTTTTTCAGGGAAGATTAATAGTGAGGTAGACATGATCAAAGTATGGTATGTGCATGTACAAACAGGCCAAAAGTAAGCCCATTATTTTGTATAACTAATATGTACTAATTTAAAAAAATAACATTTTCAATAGCATCATAAAATGATATGTTAGAAATAAAATTTAAGAAAAGATGAATAATATCTGCACAGTGAAAATTATAAAACATTGCTGTAAGGAAGACCTAAGTAAATAGATATAAATTACACCTGTGCATAGAATAAATATTCAATATGGTTATGAATTGATCTACAGATGCAATGAAGTAAAATCAAACCCCCAGCACACTTGTTTTTGGTTTGGGTTTTTTTTTCTTTAGAAAATTATAAGCTAATTTAATAGAAATTAAAGAATTTTTTAAAAATAAAAACAATCTTTGAAAAAGAACAGAGTGAACGAATACCACTTGATTTCGAGACTTCTTATAAAGTAATAGGTATTACTGTTGGTATAAAGACAGACAAATCAATCCATAGAACAGAAAAGAGAGCCCAGAAATAAATCTACACAAATACACTAGACTGATTTTAGACAAAGTCCAAAGTAGTTCAGCGGAGAATAGTCTTTTCAACAACAGGTACTAGATCAATTGGATACTACATTTAAAAAAAAAACGAAACAAAAAAAACCACTGATCCATACCTTGTACCATATACAAAACATCTTACATGTAAAACTTCACACAATAAAACATCAAAAATCATGGACTGGTCAAAGATTTTTTTTAAATAAAACATGTTTATTTTAAAACATTATTTAAAATAAAAGTATGATCCATAAAAGAAAAAAATGGGAAACTTGGACTTCAACAAAAGACAATGTTAGGGCCAGGGATGTGGCTTAGCAGCACTGTGCCTGCCTAGAAACCACAAGGTCCTGAGTTTGATTGCTGGTACTGAAAAAAAAAATCTAAAAAAAGAGACAATGTTAGCACAATGAAAAGACAAGTCACAGTTTGGGTGAAAATATTTATATGTATCAGTATCTGGTAATTGACTTACATTCAGAATATATAAAACTCAAAACTCAGTAATAAGAAAATAACCAATTTTTTAAAATTAGCAAAATCTTTTTACAAGAACCTCACCAAAGAAGATATAATAAAGAAAACAGATTAAAAGATCATCAAAACCACTAGTTAGCAGAGAAATCTACTCAAAACAGTAAAAAGATTCCTCTACACCCCAATTAGAATGCTGAAGAAGAGAACTCCATACACTGCTGTATAATGGCACAGCCACTCTGGAAATCAGTTTGGCAGAGTCTGACAAAAACAAAAACACACCTATGCAAATAGTCCAGCCTTTCCACTCTAGGAATTCACTCAAGAGAAATAAAAATAAAAGCCTATCTAAATTCCTGTATATGAATACTCCCAGAACCTTACTTTGAAATAGCTAGCAATGGGAAATAATAAATGACCTTCAACAGATGGATTAATAAGCAAACTGAAGTATATCTACGTAGCAGACTACTACTCAGCTACAAGAAACCATGAATATTGATACATAAGGGTCAAAAAGTAATTATGTTGAATAGAGGAATCCAGACAGACAAAAAAATAGGATCATTTATGTATAATTCTAAATATATGTACTTATGTAAATTTATGTATGATTTCGTTTATGTACAATTCTAAAAACTTGAAAAGAATCTATAGTGAACAAACAATAGTTTTCTGGTAAAGAGAGAAAAAGAAAGGGGGAAGGAAGAGTTAACAAGAGGTCCTGAAGAAACTTTTCTGGTGGAAACATCCATGCTCTTGTTTGCAGAGATGTTTTCATAGTATATACCTACATTCAAACATAGGAAAGATCACCAAGGGCAGCACAAGATTTTCTCTGAATATCTCCAAATTTAGGACAGTGAAAAGGAGAGGGGTGACACTCCAAAAAAAACAGCCGGAGCAAAGGCAGAGCCATGAGCATTAGCCAGCATGTAGGGTGAAGACCCTCAGGAGCTGAGTGGAGCCATGCTGACCAGAGGGCAATTAGGAAAAGTCTTCTGTGAAAGAGCACATGTCACTGCAGAGTCCATTTAGAAGGGTCTGAGGTAAATACAGAAGAGCTGGAAGAGGTTTCCTCCCAGAACCAAAGCTGCTTGGCTGCTGACGGTAGGTTTAGGACCAGCATGCTGAGGTATCAGAGACCACATATAGCTGGCAAATGGCTGGCCGCCTGTGCCATCACTGTGGGGGTAGAGAAAGGGTGGTGTGGTTGCCGTGGATTTTCCACTCCTAGACCAAAGTCAGAAAACCATGGACAAGGTTAACATTAACAAAGCATGAAGTTGGCCAGGGATTTAGCTCAGTGGTTTCAGTGCCTGCTGCGCAAGCACAAGGACCCGAGTTCGATCCCCGGTACCAAAAAAAAAAAAAAAAAAGCATGAAGTTGTAAGAGGTGGGTGCCATGGTAATATACCCACTACCAACAACTAATCTGGGAAGCTTTGGAAGAGCAATGAGATAATAACAGATTAACACATATACTTGATAAGGACCTGACCAATGAATGAGTACACATATTAAATACAATGTATGGAAAGAAAAAAAAAGACAAAGATTTTACTCTTTCTGAACTCCAATAAAGAAACTGCTCGAATAGGCTATCCATTGTTTTAATGCTTAGCCATGAACTCTGAACTACTTACTCAATGGAAGATGACATCCAAAGAGTTATTAAACTTCCAAGAGACAGGACCTAAGGACATATGTGTGATAAAAACATAGATAATGAAAAACTTGAGCAATCAACAGGACACTGAAACACAGAAAAGGGTCAGGCAATCGTAGCCATGGTGTGCCCGCCTTCTTTCAGGTACTGTTCTAGGCACATTTTAAAGATCATCGTATTTATTTATTTATTATTTATTTATTTATATTTTTTTGCAGTACCAGGGAGCAAACTCAGGACCTTACACTTGCAAGGCAGGCACAGTGCCACTGAGCTAAATCCCCGGCCCAAGATCATTGTATTTAAGTTGTAATGTGGGGCCTCAATACCTTACTGTCACAAACAGAGAGATCAACTAGACAAAAAAAATCAACAATGAAATATTAGAATTTAACCAAAAATTTGAAGAAATGGACTTAGTAGATGTCTACAGGATGCTCCACCCCACAACATCAGAATACACATTTTTCTCAGTTGCACATGGGACTTTCTCCAAAACAGACCAAATACTACATCACTGAACATGCTTAAGTAAATGCAAAGGAACTGGAAATAATCCCATGCATATTATCAGACCAGAGCACAATGAAATTGGAAATCAACAGTGAAAGAAACCACAAGAACTTCAAAAACACATGGAAATTAAGTAACACCCTCCTGAATAATCAATGGATCACAGATGAAATTAAAGAAGAAATCAGACAATTTCTACATTAAATGATAATGACAATACAACATACTGGAATTTATGGGATGTAATGAAAGCAGTTCTATGAGGAAAATTTATAGTAGTGAATTGCCATATCAGGAAAATGGAGCGGGCTCAAATACTCAACCTAATGTTAAATCTCAAGCTTCTAAAAACAAAAAGAGCAGGTCAAGCACAAAGCTTGTATGAGGGAGGAAATTATAAAAATCAGAGCAGAAATTGAAGCAATGGAGACTAAGAAAACAATACAAAGAATCAATGAATCGAAGAGCTGGTTCTTTGAAAGATTAAATAAAATTGACAAACTCTTAGCCAATCTTATCCAAAAAAAGGAAAGAAAAGACTCAAAACCATGCAATTAGGAATGAAGAGGGTGAAATTACAACAGATTCTGCAGAGATTCAGAAGACCATCAATACCTACTTCAAGAGCCTGCATTCTAATAAGATGGAAAATACAGAAGAAATGGACAGACTACTACATACATATGAATTACTAAAACTGAATCAAGAAAATACAGAAATTCTAAATAAACAAAAATCAGTCAATGAAACTGAATATGTAATTTAAAAATTACCAAGAAAGAAAAGTCCTGGCCCTGATGGATTCACTGCTGAATACTCCAAGAAATTTAGAGAAGACCTAACGCTGCTACTCCTCAAACTCTTCAATGAAACTGAAAGCAATACTCCGAAATTCATTCCTGGAAGGAAGTATTACCCTGATTCCAAAACCAGAGAAGGATCCCACCAAAAAGAAGAATTACAGGCTAATCTCCCTAATGAACAAAGATGCAAAAACCCTCAGTAAGATACTGGCAAACAGAATGCAGCAAATCATCCACAAGATTATACACCATGACCAAGTTGCATTCATCCCAGGGATGCAGGGATGGTTCAACATATGCAAATCAATAAATGTAATCAACTATATGATCCTCCCAATAGATGGAGAAAAAGTGTTTGACAAGGCCCTACACCCACGCATGATAAAAACCCTACAGAAATTGGTATAGATGGTCTTTTTCTCAATCTGATAAAAGCCATCTACAACAAACCAACAGCCAACATCATACAAAATGGTGAAAACCTGAAAGCTTTCATTCTAAAAACAGGAACAAGACAAGGATGTCCACTATCACCACTCCTGTTCAATATGGTTCTGGAAACACGAGCCAGAGAACTTAGACAAGAGAAAGAAGTAAAAGGAATAAGGACAGGAAAGGAAGTTAAATTATTATTTGCGGATGACATGATACTTTACATAGAAGACCCAAAAAACTCCACCAAAAGACTTTTTGATAGCCCAAAATTTGACAACCAAATTCAGTGGCAAAGCTGGATACAAAGTCAACACTCAAAAGTCAATAGCGTTCTTGTATATGAATAACAGACTCATGGAGAGAGATATTAGAGAAACAATACTTTTCACAATAGCATCCAAACAAATGAAATACCGAGGAATCAATCTAAAGAAGGAAGCAAAAGACCTCTACATTGAGAACGACCATACTCCAAATGAAAAGACTGCAGAGTATATTAGAAAATGGAAAGATAGCCCTTGTTCTTGGATAGGAAGAAACAATACAGTGAAAAATGGCCATACTTCCAAAATTGTTATACAGATTCAATGCAATCCCAATCAAAATCCCAACAGCACATCTCACAGAATTAGGGAAAAAAATCCTAAAATTCATTTGGAACCAGAAGAGACCTAGAATAGCAGCAGTGACTCTGGGCAACAATGGCAAACAGGAGTTATCACAAACCCTGACTTTAAATTATACTACAAAGCTGTGATAAAAACAGCATGGTACTAGCACAAGAACAGACCTGAGGATTAATGGAACAGACTAGAAGATGTAGAAACAACTCCAAACACAGCCACCTTATCTTTGACAAAGCAGCCAAACTCCTTCACTGAAAGAAAGACAGCCTCTAACAAATGGTGCTGGAACATATTTAGCTACCTCATCTTTGACAAAGGAGTCAATCATCCTCACTGGAGGAAAGACAGCTTCTTTAACAGAAGGTGCTGGAAAAACTGGATTTCAATCTGCCAAAGATTAAAACTACACTCCTATCTTTCACCATGTACTAGACTAAAATCTAAGAGAATTAAAGATCTAAACATCAAAACAGAAACACTAAACTTGCTGGAAGATAAGTTAGGTAGAACTCTCAAAGACACTGGCACGCGAAAAGACTTTATGAACAAATCTTCAGTAGCACAGAAACTAGCACAAAGAATCAACAAGTGGGATAGCATCTTATTAAAAAGCTTCTGGGGCCAGGGATTTAGTTCAGTGGTTCCACCACCTGCCACGGCAAGTGCAAGGTCCAGAGTTCGATCCCCAGTACCCAAAAAAAAAAAAAAAGATTAGGAAGCTAAACTATACAAAGTCTTTGTAAATAGGGAGGGATGGAGGGGTTTAAGGGAGGACAGGGGAAGGGGAAAAAATAAGAACAAAGAGAGATTATGTAAAGGTGCAAATTTCCAATGAGGAATGTCACTATTTTATATACCTAAAATGTACCAATAACATTAAATTAGAAAAATAAACAAATAAAATAAAAAGCTTCTGCACTGCAAGAGAAACCACCAACAGAGCTAAGAAACAACCTACAATGTGGGAAAAACATTTTACCAGCTGTTCCTCAGACATACAGCAGTAGATATATTCTACTCTCTAGAATATAGAAAGAACTCAAAAAAATCAGACGCCCCAAATATAAAGACCCAATTCAAAAATGGGCATCTAAAATGAACAGACATTTACAAAGAAGTAAAAGCAGCAAACAAACATGAAAAAA